>OV651818.1:71251391-71836354 GCA_927349885.1 Psylliodes chrysocephalus
ATTATTATTATTATTATTATTATTATTATTATTATTATTATTATTATTATTATTATTATTATTATTATTATTATTATTATTATTATTATTATTATTATTATTATTATTATTATTATTATTATTATTATTATTATTATTATTATTATTATTATTATTATTATTATTATTATTATTATTATTATTATTATTATTATTATTATTATTATTATTATTATTATTATTATTATTATTATTATTATTATTATTATTATTATTATTATTATTATTATTATTATTATTATTATTATTATTATTATTATTATTATTATTATTATTATTATTATTATTATTATTATTATTATTATTATTATTATTATTATTATTATTATTATTATTATTATTATTATTATTATTATTATTATTATTATTATTATTATTATTATTATTATTATTATTATTATTATTATTATTATTATTATTATTATTATTATTATTATTATTATTATTATTATTATTATTATTATTATTATTATTATTATTATTATTATTATTATTATTATTATTATTATTATTATTATTATTATTATTATTATTATTATTATTATTATTATTATTATTATTATTATTATTATTATTATTATTATTATTATTATTATTATTATTATTATTATTATTATTATTATTATTATTATTATTATTCGGTCAAATAAGAAACCAATCCAATGAAACACCTAACTGTATGAAAAAATATAAAAATAATAACCTCTCTTTACTACATGTTAATGTCCAAAGTTTAACAAATAAAATAGATAGATTGCATATTTTTACTTCCGATAATGAAATTGATATCTTGTGTTTTTCTGAACATTGGTTAAACAGTAATAACCTAGAAATGATTAAAGTTAAAAATTATGAATTAATTACCTCCTATTGCAGAGAAAGTATTGGGCATGGGGGTGTAGCTATTTATTCAAAACCTACTATAATAATTAAAGAAATTAACGTCAGTAAATTTTGCATTCCAGTACATGCAGAATTTTGTGCTTCTGAGATACTAAATAAGAGCAACATCTTAGTCACATTATACAGGTCGTCCTCAAATGGAGACATACAAATATTCAAACAACAGTTTACCTATTTAATACATTATCTCTATGGTAATTATAAAAAAATTATTATCGTTGGTGACATAAACGTGGACATTGACAGTAATAATGAGCATTCTAATGATTTGCGAAATATTATGAGTATGTATGGTTTACAACATCATGTGCATGTCCCAACTCGAGTCACACCCTCATCCAGATCATGTTTAGATAATGTGATTTCTAATTATGACTTGCATGAGTTGGATGTTGATGTGATCGATGTAGATATAGGCGATCATTTTTCATTAAACTTACAAGTAAAATGTCTACAAACTTATGAAAGTTTGACGAAAAAGACCAGAATTATAAATGATAAGAGACTAAAAAACTTTTCTGATAGATTAGCTATAGTAAATTGGAGTAGTCTAGGACTTGAGGCATTAAATTCATCGAATTTGACTGATATGGTGTTGGATAGCATTTGTAGCAATGTTAATATTTGTTTTCCCCTAAAATCTATTAAAATTAATAAAAATAAAGCAAGCTGGTTCAATGACCGTCTAAAATACTTGAGAAAATTAGTATTTGATTCTAAAAAAATATTTATTATCAGTAACAATTTAGATGATTGGTTTACGTATACTGAAATGAGAAAATTATATAAAAAAACCATAAAGGAGGAAAAGAGAAATTATTATAATTCTGAGATAATAAATTCCGATAATAAAAATAAAACAATTTGGAAACTGGTAAATTCAGAGAGAAAAGCTAAATCTAATTTTACTTTTTCGCCGTCTATTAGTCCGGATGAAATTAATGACTTTTTTAGTCATATTGCAACCGTCATAGTAGGTACAATCGAAAATAAAAATTTGGATCCTTTGTTTTATTTGAATAAAATTAGAAAACCATCATTTTCCTTCTTTATGGTCCCAATAATTGAATCAGATGTTCGTCAAGCTATTTTAAAGCTAAAAAATTCTCCTTGTCAAGACTACTATGGATTAAATAGTCAAATGTTAAAATTGTCTTTGGATTCTATAGTTCAGCCATTAACTCTGCTTTATAACAAATGTCTTGAGGATGGCAGTTGGCCTGACTCTCTAAAAATAAGTAAAATCATTCCAGTATATAAGAAAGGTAACAAGGACTCAGTTGATAACTATAGACCTATTGCCATTGTTCCTCTGTTAGGTAAAATTTTCGAAATAATAATTAAAGAAAGACTAGTGCATTATTGTGAAAGTAAATTTTTACTGACACCTGCTCAATTTGGTTTTCGTCAGGACAAATCTACAGTAAGCGCACTTTGTGCATTGATCGAATATGTGGTCGGAGGTATTGATGAGGGAGCAGATACTATAGTTAGTATGTGCGACCTCACCAAAGCATTCGACTGTGTAAACAAAGACATTTTACTTAGTAAGTTGCAGTACTATGGTATTAGAGGTAATATGTTGCGACTTTTTGAGTCCTATCTAACAAATAGGAAACAATATGTCAGCTGCAACGATTTAGAATCTGATCTTTCCTCAATTGACAATGGTGTCCCACAGGGCTCCGTGTTGGGTCCTGTTTTATTTCTATTGTACATTAATGATTTACCAGTTGCAGCTGGAAGCTCACAGTGTTTCCTGTTTGCAGACGATACCACGCTTGCAACGCAAGGAAATCGACAACAAAGCGCAGAGAGCTACGAGAATATAAAAGATTGGTTTTCAGCAAATCAACTAAAATTAAATCCAAGTAAAACTCAAGAAATTTTGTTTACTTCCAGTAAGTTAGTCAGCATATCTGAGCCAGTAAAATATTTAGGTGTAACTCTAGATACTCACTTAAATTGGTCAGAACACATTGAAACCCTCTGCGCTAAGTTGGCCTCCCAAGTGTTTGCAATGCGGCAGTTAAGTTATTGTGTTTGTAAAAATACTATACGTACAGTTTATTTTGCTATTGTACATAGCCACCTAAAGTACGGAATTACGTTGTGGGGCAACTCAACATATGTGGAAAGAGTATTTAAAATGCAAAAAAGAGCTATTAGAATCATAGATGCCGCACAACCTGATGCCCACTGCAGAGAGCTATTTAAAAAATACCGTATACTCCCTGTTCCTTGTATTTACATTTTAGAGTCACTTACAATTATCCATCGTAATTTAAATGAACATATAAGTCATGAAAATATCCACTCATATGGAACGAGAAATGCTAGCAATCTAGTTCAAAGTTTCTCGCGTACACAAATGTCAAAAAAAAATAAACTAGATGTTAATTTATATAATAAGTTCAAAAATCAATACAAAGATGTAAATATTTCAAATATGACTAGTCAAAAATTTAAAAAATTTGTTGAAGTGTTCCTTTTAAAACATTGTTTTTATACAGTTAACGAATATATGTTTTTAGCCTAAAATGTTCGGTATATGTATGTCTGTCGATATTGTGCTGTATTCATTTTATTTATGTTATTGTAGACGACCTAGCTATTGCTAGTTTAAACTCTTATTTTTTACATTATTTTACACACTATACTCACCTCAAATGTACTACTGTATGTAATGTGGTAAATAAATAAATAAATATTATTATTATTATTATTATTATTATTATTATTATTATTATTATTATTATTATTATTATTATTATTATTATTATTATTATTATTATTATTATTATTATTATTATTATTATTATTATTATTATTATTATTATTATTATTATTATTATTATTATTATTATTATTATTATTATTATTATTATTATTATTATTATTATTATTATTATTATTATTATTATTATTATTATTATTATTATTATTATTATTATTATTATTATTATTATTATTATTATTATTATTATTATTATTATTATTATTATTATTATTATTATTATTATTATTATTATTATTATTATTATTATTATTATTATTATTATTATTATTATTATTATTATTATTATTATTATTATTATTATTATTATTATTATTATTATTATTATTATTATTATTATTATTATTATTATTATTATTATTATTATTATTATTATTATTATTATTATTATTATTATTATTATTATTATTATTATTATTATTATTATTATTATTATTATTATTATTATTATTATTATTATTATTATTATTATTATTATTATTATTATTATTATTATTATTATTATTATTATTATTATTATTATTATTATTATTATTATTATTATTATTATTATTATTATTATTATTATTATTATTATTATTATTATTATTATTATTATTATTATTATTATTATTATTATTATTATTATTATTATTATTATTATTATTATTATTATTATTATTATTATTATTATTATTATTATTATTATTATTATTATTATTATTATTATTATTATTATTATTATTATTATTATTATTATTATTATTATTATTATTATTATTATTATTATTATTATTATTATTATTATTATTATTATTATTATTATTATTATTATTATTATTATTATTATTATTATTATTATTATTATTATTATTATTATTATTATTATTATTATTATTATTATTATTATTATTATTATTATTATTATTATTATTATTATTATTATTATTATTATTATTATTATTATTATTATTATTATTATTATTATTATTATTATTATTATTATTATTATTATTATTATTATTATTATTATTATTATTATTATTATTATTATTATTATTATTATTATTATTATTATTATTATTATTATTATTATTATTATTATTATTATTATTATTATTATTATTATTATTATTATTATTATTATTATTATTATTATTATTATTATTATTATTATTATTATTATTATTATTATTATTATTATTATTATTATTATTATTATTATTATTATTATTATTATTATTATTATTATTATTATTATTATTATTATTATTATTATTATTATTATTATTATTATTATTATTATTATTATTATTATTATTATTATTATTATTATTATTATTATTATTATTATTATTATTATTATTATTATTATTATTATTATTATTATTATTATTATTATTATTATTATTATTATTATTATTATTATTATTATTATTATTATTATTATTATTATTATTATTATTATTATTATTATTATTATTATTATTATTATTATTATTATTATTATTATTATTATTATTATTATTATTATTATTATTATTATTATTATTATTATTATTATTATTATTATTATTATTATTATTATTATTATTATTATTATTATTATTATTATTATTATTATTATTATTATTATTATTATTATTATTATTATTATTATTATTATTATTATTATTATTATTATTATTATTATTATTATTATTATTATTATTATTATTATTATTATTATTATTATTATTATTATTATTATTATTATTATTATTATTATTATTATTATTATTATTATTATTATTATTATTATTATTATTATTATTATTATTATTATTATTATTATTATTATTATTATTATTATTATTATTATTATTATTATTATTATTATTATTATTATTATTATTATTATTATTATTATTATTATTATTATTATTATTATTATTATTATTATTATTATTATTATTATTATTATTATTATTATTATTATTATTATTATTATTATTATTATTATTATTATTATTATTATTATTATTATTATTATTATTATTATTATTATTATTATTATTATTATTATTATTATTATTATTATTATTATTATTATTATTATTATTATTATTATTATTATTATTATTATTATTATTATTATTATTATTATTATTATTATTATTATTATTATTATTATTATTATTATTATTATTATTATTATTATTATTATTATTATTATTATTATTATTATTATTATTATTATTATTATTATTATTATTATTATTATTATTATTATTATTATTATTATTATTATTATTATTATTATTATTATTATTATTATTATTATTATTATTATTATTATTATTATTATTATTATTATTATTATTATTATTATTATTATTATTATTATTATTATTATTATTATTATTATTATTATTATTATTATTATTATTATTATTATTATTATTATTATTATTATTATTATTATTATTATTATTATTATTATTATTATTATTATTATTATTATTATTATTATTATTATTATTATTATTATTATTATTATTATTATTATTATTATTATTATTATTATTATTATTATTATTATTATTATTATTATATTTACCTACCTTTTAAACTGTGTTAAAGGATGACATTGGATAAATCATTTGCACTGATAATCAATAATAAGTATAAAAACTTGTTAGGCAATTCTTTTAAACAATAGACATAGTAGTTTTTTTTGTCGTTTCTATGACAACCAGTAAAAATAAATCACAACAATAAGTATACAAATAAATCTTCAAATCAGCAAAAATTGGTTGGAAGAAAGTGTTTCACTTTAAATATGTACTCAAAAAAATATTTGAATAAATTATTTTCTGGAAAACTTTCAAGACAAATGTCTTATGTGATTTTTTTAATATTAAATATGTTTTTTTAACTATTTTGCTCAGGATAGTGATTGGCACAGATGCCGTCTGGTTTAGTACAATGTTGTTACATTTCGTTATCAGATGATGGCCCAAATTTGCACAGGGGCTCTTAGGCTTAGCACAAATAAAACAGAAAATAAAGCAAGAAAACAATTAGTACTTGAGTACTAACGCCAATTAAAAACAAAATCGTAGATCACCACATCTGAGGAATTAAATAAACTTCCTGAAGCTGTGATGGCATTTCTTTTCCAATTTGGTGGTTATTCCTACTGCAGCTCTTAATATCTGTTAAACTAGTTAAGGCTCTAAACTTTGTTACATTTTTAATATATAAAAAAAAATATCTCGACTATTAACTAACTCGAAACTACGACTTTAAAACCCACCCTGTAGGGTGTTATCAACAGAAAAAACTTCCCGTTAGGCTTCATTTGAAACTTAATTGGACCGTTCTGGGAGTTTATGTACGATCTGCCGCTGCGAGAACACGTTACCCTCATTTAAAAGGTTCATTTTATTTTCGGTATTAAAGTTGCCACGACCGCCATTTTAGAAAAATTTTATCATCAGTTTTACTCAAACTGCTTCGCGTCATTTCGCGAAGGTATTTGTCTTAAGATTTATGTTCAGGTGCCTTTTGCATTTTACGACAGTCTTTTATATGGATTCGTTAGTAAACCTATCTAAAATTGTAATTTACAATTTTTTGTTTCTTAATGATAGAATGATAGAATGATAGAATGATAGAATGATAGAATGATAGAATGATAGAATGATAGAATGATAGAATGATAGAATGATAGAATGATAGAATGATAGAATGATAGAATGATAGAATGATAGAATGATAGAATGATAGAATGATAGAATGATAGAATGATAGAATGATAGAATGATAGAATGATAGAATGATAGAATGATAGAATGATAGAATGATAGAATGATAGAATGATAGAATGATAGAATGATAGAATGATAGAATGATAGAATGATAGAATGATAGAATGATAGAATGATAGAATGATAGAATGATAGAATGATAGAATGATAGAATGATAGAATGATAGAATGATAGAATGATAGAATGATAGAATGATAGAATGATAGAATGATAGAATGATAGAATGATAGAATGATAGAATGATAGAATGATAGAATGATAGAATGATAGAATGATAGAATGATAGAATGATAGAATGATAGAATGATAGAATGATAGAATGATAGAATGATAGAATGATAGAATGATAGAATGATAGAATGATAGAATGATAGAATGATAGAATGATAGAATGATAGAATGATAGAATGATAGAATGATAGAATGATAGAATGATAGAATGATAGAATGATAGAATGATAGAATGATAGAATGATAGAATGATAGAATGATAGAATGATAGAATGATAGAATGATAGAATGATAGAATGATAGAATGATAGAATGATAGAATGATAGAATGATAGAATGATAGAATGATAGAATGATAGAATGATAGAATGATAGAATGATAGAATGATAGAATGATAGAATGATAGAATGATAGAATGATAGAATGATAGAATGATAGAATGATAGAATGATAGAATGATAGAATGATAGAATGATAGAATGATAGAATGATAGAATGATAGAATGATAGAATGATAGAATGATAGAATGATAGAATGATAGAATGATAGAATGATAGAATGATAGAATGATAGAATGATAGAATGATAGAATGATAGAATGATAGAATGATAGAATGATAGAATGATAGAATGATAGAATGATAGAATGATAGAATGATAGAATGATAGAATGATAGAATGATAGAATGATAGAATGATAGAATGATAGAATGATAGAATGATAGAATGATAGAATGATAGAATGATAGAATGATAGAATGATAGAATGATAGAATGATAGAATGATAGAATGATAGAATGATAGAATGATAGAATGATAGAATGATAGAATGATAGAATGATAGAATGATAGAATGATAGAATGATAGAATGATAGAATGATAGAATGATAGAATGATAGAATGATAGAATGATAGAATGATAGAATGATAGAATGATAGAATGATAGAATGATAGAATGATAGAATGATAGAATGATAGAATGATAGAATGATAGAATGATAGAATGATAGAATGATAGAATGATAGAATGATAGAATGATAGAATGATAGAATGATAGAATGATAGAATGATAGAATGATAGAATGATAGAATGATAGAATGATAGAATGATAGAATGATAGAATGATAGAATGATAGAATGATAGAATGATAGAATGATAGAATGATAGAATGATAGAATGATAGAATGATAGAATGATATAATAAATCCGTTTTGAATATGTATTATTCCTATTACTATTATTATTATTAATCGCTGTATTTTTACTCCTAACTTTAATTAATACAAATGGCAACATTTTTTGAGTTAATTAAATTATACAAAATTACCGTCGTTCAAAAAGAAATATCTACTTCGCTGATGCTCATTGTACCTTCTAAACATACATAAAAGCCGACGCAAAAAAACTCCATTATATTTTACGGTTAATAACTCCGAGAAAGGAAATAATTTAAATTCGGGCAATGAAATAACTGGATAAAAACTTCTAAGAGAAGTTAAATAAATTTTGGGAACAGCTGTCATTCATTCAGAGAGAGGGCGAGTTAATCCAACTCACTCCCATTTGAAATTTACACAACGCCATGCGTAAACAAGAAAACTCGAGTCATTCTGGCGTTCCATTTTTCATTACATTTATTATCAGGATTAATTTTGCGATTTTCGCTACATTGGCAATTTTGCTGTTTAATCCTCCTCCCCCCTATTTTGCAGAACGTTTTCCATGAATAAGCATTAATTGATTTTTGAAAATTGCTTGACAATGTTACGAAGTTGAAAAATAATTCAAACATATACAGTGTGTCTACTTCAGTTTGAACCATATGGAAAACATTTTTATTATTGATTTTAGGAAAAAAGTTATTCTTGATAAAAAGTCCTGCATGACCCAAAACTTAAAATACAGTCATCAGATATCAAATTTTTCAATTCAAGCCGTATACGAGGTTTGTCAAAAAATATTAATTTTGCTCAAGAGTAAAATACGTTTATTTTTTTACAAAATCGAAAATTTTCGTTAAGAAATTTGCTAAATTCTTCACAAACATCAATAAAAGGAAAGCATATCATGTTTATAGTAGCTAACGTAATTTATAACGTTTTCAGATATTTACAATCAATGTGTAGAGTGTAGAGTTTATAAAAAATAAGAAAATCTGTTTTTTCAGATAGATCGGTGTAATTGCATATTTGAATGTAATATTCAATTCTAATCAACTTTTCATAATGAAAATTTTCGATTTGGTCAAAAATAAACGTACTTTACTCTTGAGCAAAATTCATATTTTTTGACAAACCTCGTATACGGCTTGAAAAATTTGATATGTGATGACCGTATTTTAGGTTTTGGGTCATGCAGGACTTTTTATCAAGAATAACTTTTTTTCCTAAAATCAATAATAAAAATGTTTTCCATATGGTTCCAACTTAAGTAGACACACTGTATAAAAAAAAAATTGTAATTAATCAGTAAGTTCGTCACCAGCTTCTCTTATATCCTTGATTTTTCATTTTTCTATTCTTATTTCCTCCAACAATTAGAACCATTTTAAATAAAACATTGTAGAGTAGGAACACCAGCAAATAATACAAAACTAACTGTAGAAAAATAGCTTTAGATAAAAACTATTGTTAATAAGTAATGTGAATCCTTTTAAAAATTTATTTATTCAGCATACATTTTTTGCTTTTAAACCTTGCCATTTTTCGATATTCTTTTAACTTTGATTTCGTTTTAATATTCACATAATTGTTTATATGATAATATATAATAGAATAGATTGCCCACAATGATGAAGGTTTGAATAGTTCCATAAGTTTTCCAAAATATGCCAGAAGCACATTTTTAAAAAATGAGAGTTTACGTTGTATTTTATGCGCCAATCCACAAACTTTTGGTAAACTATTTCATATCTTGCCCTTGATTTTGAGGGTAGTTACTTGTCAGTAGACTTAATTGCACTTTTTTTTTAAATTTATTTCTTTATATTTTAACTAATGGCAAAAATAAATAAAGTAGCTTCTTTTTTTGAATAATTTTATCAGGGGTGATTCTCCATTTATTCATTTCTGCAGTGAATAGCCCGTTAAATTTCACAAAAACACATTTTTTAAAAATTACATAAATAACATCAAAATATAAATTCAATTTCATATGTGTTAATCTCTATCTCGTATTTTTGGATACACCAAAGCTCACTGGCTGTTACGTCTCTATCGGTGCACTATGCTGATTGAGCATGAGATGTTTCCGCGAAGGCCTGTAGTTAAAAAGAAAGGTCAACAGAACCTTCAAACAAACAATGTATAAACTTAAAGCTGTAAACATGCGCTCTCTTACCGTTAGCGTGCTGACCGGTGTTGTTTTTGTGCAAATGAATTAAAGAGAGCTTTGAAACAAAATCAGTCAAGCAGTGTTACTTAACTCCTAATAAGATGGTACAGAATCGAAGAGTACTTCTTACAACTGGAGAAACAGTAGAAATTGTCTGCTTATTTGGTAATAATGAAAGATCTACATGTCAGATTGGTGGAATATTCAATGAAAGGATCGAGCATCAATTTCGCACGATACTGTTGCCAAAATTAACAGATTATTCGCAAGGACTGGAGAGCTTTTCAAGACAAGACCAAGGAGGTACAATTTAAATAAAAGACACTATCCAGACGACAAACAGAATTTCGAAAAAATTCAAATGATAGTATAAGAGCAGATGCAAGACTGAATTTAACGAAAAACAAAGTATTAAGGAGTTTGAAACGCAATAGGATTAGGGTATTTAAACCAAAATTTCTACATACTCTGTTAAATGGTGATTTTGAATGACGGTTTTAATTTTGCTTACGTTTGCAAAGACAAGACTTTTTCTAAAGACCATATTGTTTACTGACGAGGCAACGTTAAAATATTTTTTTTCTGCTAAAATCAGCTCTTGAGGTTTAGAAAATATGATTTAAGGAGGTTTTGGGATATTTTCCATAAAAATCAAGCCTTTTTTACCCCCCAACACCGCACAATGGTTAATAAAAATGTTTAGTATGCCAGATACTTAATTTTTCTAAGATACAATCACCACAGGGTTGCTATATCATAGCTCGCCGGCAATATTTTGACAGGTTGTTGAAATACCTAATGTTGATTTTTCCCTTAGATAAAGCTCAGTTTCTGGATTGCAAGAGAACCTTAATTCCTTTTTAGGCGGTAGTTTAAATAATTAAATTTAAATAACAAAAAAAAATTTAAAGAAGCCAATATTTTAAGGAGACTCACCTAGTGGTATGTCTGCGTTCTGGAATTCTTGAAGGGGGCCCCACACGTTTTCTTCTTGGGAAAACGGAACACCGACGAACAAAATAACAAAAATTTTGATTTTTCAATGCGAACACTTCAGAGGTTCATACGGTACTCGACTATTAAAAATCCAAAAATGTCCTTTATAAACGCACAGATGTGCGCCGACGCGAGTGATTCCCAATATATTGGCAAGAAATAAATTAAACTATTTTGATAAAAATATTAAGGGTCACTAGCATCCAATTAATTATGAGAAATATCAACATAAAATAATTATTCTAAATTAAGGAAAAAACGCGTAAATACCTAACATAACAGGTTGTTGAAATACCTAATAAATTCGAGTTTCATGGGCATACAGATTACAGAATATCAAAATTATTTAATTTAAAGTTACATGTAATAATATTCTTATAAATTCTATATTATCAAGAATAAGACGTGTATAGAATAAATAATTGAAATAATTCTAAAATTATCAAAATAATCACTATTACATTTTTCGGATTTTTAGTAACATGCCTACATTCATAAATGCTCGTATATATTTGTAATATTTTCGGATTATTTGCTTTGTTAGGGACATTTTAATTAATTGTTAGTACTACGACGAAAGACTAACCTCATTAATGACGTGCAACGGAATTTGTATTAGTTATCGATTATTTTAGATTATTCGATACTTTATTGATCATAAATCACTAGATAGAATATAGAATAGAGCAAATCAGTTAATAGTTGTAGTGTTTGGAAACAGTATGATATTGATAATATAACTAGATTTAATATAAACCTAAATTAAAAAACAGCGATATTGGCGCCTGTACAAAGTTTTGTACCTAAGTGCTAAAATTATTGGATATATTTGAACATCTGTTTTAAATGAACTCCAGTCATCACTGAGTTTTATGTCAATACAAATGATTTCAAACATACTTGGTCTCCCTTATCAATTATGCAAAGAACCAAGAGGTAATGGCATCTTTACTAGCCAGTGTATTTAAGTATTTGATTAAAAGAATTGCCCTTGAAAGGACATAAAGATGGCCGTAATAACATTATTGATATTGATGAGATAAAATAAAAGTACTTACGTAACTTTTAACACTATTTTTTGAAGTAAAAACTTTTGTTAGTGCGCCTTGCATTACTTTTTCCTTGGTTGCAAATGGGACTGATTCGTAATGCTAAAGAGAGAAGGAAGGTCAGCGCAGCGAGACAGCGATAGTCTATGCGTCGCTGCTATACTAGCTTGGAAGAACTCGTCTCCTCAAGGCGAGTTTACTCGAGTTGGCATATGACGTATGACATTGTAGTAATATAGTCAAAGTACAGAAAATCCAAAAAAATTCATCGTGCATTATGTCAATATTTACATGGTATTTCTATTTATTTGATTAGTCTAACGTCTAACCAATACATATAATAATACTAAAATAATTTTCTTTCTGCAAAATATACAAAAAACTACCAACGAGTGATTATCTCAACAGATGTTGGCGTTTTTTTCTTATATTCTGTTTATGAAATAAATTAAGACCTATTAATTTAGGCATTGCGTTCGAAAGAAGAAAAAAACGAGAATCGAGAAAATCCAGAATCCCGTTAATAAGCTTTTTAATTATAATTCCATAAAAGCAGCTTTGATGATGTACCTTGATTAGACAGACAGCTGTAATTAATCGTTCATTAGCTACCATATCTTGTCGAAAGACGGGGAAATTAACTTTTTATATAACTCATTTCAAAGCTGATGGTATAATAGAGTTATGAATGAATTGAATTTAATTTTATTATTTTCTTATAATCAAGACTTTAGAAATTATATAAACATAACGACAGCAAATCGGAAAAGTGTGGAACTTCATTTAAAAAAATCTTACAGGAAAGGCAAAAAACGGTTTTTCTTGAAATTAGATTCTAGCGTTTTGCATGTGTTTTGCGACGTTGTTTCGAATTAATTGCGCAAACAACTAACCTAGCAGAGATCTTAACTGAATAATTTGTTTATATAAAGCAAAAATACACTTTTTTTTTATTAACAAATGTCAGGCTGTCTGGAGTTACATAGATTTCTATTTTACAATTTAGATCAATTATAGAAAATATTGATAAACAATTTTTTACATTGATAGTATGCCCATTAAGCTAACAGATGAAATATATTACACAATTTCATCGTCCATAAGTAGTAAGCAATTACCAAGTACAATTTTTTTTGAAAAAACACTGCATAAGGGACTTTTATTAATATTACAGTCTGATCAAAAGTTGATCAATGAGTAATTTTTATCTGACCTAACTTAAGTTGCAATCTTAAAAACTAAAGTTCTACTCGCTAGTATATCTTAGGGTCTAATAACTCAATTACACTAAACTAACGTGTAACACTAAACCGCACAATGATTTGTTTTATATTAACACAAACACTTGGCTAATTCAAAAGCCTTCATTTTCTCGAGTCTTCTTGTCAGGTTCGTGTGGTCAAGAAGCTTGATTGGCGTCAACGTTCACATGTTGGCGAAGCCGTTGTTCGTGACTCCTGGCGAATCTAGTGATAGTCCAACAGTGTCCATCTGAAGTTCTCGATGAAGGTCGCTGTTAATAATGTACCAAGGAGCATCGACAATGTTTCTCAACGCATCTTTGGATTACTAGAACATTACTCTTACTAGCACAACTCCAGAGCTGAATGCCATAGGTTAAAATTGGATTTTATAAAAGAATTTTATTATATGTGGAAAGGCTGGAATGCCTACCATATAACCAATACATTTTCTTAAATTTTATATCTAATTCTTGTGTTCTTTTCAACATGGACCTTCCAGCAAAGTTTTGCATCTAATGTAATACCTAGATATTTTACTGAATTAGCATAAGGGATCTAGGCATTATTTATGATAATTGGTATTCGTTGACCATTTTTATTTATTTGTTTAACTGATGTATGTAGTTAACTTGCAGCCTTTTCATGATCTTTGCGTATTGCTAGGATAGCAGTATCATCTGCAAATGTAGCTACTATGTCTTGTTCTAGTTGGGGTATATCAAAAGTGTATAGAAGTGGGTCGTAGGACGCTTTTCTGTAGTACTCCTGCTCCAATTTCTTTTAATTCAAAGTATGCTTTGTTTCATTCTAAAGAATCTATCTGAAATATATGACTCCCGTAGCTCTGAGTATGACTGTAGAAGTGACACATTTAGTACGTTTTAAGCCATCATGCCATACTTTATCCAAAATCCTACGCAACATCGAGGAAGACAGCTGAATAGACTTATGTTTTCTAATGCTTTTTCTATAGTTGAATGGTTTTCTCTAAAGCTGAACTGATAATAAGGAATTAGTTTCCTTTCTTCAATGATGGGTTTGTCTTTTCAAATAGTTTCGATAATGTTGGCAATGGTTTGGGGATCATAATGACTTTAGATAATTTCCATAACCTAGGGACATATTTTAGTTTGTCTAAACATTAAACAGGTGTGTAAGTTTAATTATGGCTTGTTTATTGGGTTGTTTAAAAATTTCCCCTGTAATTAAATCAAAGCTAGAAGCTTTCTTAGGATCAATATTTGTTTTTATATATTTTGCAATTTCCTATGGATAGGTCGGTTTGATGATTATGTCATATTTCTCTGGAAGATCCCAGTTCGGTAATTTTTCTCCTTCATTTGGTTGATTGTAAAGTATTTTGTAAGTGCTCTGCAAATCTATTAATTTTTTGTATGTTATTTCTAGCCCAGATTTTGTATTCCTGATTGGAGCATTCTGCAGAGTGGGCCTTTTCAATCGCTTTGCGGCTTTCCATAATGAACAATCAGTGCGGCTTTATCGTTTGTTAACTCACTAAGGTACTCACTAAGGTACGCACTAAGGTACTCACTAAAGTACTCACTAATAGATTTATTTTTGATTTGTTATATTTTTTTTAACTGCTGGGTGGCGGTGTTAAGTTTGGTTTTATCTGATGCCATTTCCTCCATAGTTTTCTTTTTGCAGAGATTAGGTTCCTTATTTTTTTAAACTAGTTATTTCCTGTTGTTCACTGAGTAATAGGTGGGATATTGTCCCGTTTATTAGTTTAAAAGCGCGTTCCTTTTAGATAATGGTGTCACTAAGAGTAAGAAGAGTGGGCGAATGATCTGAATTCATGTACAAAGCCTCATAAACTTGGATGTAGTTTGCTGAAATATTTCGTACAACCAAAAAAGTCTAAGTCGGGTATTTTATTTCAATCTGTGGGCCAATAAGTTGGTTTGCCAGTTAAATGCGACATTTCAGCTGTGTGATTACTTCGTTTAGGTTTTTAACCCTTAGTTGTTGCTAGTCTGGAGTCCCAATGGGTGTGTTTTGCATTAAAGTCGCCTCCAATGATCAAGTCTAGGTCCTTGGCTATTGAGAAAGTCTAGGTATTGTTCTTTTATGTCTTGGAGGACAATATGTAGAAGTGACCGTAACATTATAAGTTTTAAATTTTATCATTATTTAAGGAGCTTGAAATTTTTCACTCCTGTATCCCGCTTCTTGATGATGCCTAATTGCTTTTCTGTTATTACTGTGCTACCTCCTCTTGCTGCATTTTGAGGATGAATGGTATGATAAACATTATATTATTTAAATTTAATAAAGGACTCATTGGTAAAGTGACTCTGAAATTAAGCATTTGTCTATATTTTATCTGTCTAGGATTGCTTGCAATTCTTGTTGGTGCTGCATCAGTTCACCAGCATTTCATTCCATTTTTGTTGGTCTATTACTCATTATATTGTCTCTTAGGTATAGCTCCTTTACTACTATATTCTAACCTAGTAATTTCTTTATCCATTATGTTCAGCTTTTCCAAAATATGGTGGAAAGTATTGGTAATAGATAAATATTGACTGTTATCTATTGTATCTTCCTTTTTAGCAGATACCGTCTCGCTGGATGATCTAGGTTTGTCTAGTATATTGTTTTTATTAACAGGATTGTGTTGGATTACCCGCTGGGTAAGTTTTGTTTTTTCCATGTACTAGTTTCTGATTTTTTCCTTGGCTACTTCACATTCCCTGTACCCAACAGGATGTCCTTTACCACAGTAAACGCATTTAGGTGGAGCATCTGTCGATTTTACACAATTTACAGATAGATGTTTCTCTGTGCATATTACGCATCGAGGCTCTTTAGCACAGCACCTTTGAGTTTGTCCGAATGCTTGAGACTTTTTACATTGAGGTACTAGCTAGAATTTTCTGAGAGGTACAATTTCTACGTAAACTTTTCTCAGCACTTTCGTCGTGTTGAAATGTAAGCATGAACATATTCAATGGTTGTTTAGTCCTATGTTTTAGTTTTGAAGTCGTTGCTATAATGTTAAAGCCACGAATTTTCAAAACTAAGTATATGTTCTGGTTCGCAAGAGTGGTGCGGTTTATATGCCATTACTTTGATTGCTCTATTCTGTTTGTCTTCATATGAGTACCAAGTGTAATCTTGTTTTGTTAATGGTTAAGAAATAATTTCATATTCTAGTCCTTCCGGAACGTTAATTATATCTGAAAAGAAGAATAAATGTTGCAAAGACCTTTCAGACAAGGTGTAGGAAAGGTCTCTAATAAAAATGAAGTCAATGCGTTTAAAACAAGCTGGCTTGAAAAATTGTGCTGCTGTCAGCAAAGATAATTGTGGGCCATTTTAATTTCTTAAAACTTTTGCATGCCAAATAGTCTCTCCTTTTCTCTACGCACTCTATTGTTCTGTGGAAACATGTTCAGTTGCTTGTAACTAAGTGGCATGAGCAGATGGAAATCTTCCGTGACAAACAATATTGAAATTATTTTGAAATAACCGCTCTTCTAACTAACTAACTAAAAATTTCTAAATTTCCCGCTATCATGGCTCATCTAGTATTTTTATGACTCTCAATTAACAGTATTTGCCCTTCTAAGCATTTTTTATCCAGTAGTTTTAGCTCATTCGTCATAAATTATACTATTTTGACATTTTGTTCTCGAAAACCAGGGCGAATAAAAAGGCTACATTTAAAAAAATATTTTAATCAAATCTTATAGAAATTGTGATCTATGTTTTTACGAGAAAATTATTCTTTATTTTTTACTTTGGTATTATATATTATATAAATTAATGTGATTTCATTAATTACAGATTTGAACAAATACTCGGTTTTTATAAGTTTAGTTGTAGATAAAGTGTTGTATCAACAGGTGTGTGAAGTGGTTTTGTAATAATTTTTGCAACCAATGCTCTTAAAGAACTATTTTGATAGTTTTCCTAGCAAAAATACCTAAACATAAACTAAATACAGAACTTAACAATGTATTCCTGCATTTTTTCTATTTGGTTCTTTTATGATGGAAATAATTCCAAAGCCACGATTCCATTCACGTAAACACCTGGGAAAGTGTAATGTTGGGCTACAATCCATATTTCTGATACGTGCTCGTCGAAATGTACAACTCAGTTAAAAAGCATCGACCTTCCACCTTGCCTACTAATGTATTAATGCCGATGCCGGGCACGTTTTCTTACATGTATAAGAAATTTTATGATTTTTCAAAAATAATCTATCACGGCTTCCCTTGAGGTGCCTGACCCGTTTTCCGTCATCCTAGTTATCAATGTGAAGAGGAATTATTAGTCTTTAATTTTCGTTAGAGTAAATTTATCAAGGATAATATACCAAGACCTTGATAATAGTCAGCTATTTTTGTGGAATCTGAATCTCGAGAATATTTTAATATCAATTTGATGAGACATAATTTTTGGCATTTTTTTGATGACGGAACCTTTTTGAAAAGAAATATTTGACGGAGACACATTTCTAAAAAAAACAAAAAAAAAAACAAAAAAAAACCAAAAAAACAAAAACAAAAAAAAAAAAACAAAAAAAAACAAAAAAAATCATTATCCTCCTTCCTCTTAGTGACTTCTAAAAAAAAGGTTCTCAAGCCATCTCCCTTTTGTGTGATAGTACTACTTTTTCTTTTAATATGACTACTATGTTCTTCGCGGAGCCCTCACAGAGACTTTGCGGAGCTCCCCAGGGCTCCGCGGAGCACACTTTGAGTATCACTGCTCTAGAGAAATAGTCGCTGATATTTGGTCTAGGGAGATAGTCAATGATAGATGTTAGTAGTTTGAGCAACAAGAGTGGATATGATTGCTATATCGCACGAAGACGAAGTTTAAGTTAACATGATAAAAATGACAAATTTCAACTATTTTGTTTGAAAACGTAAACAGAAATGAACAAGGTCACACTAAGTAGGTAAAGTACGATTCAACTTAGAAAAAGCCACGGGCGTCATCAACTAGTCATCGTCTGCCTCACTTTAAAATATTCCTTCTTCGTTGCTCCAGATCGATATACCAGTGGCGTAGGCTCTTATTTAAATAAGAATTAAAGCAGTTTCCCAACAAAAAACATGTATTGGATTAAAAAGTTAAATTTTAATGATTTAAACATTTGTATATTACCTAAATAACTAAACTAAAATAACATTACATATATTTTTCGACTTTAGACTTGCAAAACATTCAGTGGAAGTAAATAAAAATAGCAACACAATTTTGTAATTTAAGATTTTTATTACAATTAAAATAATAGTTATTTATGCAACTAGTGCAAAAAGTGAAACTAGAGGAGTACATCCTAATTCGATTGTTAATGAACTATTATACTCTGTTTTTAAACTAAGAGGAGCGATTTGAATTTAAGTTGGCAATTCTGTAGCCTTCTGATTGGTGAGATTACAGTCAGTTTCACACATTACTTTTTAGCATGAACATCAGCTAATAATTGATATTGTTGACAGTTCTGACATTTTATAATTTGATATCTCATCCATTACTTAGTTTTTTACTTTATTTCGTAAATAATAGTTCTTCAGTAAGCAATTGTATTGAAAATCTACAATTATGGATCCTTCTACACTGAGTACTATTAAAGGTAGCAATTTCTGAAAAGCCTTACAAGAAAGGGAAGACACATTATTTTACATGCTGATTCTGAAGGTTTTGTAAAAAATGCATTATTGGTTTTTGAAGGTAAAAAGATGGGAGATTATCATGAAGAGATGAATTTCGAAGTATTTCAGAAAAAAATAATTTTATTACTGATTTTTTAAAACTAAAAATTGATGAATTTCTAACCAAAAATTAAAATGTATATATATACCTATAACAAATTATCCTTAAAAATGTAAACAGATCTTTATATTTTATACTAACCTGGCTACATCTGGATATTCCATTAAAAAATTTTTTAAATATTTAATATCCATTTTAAAAAGATCATAGTTATTCTCAAAAAGTCGATTTCAAAAACAAGAAAAAAGTATTTCTGACATCAATCAACAACCATATTGACTTTAATTTGACAGTGACATTTCGTTTTAGACACACATTTCAGATCACAATAATGTGAAATTTGCGACCGTTGTCTGGGACCAATTAAAAAATTACTTCTATGACATTTATTCGTTTCTTAACTGCTCATTGGCCGTTCGCCGACTAAGGCCGATAAAGATAATTATTTCATAAATTTTGAACACGACTATATTTCGAAACTCGCTCTTAGTAACAAATCTAGTTACTTTTCCCTGTGTAAATGCATCTTTTCAATTTGCTCCTCCTAGTTTAAAAACAGAGTATAGTACTCTCGCTGTCTTCACTTTCTTCCGATGAACCCGTATTTTTGTTCGTAAGTAAAAGCTTGGCAACGCCGAAGTTTGGCTCACAAATAAGGGATCCATGTTAACGCGATACACATACTTTGATTTTCTACGCGATAGCTTGTTCGAATTATATTCTGGACCATGCGACAGTCGTACAGCGTTGTCAAATTATTAAGCAATTGTGTATCTCTATATTAGAAAAACGAAAAAATCGCCAAAACGCCACTGACGCTTAAATGGGATGGACCTGAGAGAGAGGCAAATTATTGCGGCCTTTGTCAGGTATGATGTGTGTGGCTTTTTCTTAGTTGAATCGTACTCTAGTTCCGTCTTTTAACTGGTGGTTGCGTAGCGCATATTTTGTATTTTAAAGAACGAATTGCATATTCAAATTTAGTAGTACATTTCTTACATTACATAATCTAGTGAATAAAGGAAAGTTCTATTGTTAAAAATTTAGATAATCAAGACGAACTGAAAAAGATCCACATTGAAAGTCTTCTTACCCTACGGATACATATGACAATCGAGCTTTAATACGATCCTGCCTGTGAAACAGTTGATTGATTTTCTGGAAGAAGCAGCAATTTTCGTTATTGCCGAGTAATGGATTAGAAATTTCCAACAACTTTTTTGTATCCGACCTTTTTTGCTTTGAAGTGAGATCGATCTTTTTGTGCAAAAAAACTGTATTTAGGCTCTTAACCAACAGACAATGTATATTGTTTTGTTATACAGGGTTTGTCAATAAGAAATGAACATAAGTTAACTGTGAATAGATGTTACCATGGCGATTCTAAATAGACAATTCTTAATGGATGTTGTATTTTTTATAGATACAGTGTATTTTATCGAGTTTGCTAATTTCTTTCTAGAGCCATGACTAACAAACCACTAAGTATATATATTCTTATTTCAATATTTGGTACAAATATTTTCTGTATACTGCCCAAATAACTAATGTACTATACTCTGTTTTTAAACTAGTAGGCGCGAATTGAAAAGACGCATTTACACAGGGAAAAGTGACTAGATTAGTTACTAAGAGAGAGTTCCGAAATTGTCGTGTTCAAAATCTATGAAATAGTTGTCATTCTCGGTCGTAGTCGGCGAACAGCTAATGAGAGGCTAAGAAACAAATAAATGTGATAAGAGAATGTTTATTGGTTCCAGAAAACGGTGGTAAATTGCATATTACTGTGATCAGGGCCGCCGAGAGCCAAGCCGGGCCCCAGGACAATTGTCTAGATCGGGCCCCGTGATAAAAAATGTTCTACGTAAATACAATTCTTTCTAAAAAAAAAAAAAAAACTTCACATCAAAATATTATTTCTCCCTTCTTCCATTACTTCCTCTTCTAAAAAAAAAACAAAAAAAGGGGGGCTCATTCGAAACTACTTCTCTACGCTAAAACTTTTCCTGTTTATATTTCATCTTATTTTTAATAAACTTAACTTTCCTCTCTCATCTTGTGTCGAATTTCTCATGCAGAATGAAAAAATCTGTTGTCGGGCCCCCCTAATCGCGGTGCCGGGCCCCCATTTCAGCCCGGGCCCCCATTTCAGCCCGGGCCCCGGGAATTAGTCCCGGCTACCCCCCCTCTAGTCGGCCCTGACTGTGATCTGAAACGTGTGTCTAAAATGAACTGTCAACTGAAATTCAACATGGTAGTTGATTTATTGATATTATAGTTAATCAAAAATAGTTTTTCTTGCTTTGGAAATATACTTTTTGAGAATAATTTTGTGCTTTTTAAAACGAAGATTAAATATTTAAGATAAAAGTTAGTATACAATATAAAAATATGGTCTATTTACATTTTCAAGGATATATTTGTTGTAGGTATAAACTTAAGTAAAAGTTATTTAGTGGCTTGGACCCCATTACCGCACAGTACTCTTTACTCTTTATACAAACACTAAGTTTTCGTACCGTGAGTCTGAAGTTTGTTGGAAGACGAACTCTAGATTGCGCAGAATCCCGGTAGTACGTAAACTGATTTGGTTTATGTTGGAACGCTAATAATAAAGCTAAAAATATAAAATGTCAGAACTGTCAACAATGTCAATTATCAGCTTATGCTAATGCTAAAAAGTGATGTGTGAAACTGACGGCAATCAGTGCAATCTGACCAATAAAGGATTTCTATACAAGGGAAGTGCAACCAACTTGACAAAATAAAATTGACACTAATGACATAAGAAATCGGGTCACATAAAGAGGCTGTTTTTTGGTTTGGTTTTGGTTTTTCTTATCTACTTTTATGCCATTTACATATCATGTTGTACTCGTAACGTAAAAAAGACTTTTTATTTTAGGGTATTTCATATTTAAAGGTTGAAACATTTATCAATATCAGCTGTCGATAATGTCAAAATATAAGCGTAGCATTGCATTTTATTTTTTTATTGTTAATAGTCTATTTGTATTTCTCTCGGTTTCTTTAAACATTTTTGGTTTTATTTATGTCAAATGCAAAAATGCTGCTGCTACAAATACAAGTTACATACACTATACCAGTGCTCCGCAACCTTTCCTCATCTGAGGCACACCAAACTGCTCCCTAGAATTTCGTGGCACACCAAAATCTAAAATATATTTATAGCAGTGGCGTAGCTAGGTCGGGGGTCAGTTCACTCCATGTATACTAATTATTTATGGATGTCCAAACTACCTTAGTTTTTTTTATTGTTTTAAAATGTGAAGAAGCCCCTTTCAGATTTGGGGCATCAAAATTTTCACTCAGGACATAATACATATTTTTTTTTTATTTTTTTTTATTATTCAGATAGAATGAAAAATACAAATAGGTACATACATGAGAACTATACTAAATACTAGGTAGGACAGGTAGGTATACTAAATTTACTTCTGTTGACACGTCAATAGTAATAAATATTTTGACATGATGATGACTGATTAATGTGATACCTGCGCTTGCTTCGTTGAACACAAAAGTTTTATATTCGGCTCAATTTTAGACAGCGCAACTCTCATTTCTTGGTCAAGATCTTTTAAGCATGACCGTTTATCATTTTTAATTAATACAAGCGTTGAAAAACTTTGCTCACATAAATATGTTGTGGAAAACGGAAGTAGTGTGAAGATGGCCTTGTCGGTGATGCGTGGATATTCTGTCTTGATGGAAATCCAGAAAACATCTAACGGAACTTCGTCGAATTTAAGTTTTAGGGTCATATCATTACTTAATTCTGTGAACTCCTCTCGAGTTTGCAATGGCAGTGCTTCCGTGGAACTTATTGCATTGGTTGCGAAAGGATTTCGAATCCAATTGTATTGTTCCGTGTTGATAGAATGGAAATAGTATTCAAATTTTTGTTGAAGCATACTTAAATGTTGTTGGGCCAAATCCACAATCAACTGCTTGTTTTCGATCGTACTGTGGTTGGTCCTGTGATACATTTCTAGACATCCTTTTTGCAACTGTTCCTGCCAAAGTTCAAGTTTCTTTTTGAACCCTTGTAATTTATCGGAGCACGTCAATATATTTTCATTCCGTCCTTGCATTTTTTTATTAAGTTCATTCAGATGTTCGAATATATCCGCCATGTATGCAAGTTTGGCTATCCAGTATTCATCATGAAGGTGCTGGCATAGATCGTACATATCTTGACTTGAAAGAAACTCACGCACTTCGTAGCGAAGTTCAAACAGTCGAGCTAAAACTTTTCCCCGGGATAACCAACGAACTTCTGTATAAAACAGTAAGGATTCATGTTCGCTTCCCATTTCTTCACAGAGTATTCCAAAGATTCGCGAATTTAAGGCTCTCGATTTAATTATGTTTATGATCTTAATACATTCATTCATTGTGATCGAAAGCTGTTCGGGCAAATTTTTGACCATCAATGCTTCTCGATGTATGCAGCAATGTGTAATTTGTATTGACGGATTTTTTTGTTTTACACAAGATACAAAACCTTTCTTACTGCCCATCATTGCAGCAGCACCATCTGTACAAATAGCAACGCAATTGGTCCACTGAATATTATGTATTTTAAAAAAATTATCAGTTACTTGGAAAATTTGTTCACCGGTAGTTCTCTCTGGAACCTCCTTACAAAATAAATAATGTTCTTTAATAGAGTCCTCGTCAACGAAACGTACAATAGCCATCAGTTGTGCTTTATTTTTAATATCGGTTGATTCGTCGATTTGAAGCGCAAAAATTCCAGCCGAAATGATTTTTTTAATTAGTGTTCCCAAAATATCACTTGACATATCTTGGATACGTCTTTTAACAGTATCGGCCGACAAAGAAACTTTACTCACGTCCTTAACTTCGTTTGGCCCAAGCATAAGTCTAACAATTTCCATGCATGCTGGTTTAATAAGCGTTTCACCGATAGTGTGCGGTTTTTTTTGTTGTGCAATTAATTTTGCAACAAGGTAGCTTGCTTCTAATGCCTTTTCAGAAACCGTAACCGCCGATTTCATAAACTGCTTTTGTTTCTTATTTTGATCCAAGCGCCGTTGGAAAAATTGAATGTCTTTTTTGACGCAACTGGGATGATTTGTGATCAAATGACGGTTTAGTTTGCTGGGTACCATTGCTTCATTTGACAACTGTTCACCGCAAATGACGCATTCAGGCTTTGGAGCCGCTTCGTCGCCACACCAAGTGAAACCATATCGAAGGTAGTCTTGATTGTACTTCCTTTTCAGCACCTTTTTTGCTCTTTTTGCAGCACTTATGCTGGAGCTTGTGCTAGATTCTTCGTCATCTGCTCGTGATTTCAGCAAAAATTTATCCATATTTGAAGCACTATAGTTATTTATAAAAGTAGATACTGCAACAAAACTTAGTCCAGTTCACTTATTTATAAGGCACAAGAATTTATTTATATAGCAATTCACTATTTATTTCACTCTACGATTTATTTGTTTGCCCGCGTATTTATCTGATTCACTTGACTATTCGACTCTCTCTGAGTCTCTGAGCGACGACAGGCGCGCTTATATAGGCAGTGGCGATGTTCAGGAAAACATCGAGTCGCGCCTCGAACGGCACGGATCTTTCTAGTTTAGTCGCCTTCGAGAATCAAGCCGGGTCTCGCTACAATACGAATCTGATTCGTATTGTCTGCAAGAGCGGCACACCTCAAGTCGGCTTACGGCACACCAGTGTGCCGCGGCACACCGGTTGCGGAGCACTGCACTATACAACCATATACAATACTAGTTACTTCTATGGTTGCGCCTGTGTTCTACCAACAACATAATTGACAGCTGACACTGACAAATTTTTTCAACCTTTAGATGTGAAATGCCCTAAACTAAAAAGTCTTTTTTACCCTACGGGTACAACATGGTATGTAAATGGCATAAAAGTATATATGAAAAACGAAAAAGTAAACTAAAAAAACAGCCTCTTTATGTGACCCCCTTTCTTATGTCAGTGTCAATTTTATTTTGTTAAGTTGGTTGCACTTTTCTTGTATAGAAGTCCTCTATTCGCGATTCAAGCTAAGTGATACGCCCTCTGGAGGAAATTGGTAGAAGGTCCGTATAAGTAGGATATCGTTCAGTGTTGCCAGAAGTAGCAAAACTTCGCTACGTCGTCGGATTTTAGCTCTTGAAAAAGTGGATAAGACCTTTTATTTAAGAATCAAAATTTGTGTATGGTCATATGTAATCATACTCTATATTTATTTAAGGATTTTTTTATAAAACCGATTTATTATATTGATTTTTTTAAAATTTCAGTTCATTTATTAATTTTGTTATAAAATCAGTTCATCATTTGGCAACATTGGCGTTCGTGTTCATTGTTTAAATTCTAATTTGTATCAATTACAATTCGAATTTTTTCTTACTTTGCAATAGTTCTAACAAGTTTAAAGAGAAAGGGCGCAAATATAAAAAAAGGAATAATCAAATTAAAATAAGCACTATGTCAACGCGTTAAAAATGGCTTGCCTGGTGACTTTCTCGGAAAATTTAATCAAGAAAAGTTAACACTCTAAAATGAGTTTGGGTGTCTACTTCAAACTAACGTTCTCTGATTATTAAAGTCGCGTTAAACAAATAACATAAGTATTCGGATTTAATTCAAAATCCTGGCATGAATTTCGCAATATTGCTATATCAAGAGACTTGAATAAATGTTGACGTTTGATCTTCAAGGTTAATTGTATAAATCATTTGGTTAATGTAGCGTTTAATTTGCGAGAGAATTAAATGCGTAAAGACCGTTTTGAGATATTTCGATTTGACTTGTTACATGTATTTAGATGATGATCAGTTGTACATTTCTCATTATAAACAATAACAGAGTCGTACATTGATACTCGATAGATATAAAACATTGTATGAATTTTAAAAATAAAAAATTTGGATGTTGTCCGCTACTATTGAATCTAGTGGGAAATAAAAAAAAAGATTATCAGGAAAAATTAAATTTGTGTTTAATGAAATGTTAGGCTTAATTTGTACATTTTAGATATAAAAAAAGAAATTTATTGTTTTTTGATGTTTTTTTGGTTATAATAACTTACACACAAAACAACATTTTTTAAGCATTTTTAAAAACAATCAACCGTTTATTTGAAAACAAAAACTGGGTTTTATAAAAAATTTACCAAAATAAAAAGTACATAATTATTGTATATCACCTGAAAGTGAATAGTTGACCACTGGCTTTTGTTTCGAGAAATTTGACAGGTATTCTGAAGTTTTGCTGTGTTTAACAAGTCGTTTAAAGTTGCGCTAAAAATTATGGCTGTTAATTCTAAAACAGCATCTACTACGGTTGTATTGCTTCAAGACGAAAGAAGTGAGCGATATGTTGCCTAAAAATATCTCCTATCCAATAGTAGTGTGCATCATATTTTTACACGTTTTTTTGGAAAGTGTAAGTTAAACTAGACAACCTGGAACTGGCCCGTAACGAAAAAATAAAGCCTATTATAATTATAATCTATAACATAAAATTCTAGATCATGAAATTCAAAATTTTGTATGCATGTTAATATTGTTTTACCAACTATTTTTAGATTTGCCCCTGTAGAGGATTTTAATTTAATATTGGTTAAAATTAACTTGCATTCATGGTTACCCAGAGACTGAAAGACATGCATAGGTACTACATTAGCTAAAGCTCCAGTGTCAAGTTTTAAGTATACATTTTTATTATTTATTTTAATCTCAGTAATTAGTTATTGGTGGTTGGTGGACCATTCACTTCTGAAATTAAGCCTATGAAAACAAAATTGTCATCATTTTTTGTAATCACATTAAAATTATTTTCATTATCTACCACCTGATGTATTTTTTGTTTTTTTTTATGACATACCGTAGCAAAATGGTTTGGCACACCACAGTAATTACATTACTTATCGTATACTGGGCATCTATTTACCAAATGTTTTTTATTGTTGCAATTTGTAATTTAAATATAGTTTTTAAGTAATAGTATGTATGTTCTACTTATTGTCTATGATTTTGGTTAAATATAGCAAATTGTAAAACTTATAGATAATTATAATTTTTTTTATGCTCCTTTCAGCCGAAAATACTTATACGATAAGAACGAATCCTTAAACCTATGGCCCGTTTAAGTACTTGTCCTTATTCCGACCGAGATTACATCCGACATTCTCCACAGTTACGGATTCACAAAATAGCCAATTTATGATTTTCATGTGCACCATATTATATGAATGTACCTATGTATGATAATATGATTCTAGTAATATTTGAGGTGAGTAAATTGTTCATGTGGGTAATAAAATGTAATTAGTCCCAGGAGTATGTGGAACTCCGCAATTAACAACTTGTATGCAGCTTGGGAAATTATATAATTATACATTGTGTACGATACCATTATGGAAATGTATAATTACTAAATTTGCTATAATGTTAAAATTTAACTTTTTAAATATTTTAGTGTCTCAAAATCCCTTAAAAAAAAAAAATTTCATGGTATGTGTTTTTTTATGTCATTTTAAAGATCTCATCTCGTAAAATGTATACACGAAGAAAAAGTTTTTAGGTCTGCAAATTTTTCTAAAGCACGAAAATTTATCATTGCCGAAGAATTTATTATAGTGATCTTTAGCCTTTTAAATATCATTGGTAAAAATTAAAAAATTATTTAAATGTAAAATAAATGGTATATGAACCAACAAAATATCCGGCAATATTGCGAGATAATAAACGCAGTGAAACAAGCACACTACGTAGCAAGGTGACTTTTAACATTTTGGTACTCATATCGGTTTAGAAATAAGGAAAAGGAAAGTCTTCTGACATATAACATATTACATGGGTTTTGATAATACCATCGATATAAAATAAAGTAGAGAATACATAAGTAAACACTATTTTGCAATATGACAGATGGACGCACTTCGAGTGACGGAAAAGTGTAATGAAAATGGCGACTTGAGTCGTACTTTGATTTATTTGAAGACAATAATTTTGTATTTGAAGACTGACGGAATGAAAATGATTTAATATTATTTGAATGAAGAAATTAAAAAAAATGGCCTTTATTCTCACTAAAACTGACTAGCTCCAGTTTGAAATATGACGTAAAAATGTAATGCATTTCCTCTTTATTCTATCTCAATGAATAATACAGATCAGTGATTATTTTGAATTGTACTCGTAACTAACATGTTTCAGCAAATAAAAATATTATTAGAACCAAAAATATTGATGAAATAGATGGTTTGAAAGTTATATATTCACTTATATTTTCACATAAGAATAAAAATGACGAAGCATTTTATATTTGTAAATAAATATTAGATTAACCTACTGTAAAACATCTTTTTATACTTGGCATATTAAAAAATCACAACAACACAATGATTTGGTAAAATAAAATTCAAATTATAATTATAATCTCTAATTTCAACAACAAAACTGGACACCTTACAATGAAATAAACCAATTGAAGTACATTCGAAAAGATCTTAAATCTGGCAACCTTGTATTAAAGACATCCATTGAAATTTGGCGGCAAGTTTAAAAAGCAATTAATTTTTAATTTGTTAAAAAAAAACAACTTTAGTAAGGAATAAATGTCTTTGAAAGAAAAAAGTAGTATTTATTATATTGTATATCCGATATTTATAAGCGTTTGTCTTTTTTATTTCTAACTCGACCTAAACCATATAAAAATAAAAATACTATTTGGAATAAATGTTTCTTTTTTATGAATTAGGATAAGTATTATTAAGAATTCGATTTGACATTTAATAATACTTGATACACCGCGTACTAAAATGTGGGTTCAAATTTGAATAGTATGCGTCCCCGGTACAAACAGGTACCAGATTTTAGTATAACTCTAATGATCTTAAGCGCTATTTACGAATCCGTGAAAAGGTACTGAGTGAATGTCAGGTATGCCAGACACACGTATGTTGTGTTATGTTGGGAATTAGGCGTTAATACACTGCGACCTAAAGGATCTATTGTGCCCCCTTATGTCGCTGATGCAGCAAAGAAATATCTCGATGCCTATAACGACCCTTCCAATCTTATCTTTTCAAGGAAATGTAAGATTTGGAGTGATTTAGGTGAATCTCCTTTTTTTATTAGATATGCTCCAAGGTATAGTACCCTTGGATTCTGGAGTGCTCACATAATCTGCACTTACTATATTCTACTACTATCAGTTTATTAAACTGTTCTGTGAGTCGGCAATGCCCAGTAAGTACTCTTGTTACAATGCGTTTCCTGTTCTTGCTTAGGCGGGTGCTAGAGGCTTCCGATATTTACTGGTTATATTCACCCAGAAGTATCTTAGCCTGTTTTAGCCCTAAGAAATTGTTATTTTTTATTCTCGCCTTATATTGTGTTATTGTTGATATCTCAGAACGGCTCAGGTCCCACAAAGTGAGTTTAAACTCCTTTTCTGAAATCTCGTTATCCTTTACTCTGGTTATATCCCAGAACACAAGTGAGAGTAACTATATTTTTCTCGCCTAGCTCATTCAGTTTTTCTAGGCATTTCCATACCATTTTTGCGCTGATTACGTAACATCTTAGCGCTCTGAAGGTTGCTTGGCTGTCGGACATGTTGATAATCTTCTGTCTACGTTAATTCCTCTCAATGTTAAACTGAGAAGTGTCTTAATGGCGTGCATTTCAGCCTGAAATATGCTTTCGTATATTTTCAAACTTTCAGAGTGCCTAATTCTAGGCTCAAACACTCCTATTCCAGTTTCTTCTATGGTTTTAAAACTATCCGTATACCATTGAATAATTCTTTCGGTTGCAAGCACGATTGATTCATTCATTCTTTTTTGTAGCCCAGCTCTGCGATTTTGAAGTTTTTCACAAAACTGTACTTTCTCATATCATTCTAGGCTATATACCATATACTCCGTTCCTGATCATTCTACATCGTGTCCACGCTTTCTATGATTATATCTAGAGGGGTGAGGTTCAAGATCACCTTCATTGCAGCCGTGGTACAGGTTCTCATCGCACCGGATGCAAACACAGGTCAATCTGTACTTTTGAGATATTAGCTTTCGCAGTAGCTAAACTAGTTTTGTTACTTCAGGCTATAGCCCCGTAGTGTGATGATTGGTCTCATTATTGCTGTATACATTCATCGCAGTGTGTTCAAGTTACATACCCATGTTTTACCCTCAATGTTTCCGCACGTCAGAGTATCTGTAACATGTGGAGTGTGGGTAAAGTCACGACAATTGGTCCTCATAGGCCCATTGTACATCGTCCTAAGTACATAGGCACTTCCTAGCTCGTGAGTCAGTCTACCTACATATTGAATGTAGTTGACAACGTCCCCAAGAGCTGCATCTCTTATATAAGCCGGTGTAAGCCAATTATGGCCGAACACAAATCTTCTAATGAATGAGAGCATCGGGCAATTGCAGAGGATATGCTCGATGGTATTATTTTCTTTTTCGCACCCCCTGCAGAGTGCGGATTCTAACAGCCCCATGATATGGAGACTAGGCGCAGATTCTGTCTAGTCATGTATATGTATTTGTTTGCTGCAGTGTTGTCAGGATAACTTAAAAGCTACCTGTTAATTCTGCAGCTTCTTGTTTCATTTAATCTTTCCTTGAATTTCACAAGGGAATGTTTCTTTAATTAGGTTTGTCACTACTGATTTTGTTAATCCAATAGAAGAGCCAGGTCCAAAAAGTATTTGGTTGGATGCTTTCGTGGCTAGTGTATCAGCAAGACGGTTAAGTTTTGATGATACATGACCTTTGATCCATCTTAAGGTTACCACATTGTTGATGGATATTTCGGCCAAAGCCTCGTGACATTCTAGTACTAACTCTGAGTAAATTAGTGATCTGTCCAGGTTGAGTAGTACTTGTCTGCTATCTATAAATATAAGCATGTTCATTCCAGTGATATTTGTTTAAAAATGACTAAAAATGTTTCACAGACATTTCAGTTACTCTCTTTATAATCCACATAAAGTACCACGTATAAATAATATGTAATAAACATAAAAACAACAATTTATTTCATTATTTATTCGGTACATTGTATCACCAAATTAAAAATCTTTCACAAATCGGAAGCCGGGCCTGACCCATGGCAACAGTAAATGCAGTTTATCGGTTTTTCGAATTCCAGGAGAAAACATATTTGTACAATTTTGTACGCCCGCATTGTATTTAAGCGCCAAACTACAGTGCTCTCTCTCTCTCATAAAAAATTTCCAGTAATTTAAGTATTAGTGCTAACTCTTTCACACTCGTAAATCTATTTCACTCTCGCTAACATAAGTATAGTTAAAAATGGACCGTTAATCAGGTCCACAGGTTCAGGTGACAATATGCTATCTTTCTCTGTAAAAAAAATCAGACGAAATATCGTGTGATGCTCCTTCAGCTAATTACGACGAGATACTCACACAATTGCTAGCTATCCTACTTACAATCGACACCACAGACAAAAAACTTATTCTGACCTCCGACACACACACAAATCGAGATGTGTACTAAACTTGTTGATTACAAATCATTAATTTAAGTACTCATATTATTTTACTATGTAAAATTGTTGTAATCTGAACCAAGATTTTAGTTTAACTAAAATTGTTAACTGAAGAACATATTTAATTTAATCATTAACAAATAAGTGTAGAGGAATTACAAGTATCACATATTTCTACTACTTGCATTACTAAAGTCCACTGCGTCCAGCTGATGAGAAGAAACACTTACTTCTGTGACGGCGATTGAGAAGATTTCAAAGTCACAGAGAACAATATTGTTCCTGGTAATTTCTTTTGCTGGTATGAGAATCCTCGTGAGCATGGTTTGAATTGCGCTGGCATTATTGCTCATAGCCCACATAATGTTTAAGATTAAGGATCTGAAGTATATTCCACATCCTGAGCCTTATTTTGTTTTCGAACCGTCGGTTTAGATATGAATCGTACCTGCCACTTCCGACTCTTCTATTTGTTCGGTTATAACTTTATATGTCTTTGGAAGATATATTTCGGTGAGATTCAATGTGTAACGATTGATATTAAAGTGTACCAAAACTATTTAAACATAATAATGTTTTCGAGGAAAAACTAGCTCAAGCTGGAAAATTAGCAACCGCTCTTGAAATAGAGCAGCAAGGTGTTCCTCCGTTAAATACTGTCAGGCGAAAGTATAAGCCAAAATTTTTTGATTATGAGCAGAGGGATGGGACACCTCAATATCAACAAACGGCGTATAAAACAAATTTCGAATATTAATTGTTCAAACACTAAGTTCTTTAAATAATAGATTTCAAATGATAGCTGATTACAACAACGTTGTTGGTTTTTTTACTGATATTTTTAGATTAAATGACAAAGATATTTTAAAAAGCTTTCGTTTTCTACAAAAAAGGTTATGAAAATAAGGAGGCTGACTTAGAAGAAAATGATTTATTTAACAAAATAAAAGCCCTAAAGCGGTAAATATCCTCGACTTTCTGCAATATACAGGGTGTCCCAAAATTAGACGGTCATATTTTAACAGCGTAATCTACATCCTGAAATAGGAGTAAAAGTTCATATAAACATAGGTCCGAAAACGTTTCTTTTCCGAGACACAGGGTGTTACAAGTGAAGTCATGATGACACAGTTTTGTAAATATTTTCTAAACGTTTAAAGATAACTAAGTGAAATTTGGTACAAATGCTTCCCTTTTACGCTTTATTTAGGTTTTTTTTGTTGACAGTTTTTAACATTTTTGACTATATAATGTTTTCTTTATAATAAAGCAACTTTTGTTGCATCTCGCTAGGACGCACTATTTTCAAGAGAAAAGCATTTGAATAGTTCATGATAAGTGATGTTATCTTATTCGAAAGTGTAAACAATAATTAGTAGGCCTGTGAAATCAGAAATTTTACTTTTTTTTTAACTTTGGAAAACCGGTGATTGACGAAATTTTAGAAAACATTTACAAAAATGTGCTGTTAGGATTTCACTTGTAACACCCTGTATTTCGAAAACGAAACGTTTTCGGACCTATGTTTACATAAACTTTTACTCCTATTTTAGGATAAAATGTAGATTAAGCTGTTAAAATATGACCGTCTAATTTCGGGACACCCTGTATATTTAAAAACAAACTATTAATCCCAAATATTACCATTTCATTAAGAATCCTGCTTACTTTACCTGTGTCTTAGCTATAGAGTAAGATATCCTCTATAAAATAGATATTGACAATATTATAAAAGAATTTGCATCAGAAAAATCCAGAAAGAATTCATTTAATTTTTTGTTGATTGAATATTTTGTTTGTATATTGTTTTGTTTGTTTTACCTAAAGAAAAATAAAATTTTAGTGTTTGAAATTTGTTGTTTATTTAAAAAATTAAAATTAAATGTGTTTTCGGATTTCGCGCAAATGTTTAAACAACTACGAGAATATAACAGCAAACTAGGAAATTTAAAAACATATAAAACTTAGAGTTCTTTAAAATAATTTATATATGTCGTAGGCTTATTATAAAATCAGTCTTATTATAATACGTCTAGGCTTTTTCAATACGACTAGGCATATCATAATACTACTCAAATAATTAAGAATCTCACAATTTGACTGATAATTTCAGACGTATTATAATAAGCCTGCCGCTTGTTAGTCTTATTGTTAAATTGAACCGACGCGCTTATGTTTTAGAATCCGACTAGATTTAATCCTTCGTATTTTAATACGACTGAAGATGTGCCAGGCGAATTGCAATCATCATTGTTGTTCAGTTGATTAGATGTTTTATTTTTTTTGTACCTACCTAATATTTGTGCAAAATATTAATTTAAAATGAGGAATTTAAAAATGGTTCTTGCAAGCCAAGCAAGACACAGTGTCATACCAATAAATGTCTATGTTTTAAAGCTCGTATGAAATGTACTAGCAAATGTCATAAAAGTAGACCAGTGTTTAAAATAAATGGTTGAGTATAGTTCGCAGGGCACACAGTCATGTGCCAGTCGTATTATAAACACGATTCGCCTGGAACACCGTTAGTCGTATTTTAATACGACGGATTTCATCTAGTCGGATTCTAAAACGCTTGCGCATCTATTCAATTTAATAATATGTCTAACAATCGACAGGCTTGTTATAATACGCCTGACATGATTAGTCAAATTGTGAGATTCTTAATTATTTGGGTAGTATTATAATATGCCTCGTCGTATTGAAAAATGCTAGGCGTATTATAATAAGACTGTTATTACCATAAGCAGCGTTGCCAATCTGCCAGTAATTACTGGCATTTGCCAGTAAAAATGAAGCTTGCCAGTAATTTTGCCAGCAATGACTTTGTGCCAGTAATTTGCCAGTATTTTATAATTCTCCAATTATTCCGCTAAAAATATATATTATATCGGTTTTTAATTCGAGGCATCATTCTAGTATCTTAGATTGACATTTGACATTCAGAATTCACACCACTGTTAGTGGCCAGCGCTGGCCGAACAACTACGTACCCAAGACCGGTATCATATAGAGAAAGAAGAGAAACAAAAAGAAGAAAGTCGCAAATATAATGTCAATGTCTATGTACGTCGTAGTTCGATGATCCGTGAACCGAAATTTTGTTTTAAATTTAACTTTTTACTATTTTACTAATCTTCATTAAAAACAAAACAAACATCCATCCTGCAGTTGACATTTGACATGACAACTGACAACATACATGACAATTTTGACAACTGACAGTAAATCTAAAATTTAGTACATTTTTCCTCGAATTTTCTAGTACATTTCTAAATATCTCCGCAGAATATGCGTTTTCCTTTGGGGTTTGGTTCCGGTTCTAGTTAACCAAATTAGAACCAACCATATTCCTTTCATAAACAATGACGTCACTTATAACCATTTGGTTAACATTTTTGAACCAGCCTCGCGAGTCGGTTCTAGTTTGCGGTATGTTCTATCCTTATTTAAATAGTATTCTTCTCATTGTCTAACTTTTTAAATTTAGTTTTCCCGCGGAACCTAAATAGTTCCGTACGAGGTCAACTAAGAAAATAGATCTTACTAGACACTTTTCTTATAAATATGAATAAGGAAAAAAGAACTTAGACAATAATGTAAATAAAAGTAAAATATGTAGTGATTGACAAAACTTCCTAGGAATGTTTAGTATTCTGGATGAAATTTTCAAGGGCGTGTGTGTGTGTGTTTATTTGAACACCATTAAGATTAAGTCTGGGACTGAAATGAGATTCAAAAAATGTGCCACTATTTTTCAAGAGAAGATTATCATTCTGTTTATCGCTAGAAAAAGGTCTGCATCGTTCGTTAAATGCTTTGTCGGTAGTGTCGGTTTTATTTCTATTTCATTTTAAAGAGTTTTAAATTAGTTAGTATTATTTTCGTCTGTTAGTTGCCCTGTCGGTAGTGTCTATTTTATTTATATTTCATTTTTATATTATAGAGGGTCGATTCCACCGTTGTTTTAAACGGAGATTAAAAATGACATTGTTAATGTAAAAATGTAATTTTAAACTTCGTTTAACCCAACGGTGGAATCGGTCCTTAGTTAGTTAATATTTTTTCTTCTATATCATAAAGCTTTAGGTTCTCTTTGGTAAATAACTAACTACACAAAAAAAATTAAAAGAAAATAAAATTAAGAACTAACTTTAAAAATGAGACACACGTGGTATTTAAATTTACACCAAAATGACATATGACTGACCGAACCGATAACCCATTCATTCCATTGGCTTTTGTTATGACGTCATCCATATGAACCAAAATCTGAACCGCTGTCAAAAATACTGTCAATTTAACGTCAACCATAACCAGAACCATACGTCAAAGGAAAACGACTAATGTCAACCTCATTTCAAAGCAGCTAAAGGCCACGCACCAACGTCATTGTTTTCTTTATCTAAATTTACGGAACTTTAATCTTTTTGGCCTGGGCTGTTCCTAGGTACTAGAAAAAATTAACATGCTATATTGCCAGTAATCGAAAATATTTTGCCAGTAATTGCCAGCCTTTTGATCCCATTTTGCCAGTAATATCCTGATAAACCGTTGGCAACGCTGACGATAAGCCTGCGACATATACATTATTCAAAGGGCGCCAGAATATTTTCGACACGCGGGCGACTATAACCTTTGAACTGTAAACAAAGCTCTAATGGAGAAGGAACATGTTCCAGCCCAACAAATCGTGACAGTTACTTATCTAGTTAACTTATTCATGTGATAGTCACAATTTCTAAATAAACAAACAAAAATAAACGTTTTTACGACTTACCCCTCGAATAGCGGATGGTAATGCGACAAAGCCTGCTTCAATTGGACGTACAATTCGGAACAGAAATCCACAAACGAGGGATCGTACTCGTCGGAGGTCATAATAGCGGCTTTCAGCGATCTAAACCACTCCGGTGTTCCCTTTCTCAAAGTCGCCACGATTTCTCCGCGGATCTCTTTGTTGAAAGGACAGCATTTCCAGAAAGCTTTCTTGAAGAAAAAAGAAAATATAAGCTGCCGAAGGATTTGTATGATGTTTCGTGTCGCATAGTGAAATAAAAAAAAAACAGGACGAGTTTGTGATTTTTACATTTGTTTGTATTATGTTTGATGCTTTCGAAAATAATGTTATTGGATGTCTTTATACAAATCGCGTGAGTTTTGTATACAGTGTGATCCACTTAAGATGGGAGTACATGCATATTTTTGAAATAAATAATTAAATTCTGTATTGCCCAACAGATATTGCATCCAAAGATAGGACAAAATATAACTAAAGTCTATTCAGATTTCATTTACACCGCGTCAAAACAATTTCTCCCATCCAGTAACAGCTTCTATTGGTTAATCGGTCGTTAGTCATTTAGACGACGCGCAAATATTTTTTGTCAGAGTCGAATCCAGTTCAATTTGGATAATTATAAACGGCGTTTTGGTAGCATTCACCGTGTTGGGTAGTTTGGACATTTTGTATGTTTGATTGATTATAATTCATTATATTATAGTTTAGATATACATATATTGTGTTATTTATTTTTTTTGTTTTTGTGGTTGTTGTTAGTTTGAACATGTTTTACTCTATTTTATTGACTATATTTTGTAATTGCTGCGTGACACTATGTCCTCCACAGATACAGCAGATGAAGTCCAGAAAAATATTTTTACTCCTTCTAAAAAGCGACTGAAAAAGGGACATTTGGTCATCCGTACTAAAGAAATGGTTCTTATTATTTATAAGCATTAAATTTTATAGAACCCTGATATGTTGGTACATAATGTTGAAAGGAGAGTTGCTGATAAAACAGGGATGTGCGCTAAAACCATTTTTAATGTTATGAAGAAGTATAGGCAGATTTATAAATTTTCTGAACCAAAAAGAAAGCTACGTTATAAACAAATTAGTGGCTCTGTGGATGATTTTGATAAAAATGCAATAAGGCGCAAAGTACATCAATTCTTCTTTAGAAATTAACTTCCAACAATTGATAAGGTCTTATAAGAAGTCAACGATGATCCATATTTGTCTACTTTTAAGCGAGCTACATTTTACAAGCTTTTCAAAACCCTTAATTTTAAATTTAAAACTCGAGGAAAAAATAGTTTGCTTTTAGACAAAAATGAAATTGTTTCGTCCTACGCCACAAAAAATAAAACGGTACAGAGAAGAAAAGCAAAAAATATATTATCTTGATGAGACTTGGATTAACGCAGGCCACACCAAATCAAAAGTATGTTTCGATATGTCGGTTTTTTCATCCAGACAAGCCTTTTTGGATGAACTTTTAACTGGTTTTAAAAACCCATCAGGTATGTGCGTAAAAACAGCTCATTATATGCCATATTGAAGTGAAGAAGGCTTTGTCTCTAATGCACTTTATGTATTTGAGTTGAAAAATCCGGTGACTACCATGAAGAAATGTGTGGAGAATCGTTCAAAGAGTGGTTTTCAAACACCCTACCAAAATTAGAAGATACCTGCATTATTATTCGAGAAAGCTGGAAAAAATATCAACGACGTCTAAAAAAGGTGATATTTAAAAATGGCTATAAGGGAAAAAAATTGAATTCGACTACCAAATGCTTAAGATCCAACTTCTAAAACTTGGTAAGCAACATAAACATTATGATAGGTATGTAATAGATGAAATGTCTAAGCAGCAAAACAACATAATACTTCACATGTCTCCGTATCATTGTGAACTTAACCCTATTAAATTAATCTAGGTTGACGTTAAACAATACGTAGCAGATAAAAACTCAACATTTAAATCTGGAGACATTAAAATTCTTTTTGAAGAAGTAATATTATTAATTTCTCCAGAAAAATGGAAAAAGTGTATCGACCATGTTCGCCAAAAAGTTGAAGTAAAAATGTGGGAGTTGGATAATATTATAGAAGTTCAGGTAGAACCACTTGTAATTTTGATTAATGAAGATAGCCTTTCAAGTCTAACTAATTTATCCGATTCAGAATAGTGCTAAGTCAAGTAAGGAAGATTGCTATAATACAGGGTACACGTTGTCTAATCTAAATACTAGTAGAACAAGAACAATAAAGAACAAAAGTTATCAAAAATACAAAAGGTTTCTTTTTAAGATGCACAATTTTAAATCAAATACCAAATTCAAATACCAAATACCTCTTATATTTAAAGTTTTTTTAATGCTTTTAGTAGATATATATTAGCTATTAAAGAATTTGCAATTATTTGGATACCCTGTACAATATAATTTTATAATATGATTGTTTTAATGCTCTGTATCACAGTAGACATATGTAATGGAGTAAATATAATGCAACCATCTCTTTTAAAGTCAATTACATTTATTAATTTGTATTGCAGGTTAACGCAGTTTATGTCGCTCACCTATCTTCGTCCAGAAATGTCACTAAAGTCTGGAAGACCGTGTATGGCATTTATTTTATAGTTTTACTTTACAAAATATGTTTTTATCGTAATAAAAAAATAATTTCACAATTACAATCTTTTATTTTACATTTTTTGCAAGACGGAAAAGTAAAATACGGCCCTGCTCAATTTTAGCGTCCACCTGCTTCTGTTTACATCAGGCGTAAATTAAATTTGAATAGACTTTATAATAGATTTTTAAGAATACAAATAAATAAGTACTAAGATAGTAATAAACAATAATAAAAATATTAAAATATATATAAATAAAAATAATTATTATAAATTGGGACGTGCATTTTGACGTGTTACTAAAAAGTTAATCCCTCCTAAATTTTTGACAATTACGAAATCAAAATCATAGTAGATTTTGTGATAATATTAACATGTTCAATAAAAGTTAGGTCCGAATAAAATATAACACCTGATCAGTTCTTCATTGTTAATAGTATAGTTTGTTATGTTTACTTTTCTGCTAACATTTATAGCTTTTTTATACTGAGAAACAATTTATTGCGCATACACCAATCATATAAATAATTTAATTATTGTTCTTGAAGTATTAAACAAATATACAGAGTGTGTTTATTAATTGAGTACCGATGCCTAAGAGTATGAATCCTTGGATGATTTTAAGGAGAAAAATTAGTATCGACACTTTTTTCCCTTGTATAATAAATAATTATTCTTTTTTGTGACAGGAAAAAACTTTGACATTTTATTTCTTGTCAGGTAACAAAATGTAACTTTCTATGAAATTACTTTTTTGCCCGTTTTCTGGATACTTAAGTTGGAACCATATGGAAAACATTTTTATTATTGATTTTAGGAAAAAAAGTTATTCTTGATAAAAAGTCCTGCACGACCCAAAACCTAAAATACAGTCATCACATATCAAATTTTTCAAGCCGTATACGAAGTTTGTCAAAAAATATGAATTTTGCTCAAAAGTTTATTTTTGACAAAATCGAAAATTTTGATTAAGAAAAGTTTATTAGAATTGAATATTACATTTAAATATGCAATTACTCCGATATCTATCTGAAAAAACAGATTTTCTTATTTTTTATAAACTCTACACTCTACACATTGATTGTAAATATCTGAAAACGTTATAAATTACGTTAGCTACTATAAACATGATACGCTTTCCTTTTGTTGATGTTTGTGAAGAATTTAGCAAATTTCTTAATGAAAATCTTCGATTTTGTACCAAATCATACCAAAGTAAGTCTATGTGCCAAATTTGCTTCAAATAAGAATTTTTAAAATAACATTAATTTTTAGGAAAAGCAGTGGCGTACCATCTTTTTCTTCATAAATATTCAGTTCAACCCCCCTACGAATGTCACTGGTAAGAATTTAAAGAATCTGGCGCCAAAAAATTTTTCTTGATGATTAGAAGGTGTGTACAAAATTTCTTAAAAATATCTTATGATAAAAACGTAATTTTTTTTTAAACTAACTGTAGCTCAAAAATTAAGAGATATACAACATATGTTATTATAACTTTCCTTTTTAAAATCACCCAAGGATTCACACTCTTAAGTATAGGCACTCAATTAATAATTAAAAATATTTATTAACAAAGTTGTAATAACAAACTAGAACTCACCATGTTTGATAAATGGGCTAAACACCTCAAAATATATTCCAGCCGTGTTAAAGATGGTGGATGTAAAGCAGGAAACAATTGACGATGATGGCGTAATTGTTGCAGCCATCTTTCTGTGGAGAGAAACAGACTCATTTGGTATATCAGAAAACTGAACGTAGATACTGTATTTTTGTGAAAATGTGACACCTTTATTTTATAGACAATCATATTTTAAAACGTTTCCATGACAACCAAAAATATCCTACACAAAATTACATTAAAATTTTATGACATCTGAGATGCGCTTCTATTTTAAGAAACTACAAAAAAAATGATTTTTTTCATGTGGACTAAACAAATTTAAATTATGACAAATACGCACAATTGGCATGGCCAATCTGTATCTGTAACGTGTAGAGGGTAGGTTAACCCCACGGCACTTAGGCCTCATTAGGCCCATTGTGCATCCTCCTAAGATGATAGGCACCTCCTAGCTCGTGAGCCAGCCTACAGATTTAATGTAGTTAACAACGTCGCCAAGAGGTGCTTTTCTTATATCGGCCGGTGTTAGCTGATACTCGCCGAACACAAATCTTCTAATAAATGCGTCGAGCAAACGTAAAGGATATGCTCGATGGTCTTATCTTCTTGTTCACACCCTCTGCAGAATGCGGATTCTGACAGCCCCAATGACAGTGGCAATGACCAATCAGAATGCCTGTGACTGGGCGCAGATTCTTTTAGTCATAGTCAAGTATTTGTTTGCTGCAGTGTTGTCGGGATAACTTAAGAGCTCCCTGGCAACTATGCAGTTTCTTGTTTCATCCCATCTTTCCTTGAATTTCACAAGGGAATGTTCTTTAATTAAGTCTGTCACTACCGATTTTGTCAGGCCAATAGAGGGGCCAGGTCCAAAAAGTATTTGGTTGGCTGCTTTCTTGGCTAGTGAATTAGCAAGACGGTTACCTTTCGATGTGACATGACCTTTGATCCATCTTAAGGTGACACATTGTTGATGGATATTTCGGCCAAAGCTTCATGGCATTCTAATACTAACCCTGAATAAATTCGTGGCCTCTTCAGGGTGAGTAGTGCTTGTCTGCTATCTATATAGATGAGCATGTTCCTACCACTGATATTGTTTCTGGTTATTTATTTTGCTGCTATGAGAATCCCCGTTAGCTCTGTTTGAACTACACTGGCACTATTGTTCACAGCCCATTTTATGTTTAGGTTTAAGAATCTGGATTATATTTCACATCCTGAGCCTTGTTTTGTTTTAGAACCGTCGGAGTAGATATGAATCGTACCTGCCACCTTCTGGCTCTTCTATTTGTTTTATTATAACTTAATATGGCTTATGAAAGATATATCTCGGTGATGTTCGCTTGAAGCAGTGGGAGCGTATCGAGCGCCTCCAGCCAAAAGTGACGTCTTGCCTCACCAGATCCTACATCAGGTTCTATTCCAACCGTGCGGAGGCGTGTCATTGTCGTAAGAGCAACCTCCTTGATGTAAATATCAAGGGGAGTGAGACTAAGAATGACTTCCATCGCTCTGGTCGGTGTTGTTTTCATGGTTCCTGTTATGTTGAGACATGTTGTCTTTTGAATTTGTTCTAGTTTAAGATAGCTGTTAATTTTTGCTGGCATGGCCAACTTTGCAATTTGATTTTAGGCATTTTAATTTATGTCTATCAAGGTTGTAAAATTGTCTTACTGAATACTACACGTGACTAAATTATTATGCAGGCATTTTTGCTCACTCACGAATATTTTAGAAAAATTCATGAATTCGTAAAAATTTCCAGAAATAACCACCAGAGTGGGATTATAAGTGAAAATTTTATACCAAAATTCTTTAACCAATCAAGTAAATTTATTTTTAATCGTTACCGTGACATCAAGAAAGATTTCCGGAATTTTTTATCATCGTGGGTACCCTAAGCGTTATTACACTTCTTCATTTTTCATTTAGTATTGTCGTTTTCTTTATACAATTAGCGATTCAATTATTTAAAAGATACTTTTTAAAATATATTAAAGTTTAAATATCTTGAATTACAATATGTAAATTATTTCGAAATTCCTCTAGTACGTATTTTTGTTTTTAATAGCAGTTCTGTGTAAGTAACTGAGACTGTAATAAATGTCTATTTAATGCAATACTTGAACACAATTATGTTAAACCTAGCTTTTAAAATATCGCCAATAAAACTTCTTGAATTTTTACAAATATACTTGTTTTCAACCAAGTATTTCAAATAACAATATCATTCAGAACCTCACACAGCACACATAAGAAAGAATTTCGTCTAATAATCTGCAATCTGTCGAATGCAAAGCCACCTACGTTTAACTGTCGCTATTTGCAGAAAACGTAACTCATGTAAGAAAATTATCTTTCGTTTTCGACTCGGGATAGTTTTTAAAATATTCATTAGTTTGTAAAAATTTCCAGAAATAATTTAGGCACTAAGTGATAATTTTAGTGTGTGTTGTATTTATTCTGAAAATAAAAATACTGGCGTTTAAAAAAAAAAAAGAAAATCTTCTAACCTTGCATGGCGGTAAATTTCTCTGCCAACCACATTTCTTCTTCTCTTGTTAACGTGTAGTTCATCCATGACGTTTCAACGTCGGTTAAAAGTTGAAGGACCCACCTGGGATCTAATGGATACTTTAAATAAACTCTAGCTGCTGCTACAAATCTGGCCATAGCTGTTTGAAGGTCGCTTAAGTCACCTTAAAATAATACAGAAAAATAGAGTATAATAGTTTTTTCTACAAGAGTAGATTCGAACCCGAAAATTTCGCATAGAATGCCAATACATCATCATGCTTATATTCTTTCTTTACTTAACATGTACCATTCTAATTGCTAATTAAATTGGTATTAGGTAATTTTATTAAATTTACAGTTTATTTGCAAATATGTCGTGAAGTATACTATTTTTTTAGTATACACTAGAATCACTAATTTTTAATTTACTTTCACTCAATCTTATACCCAGATTTTGGTATCTAGATTTAACTATTTATTCGGTACCTTCAGCAGAAAAATTTTCAAGACACAGTAGCTTGAATTCATAAACATTCAACATCAATATTCAATTCTTTGATTTTTTCTTGCTGGTGATCTTCAAGATCATTTCAAGATCAACTTTGTTTTTCTAAATTGGAGCCATATATTTTTTAATTTCTAAACCCTTTTTTACCCCTTTCCATATGTTTTGAAATAATTTTTAAAGACAAGGTTTACTTCAAACAAGAAGAAGTACTTCAAATATTAAAAACAGGTAGGCATTAAATGCAAAACATTAATTTAACAAAAATGTTCAAACTGTGTGTCACCAGTCTGTACGCAAGCCTGCATACGGCGTATTACCGCTCTATTGCATAAAGTAATTATACTTAGTCCGTCAGATAGTGACAGGTTTGGGTGCCCCATTTTCGCATATAAGCCTCGAGGAGGGTTGAGAAGTACATCGATTTTAAGTAGAATGAAAGGAAATTTACGAGTGACTGCTGGGATAACACATGGAAAATTCGATTTTTCCTAACAAAAACGAAAGGTTATTTGTTGTCCATGTTTCCACTCAAGCCGTTTTCTCTATATGATTAACTAGGCTTTGAAAAACCAACGGCTTTAATGTTGCAAATGGCTAAAGGGTTGAAATAAGGGCGTAATCTTCTAAGGAAAAATCGAGATTTTGCCTGATTTTTACACAAAAATCCATCGAATGTATTAAAACGTACGTCGTCACTAGTCCGAAAAACATATTTTCTTGAATGTATGAGTGCATTTTGGGGCCGGAAAATTTTTCTTACAAGGAAAATCAAATTTTTCCTGTGTTATCCCCAAGAGCCACTCATAAATTTTCTTTTATTCTACTCAACATCGATGTACATTTTAACCCTCTTCAAGGCTTGTATGCGAAAATGGGGCACATAAATCGGTCACTATCTGACGGTCTATTATCATTTTTCTGGTTATTGTCTGGCAAACTTGGTGAATTTTAACTCTTAAATTATCCAAATTAGTAATGCGCACTTATATAAAGTTCTTTAAATAGCTCCAATTGAAAAATCAAGCAGCGTCAGTACCGGTGAAAGCACAGGACAAAGAATGGGACTTCAATACATCCATTTGGACATAGCCTGCTTAGATAATAATTTTGTCACAATTTGTGCATTGTGAGGTGGAGTCCTATTTTGCTAAACTAGGGCTTGTCTTTCATTTAGAAGAACATCTTTCATTAAACCTGGGACCTATTTCATAAAACTACTTTGCGCAACTTTTGCATTTTGTATTTTTTATTAAATTTATGCTTTATAAACGAGAAATTTGATGAATTAAAAAGTAAAATTTGAAAAATTGATAATCTGCAAAGTTAAGGATATTATTTTATAAAAGATAAATATTTTGTAATCGTAAATTTGCAAAATGCAAAGTGAAAAGTTGCAAAATAGTTTTATGAAATAGGACCCTGGTAGAGCTCATTTTGCAACCAATTTAAATACCCTGGTGCAGTAGGGTTTCTTCGTAAAAATAAGGACAAATTAAATATACCACACCAATAGTACTACATTCCTGTTTCCCTTGAAATTAAAATTTGGTAGGTGCATGGTTGTCACAATTTTCGGATTGTAATTTTTTGTACTTATTGTGAACAATGATATTAATATTTCATTTATAGTGCCTGTTGATACTATTTAGGCATTTTAATTAAAATCTCCTTTGTTCTAGAACTTGAAAATATTATTTAATTTTTGACCTATAAATTAACTACGACAGTGTGCAGTTGGTCACTAAATTTATTACAAATATAACAAAGCTTGTGCGAGAAGTTAAACATGGAATCGTAAAGTACATATTTCCTAAAATAACTGGATCATGTATAATATTGTTTAATATGAGCCACAAGAGATCCATCTGGGTCGCAGTGGAAGGCGATGAGATCATCCTACTTATTTTCAATCTAACCTTATATTGTTTAATAACTTGTATAAAATGATAACAGCATTGCATTCCCGATGAACACAATAATTACTTTAGAAAGCATCTTTGGACATATTTTCTGCGATACTTCGATTTCTGATTTGCGTATTGAACCAAAGAGAATAATTTTGTTTTGAAGATGACGTATATATTAAAATATTTCTCAAAAATATTATAGAGAAATACTTTTTGGCATCAACTACGTTTTTAAGTATTTCTAAAAAGCTGCAGTCAATAATCTTTATTTTTTGTACAATTTAGGAAAATTAGCTTTACAAAAATTTTAAACATTGTGGTACTGAGCCCTCGTAATTTTATTATAATTTACTAACGTTCTCTCGTGATTTTCCCCAATTAAAGAAGAATATAGTGTGACAGAATATGAGGTTCTTTTAATTTCAAAACTGGTTCAATAGTAAAAACATATCATTGTGAAATTTAAAGGACTATTCTTTATTTTCTTCATCTGTATTCTAATTTTTATTTAAACCTCGTACCTTGCACAGCATGTTGGTGTAAAATAGTCAAAGCCACTCCCGGCAAATCGCCGCTCCATGTCCACGTTTCTCTTCCCCAATTTCTCAGTTCGTAGTCTATAAAGGTCGCGAATAAGCTTTCGTGTTGAGTCAGTTCCGTCCAATTGTCGTCATCTGCGACACCGCGTGTCTCGCGTGTCGAAAGCCACATTTTCAATTTGATACGGCCCTGGACGGAACTACGTTGCGAACGTGCTTCGAGCTTGAACCAACCTTCGAGGCCCGTGGATGGAATGTCCTGAAAAATGGAAATAAAATGTTTGTAATGCTCGTTTTTATAAGTTTAGGTAAATAATTTGTACGAATGTTGCGATAAATGCTTCTAAAAGTATACAAACAAAGAATTATTGTAAAAGCAATGAAAAGCAACAATATAGAATCGCTGTAAACCAATTTAATTGCCGAAATAGATGCTGAAATTTTTATGTAACAATTTAATATTTATCGTATAAACTATTTTATATTGTTGCTATTAAGAATAATGTAAAAATTAATATACATTACATTTCAGTTTCAAAGAACAAATTAGTACTTTCTGCAATTTTAGTACAAATAAAGATTCTAGAAACAGCATTATAATATCAATAAACTGAAAATTATAAAGCACCAGTTACGAAATGAAAATAAAACTGTCCCTTTTTGGTTTTTAAGTCGAAAAATAGTAATCGAGAAATCGAGAAGTAGAGAAATCAAGAAATCGAGAAATCGAGAAATCGAGAAATCGAGAAATCGAAAAATCGAAAAATCGAAAAATCGAAAAATCGAAAAATCGAAAAATCGAAAAATCGAAAAATCGAAAAATCGAAAAATCGAAAAATCGAAAAATTGAAAAATCGAAAAATCGAAAAATCGAAAAATCGAAAAATCGAAAAATCGAAAAATCGTAAAATCGAAAAATCCAAAAATCGAAAAATCGAAAAATCGAAAAATCGAAAAATCGAAAAATCGAAAAATCGAAAAATCGAAAAATCGAAAAATCGAAAAATCGAAAAATCGAAAAATCGAAAAATCGAAAAATCGAAAAATCGAAAAATCGAAAAATCGAAAAATCGAAAAATCGAAAAATCGAAAAAATCGAAAAAATCGAAAAATCGAAAAATCCAAAAATCCAAAAATCCAAAAATCCAAAAATCCAAAAATCCAAAAATCCAAAAATCCAAAAATCCAAAAATCCAAAAATCCAAAAATCCAAAAATCCAAAAATCCAAAAATCCAAAAATCCAAAAATCCAAAAATCCAAAAATCCAAAAATCCAAAAATCCAAAAATCCAAAAATCCAAAAATCCAAAAATCCAAAAATCCAAAAAATCCAAAAATCCAAAAATCCAAAAATCCAAAAATCCAAAAATCCAAAAATCCAAAAATCCAAAAATTGAAAAATCGAAAAATCGAAAAAGAAATTTCGTAACTAAAATAAACCTAACACCCCCACTCCAACCGGCACAGCGGTGCGGCGTTGAAAGCCGTGCATCGTCTAACGTCGTTTCAATTCGGCAGACTTCGGCACCGTGTTTGTGGGCGTGCGACTAGACGAATGCGTGTAGACTAGCTGCTAACTGCTCATAACTAATTCTATCTCTTTTAGACACAAATTCGGAAAAATTGAATTTGGGACCACCATTGACGCGGTATTTTCCAGATATTTAGAGGATATCAAGTCTCAAACTTATGTTTCTTATTTTAGTTACCATAAACCTATAGTTTCAATGTTAAAAATTCCTGAATAACCTACATGTATTGTAAGATAATAAAAATATGTTAAACAATATTAACTTCTCATTTATTCAATAAAAGAAAAAAAGTGTAACTTGAATTAATATCAAAGAAAAAAAAATACTGCATAAATAAAATAAATAAAATAAATAAATAAATATAATTGCATAGGTTGATAAAAAATGCTATGCAATAGCTTTACCGCGGCAGTCCCCGAGTGCCACACGTATTTTTTTAAATAATGCAAATTATAACAAATCACAACAATTTTCCAAATATTCATTTCCTAAAGGCTTTGATTGGAAGTAAAAAAAAAATACGGTACATAAATGAATATAAAATGCCGACACATATTTTTACTCAAGTAAATATTTTTTTCCACATAAACTCTAAAGGACGTTTTTTTTTATTAAAAATAATGCAAATAATTTAACCTTCAAGTATAAAATATTACCACGACTTGTTCTTTTCCTGTTTGGTTTTTTTTGCCGAAACCATGGGGTCGTTGTCTCGGATTCGTCTGAGTGCTAAAGTCGATGGCATAACCTGATTTATTAGGAGTTATATACGTCTGTTTTCGCCGAGATTTCACCCCTGAAAAGCCGAAAGCAATTCGGCGGTTTCATTCAAGACCCACGTTCGCTCCTTATCCGTTTAGTATCTCCGTCTATCTCTTACGCTTCTACGTTTAGAACGTAACATTAAAGGGAAGAAGTTTCGAAATACGTTGAGGTGAAATTACGTTTTTTTTATCGAGCATAAAGGTTGATAGTAGTCTGAGAGAGAATTGTATGAGTGAAATTTTTCGCGTAATAATTGTGAATTGGCAATTTTCTCGATATTTCGCAGACATATTAAGTGGAAATAAAATATTAAAACTTTTTTTTAAGAGCCACTTTACATTTCGCAATTTTGAAAGTAAAATTCGAAAAACTTCGGGATTTATTGCAAAAGGTTCGTCAATTTAAGTCACCAAACAGGTATACGAACTTATATTTAGGGAAACAGGTTCGCCAATATATCGAGCAAAATAGGGAAACATATCATTTGATAATTAAATAAATTAATATACAACATTAATAATTCTTCCATATTTCAGTTTGTTAGTTTATGTAATTCAATTCAATTTCAATTTATTCAGTTTAAATAGGTACATTACAATATTCTATACAATGTTAAATAAAATTACAAAATTTAAAAATAAACAAATTTTCCGTTTTTTCTTGTGTTTTTTTTTTTGTTGCTAAGAAAATAGTACGCGAGTCGCCCAAGAGTAGTACACTTCAAGAATAAAGAGGAATATTATTCTCAAGATCAAGATGGTTAAGAGATGTTAAATATATTTGCATTTTTTTGTATAAACATTTTCACCTCAGTTTTAAAAAAATTAAATTTTGTTGTTAGTTTTAGGCTTTTTGGAAGCTTGTTAAATAATTTAGGTCAATAGTACATAAAGGAATGTTGGGTAGCAGTTTTATGAAAAAGTTCAGTTCAGTTTTAATATCAAAGTTAGTTTTTGACCGAGTATCCCTCTGATGATTCAGGGTAGTGAACTTTAATGAATCATGGAACATCCTGGTTAGGCAGTTGTAAACATATATTAAGTGAATATTTTGTAATTTAGTTTCTTGATATAAAAGATTTGTGGAATGATACTTACTCTTTCTAAAACTTATTTTAAGAAGAATATTTTGTGAAATTTGTAATGGTGATAGAGTTGATTTGAATGCTGCTCCCTAAACTGGGATACAGTATTGAATTATAGATTCAGCAAGAGCTGTGTACAAAATCATAAAAAAAATTCTCGTTAGGATGTCCCGTAATTCATAAAATTTGTGTATTAAAATTCTTAGTCGTTTAGAAACATAGTTGATGTGGTCTACCCATTTTAAATGTTGATCAACAATAACTCCTAGGTATTTGAGAGATTTGGTTTTTTCAATTATAAAACAGTCACAATTATTGGCAGCAACACAAGATGTTTTATGCAGTTTAATTTAAAAAAATTTAGGCTGATCTGTAATGGTGGGACAAAAAGTTATATATTTAGTTTTTCCATGTTTAGAAAAAGTTTGTTATTATTTAACCATTTGTAAACGCTTATGTTTAGTGGTAAATTTGACAGTATCCCATGTAGATCCAGTAAAAATTATTACAGTATCAACTGCATAGCATATTATATGACCTTCAAAATTATTTATTTTACTGATACTGTTAATGTAAATTTAGAAAATATCAGGTCCTAATACCATGTCTTGTGGTACTCCTAATTGTATTATAGACTCTGAACTAAATTTATTCCCTATTTTAACTCTTTGGGTTTTATTAGATAAATAGTTATTTATTAATTCTAAAGCGGATGCCATAGTTATTAAGCTTATTAATTAATAAGTTATGATCAATCGTGTCGAAAGCCTTAGCCAGATCAAAAAAAAAACAACTAAGCTTTTTTCCGATCTGTCCAAGGTCTCCACTGTGGTATTGACAAGGTCCATTATGGCATTTTCGGTATTTGATTTTTTTATGAACCCAAATTGTCTTTCTGTTATCACATCATTTTTATTTAGAAACTCCATTAATCTTCTCTTGTAGGAATGTTCAAATATTTTTGAAATATTGTTTATTACAGAAATGGGTCTATAATTATTTAACTGAGAAGTTTTACCTGCTTTAAATATTTTTTTAATTATAGAGGACAGAGGAATTTGGTACATTAACTAAAAACAATTTAAAAAAATGTTTTTCAATGAATAGGTACCATTGAGAACCCTATTAAAAAGCAAGAACAGCCTGTTCTTATTTCAAGATTATTAATTTCTTCAATGAAACTATCCTATAATTCAACCAAAATCAATATATTTATGTCAAAGCTAAGAATAACATTTCTTGGAACAATTCATATTATTATTGTAACAAATTTAGTTGTATTGGATTTAAGAACAAGGTTTTATTGAATATAAATAAAGTATATTTAAAAAAGTGTAAGACTATTTCATTTAAGATGTATATAATACTGCAATTGAGCAACAAATACTCTTCATTTAATTAGAGGTATTTTACTTAGGGCAAGTTGATTTAAATCTTGAAGCAAGGCTTATTAGCTATTATCGAACAGGTATTACTAGAATTTCAAATCAAGACGCGTTGAATATAGTGCACCTTTCTTTCTGTGTATAATATAAAAAAATTACTTTAGTACCCTGTATCTTTTTTAATATTAAGAATTGAACTGAAGTAAATTGTGTTATTTCGCAATACTTTTATACAAGGAATTCATAGTCGCTTTGTATCACGTTATTAACGGAAAACCCTGTATATTTCCATTAGTCATATTTGTTTATAGATTTAAAACTCTTATTTTGCTCCTACCACATATCTTCATCAATTTGATTACATAAACACATACTTTTACTTCTTTGGTTAATGTTTTGCTGCGCACCATGGTATTTGTAGTAATTTTAGGATACCTTCGTGTATTAGCCTGATAATGGCCAGGGTGGCCGAAACTAGTCACATCACCTCTTAATTACATTAAATTATACAGCATCGGCTATTAAACATTTTACAATACGCTTTGCTAATGTAGAACTGAAAACTGCAAAGAGTTATCATTAAAACGAGGAGGAAACGAATAATATGAACGACATACCGCGGAGATATATCCCCACGTGGCCGGCTGGCTACGTTGATATTATTCGAGATTGAAATGATATCACGTGATATAAGAAACAGCTTGATGTTTGAGTGATCAGTATATCGTTAATACATGTCAATAATCTTAGAGATGAAAGGGTGCAGCGATATCAGTCTATATTTGTTGGTTGACTAACAATCATCCACTGTATATACTAGAACAACTCTGGCTATGTTCAATTCTTGAAACACAGAACAATTTCCTACTGAAACTAATATTTAATAAGGTCCAATTACACCGCTGTAGTTAAGAATTAAACCAGGTTTAAAATTATATTTTTACAATAATAATGATATTTTAATCTTCACTTAGTAATTTAAACTTCTTTTAACACAACGATGGAATCGGGCCTAAAGTACTCAAATATACCAACTGATATTTTGTCTTCCCCGTAAGGACTTGCAGGTTTAAAGTTTTTAATTATCTCCTTAATTTCATGAGGTGTTGTGCTTTCTAACTTAAATATAGTTCTATTAGATTACTTTCTGTGGAGTGAAATAAATTTAACATGTTTTCTGTGCTAATTTTGTTCTAACTTTAATGAATACGATGTTTAATTTATCTGCAGTATACTGAGGCTTTTGTAGCACCTACTAAGTACAGCTTTATTTTTCGTGTCTATTTGAGATATGTTTTCAGCTTTTTTGTTCAGATGTTTATTATGCACAAAGAAATTCAATATTTTCCATTAATTAAATACATTTAAAATTAATTGTTCCTAACAACATATCTAAAAAAATCATTTTCTTTAAATGACGAAACTTCCTACATTTCTATACTAATCTGACGATTACGTTGACGATGACGTACATTGGTTTTTGTATTAAAAAGTTTACATTTATCTAGAAAATTGAAAAATGCGAAAAATACAAAAGACCCCATAAGATTAACACAATGTAATCCAGCAGTTTTTATAGTGCTAACAAAAATGTTGTTGAAATTCTAAATAAACCAAACATTTGAACCCTACCTATGGCCATCGTTATTTCGACCTTTACCAAATTCCGCAGTATATCGTTATGAATCGTTATGAGCAAGGTATTGGGAATTACGGCTGACGGTTCGGGCTTTGGTAGAGCATCAAGGAACAATCGGGAATCGCGATAATCGGCCGATGGAAAGTGGAAAATGGCCAGCGACAAGGACAATGATCGAGGCTGTGAGGGCGCGCTCGGGCAGAAAATGACGAAGAGCGAAGAGAGCCGTAGAGTGTGTGTGTGTGGAGAGGTGTCAAAAATTGAAATGAATAGACACACAAAATAAATGGACTTCGGCTGTGTAACGACAACATTTTCGATTTGTTATTGTTTGGGTTGGTTTGATCACAGCGGCGTACGTTAAAATAGTTTATGATCTATTCAAATTAAAAACAAAAAACGATAGGTATATATTTTGTATTTCGTGTAGTGGTTTTAAAGAAATTTGGCTTGTCAACCCAACTAGCAAAGTAGCTATATAATTTTAAGTTTTTTATTATTAATATTGTACTTATTTTGCATTTTTTAAAACAACTGTTTACGATGAAAGTTTCGCTTCCTGTAAATATTATTGGCTAAGGCCCGTACAGGTGCACTGCATAGATTACCTTAAATTAAAGGTGGTATATGAAAATAAAACACTGATGAAAAGTACTTCCTTTCAATCCTCTTACTAACCAGAACGTGTACACTTTTTATTTGCATATATACATTAAACGTAAAGGAAAAGACACACATGTGTTGATAAATTTAGAACTACATGCTGGTAGCAGGCTAGGCTAGACTAGGCTAGTTACGGTAGATTGCCCTATTGTATTCCTGTTTTTGGAATACTGATTTGTTGTACTAAAATTACAAAAAGCACTACTTTGCTCTCTAAAACTGAATGGTTTTGTAAATTAATTACTACAATATTTTTACAGAAAAATAAAAAATAAAACAGTTAATACGATAAATATACACATAAAATTGAAGACACGAGTGGCAAAAGTGTCAAGTAATATTTTTTGTAAAATTTGCTTTTATCGCTTAGTACCTACACTTCAAATATGCTATATTTTTCTTTTTCGATAGTTTTAATCTCAATTTTTGATAGATAACAAGGGTGCCTAAGATATGTCTTCTGAGCCACATTATCATAATGCAAATATAAAAATTTAAACGCATTTTTCTCGAAATATTCATTTTGAGACATGACACCTCTATCCATATTCAATTGGTCTCAAGCCCATAATTATACTATATTATTTTCAGATAACTTGCTTCCACTGACAACAAAAATCATATACAGGGTGTACCAATAAAAACTCCCAGGCCGGATATTTTGGTAAGTAACAGAGATATTTTAATTCTGTAAAAGCCAGTTCACAGAGCACTAAGAGAGCTTCAGTTTTAGATATAAATTGATTTTAAATAGGTCAATATGTAGATGTAATAATTGTTTTTAGATGGGAGGATCTTTCTTGTGTAGCGCATCTTGTAAAAAATGCATTTTAACAGATTTTGTTCTATGAACTAATTCGATATATTTAGCCATTTTTGATATACAAAGTGGGTCACTTAAAACAGTTTCATCCCGTTTTTAGCATTAATCATTGGATTTTAAAAAAATGCTAAAACAGGTCGATTTTTATTCCAAATTAAAAACATTTTTACAATAGAGACATCTGTCATGTGTCAACCCCCTCCCTTGTACTTCTCCACACCTTAATTTTAAATAGGTAATGTACCATGTATGGCACATCATTAAAAAGGTAATTTAATGGGGGATTCAGAAATATTTCTGTACATTGCGTTACTTAAATTTTATTGCCCTCTAGCGGGATAAAAAACTATTACGTATTATAGAGTGTGAGATTACAATGTGTAGTAAATCATTAAAAAGGTAATTTTATGGGCAATTTAGAAATATGACTGTTCGTTGTGATACTTTTAATTATACCGCCCTCTATCGGGGTAAAAAACTACGAATTTTAAAGTGTGACACCTTATTTGAAAGCAAATTTAATTACTAATTCAATGTACCACATAACAATAATTAATAACATAATAATAATATAAATATCCATATTGCACTTGCAATAGTTAGTGAAAATTAGTCATGCATTATTTTAAACATTATTGCTTGTATTTTGTTGCAAGCACAATATGGAAATATTTATATTAGTGTTATGTGGTGCATTAAATTAGTAATTAAATTAGCTTTCAAATGAAGTGTCACACTTTATAATACGTTACAGATTTTTTATCCCGATAGAGGGCGCTAAAATTAAAAGTATCGCAATAAACTGTTATATTTCTGACTTCCCCATAAAATTACCTTTTTAATGATGTGCCGTGCATGGTACATTCCTTATTTAAAATTAAGGGGTTGGAGAAGTGGAAGGGAGGGGATTAACACGTGACAGATGTCTGTATTGTAAAAATATGTATAATTTGGAATAAAAATCGACCTGTTTTAGCATTTTCTAAAAATCCAATGATTAATGCCGAAAATCAGGATGAAACTGTTTTGAGTGACCCACTCTGTATATCAAAAATGGCTAGATTTATCAAATTAGTTCATGAAACAAAATTTGCTTTAAAATGCATTTTTTACAAGATGCGCTACACAAGGAAGGTCCTCCCATCGAAAAAAATTTATTGAGCGCAGCGTCATCTACATATTGACCTATTTAAAATCAATTTATATCTAAAACTGAAGCTCTCTTAGCGCTCTATGAACTAGCTTTTACAGAATTAAAATATCTCTATTACTTACCAAAATATCCGACCAAAATAACCCGTCAAATACATTAATAAAACAAAATTAAAACGTCAGATTTAAATGAGTGAAGAAATATAAACAGAAGTGGTATCTACTTTTCAAAGAATAATAAAAAAATATTACCAAAAACATTTTGCCGAAATTATTGGTATAGCCTACTGATTCGTTCGATAGTCTGTTCATACATAATTAACAACATACGACATGTGGGTGTAGAAAAAATGTTCATGTATCATAAAATCCTGTGTGTGTCCGTTCTTTTCCAAAATCTCTGCGAATCAAATATTTACTGTTGCCTTCCATCAAATATTTACAGAAGTTTTTAACGAAACACCTTGCTAAAATTTTCATCGGCACTAGAAGGTACGAAGCTCTCTTTTTGTGACATTATACAACGCTCACTGAATAAATATACCTACCCTGTTTATCTATCGATGTATAAATTAAATTTGATCTCGAAAAATGGAATAGATATGTTTCTCCTGCATAGTGTAAAATATAATATTGTAATATCACGTTACATACCGGGTGTCTCACTGTATTTTTCCACATTTTGAGGACTTGTATTTTCCGAATCAATTAAGATATCCCAATGCGGTTTCCACTAAAAACTTAAGAAGGATCATAAGTTAGGGTTAGGGTATACCGGAAATGAAATTTTAAATTCCGCTTAAAAAAAACAAAATGGCGCCATTTCATAGTTCTTAATCCAATTTTCTTAAAATTTAATATTATATTTTTAAAAAACCCCATCCTTTATCTATAACGATGTGCTTAATTTCAAAATCTTTTCGAAAATGGCTACACAATTAGATCGAAAAGAAATGTTTGTATGATTAAATCTGGTCATATGGCAAGCAACTATTTTTCTAAAACGACTAAGACATTACAAAATAAATAATTTTATTAAATATAATATATATAATATAATAATATAAGCATCAAATTAGGAATAATGACAAATATTGAAACAAAGAATAAAAAATTAAATTAAAATCTTGTCTGTGGTAGTAAATGTGTTTCCCTTGTTCATGTACACATTTATTGAAACGGACTAATACATTTTGAAAAGCTGTAGCAGGACAGGAGTTATAAAATTACTAATTGAAAATTGTAAAACATATTCTTTGAAAATAGTTACTGTTTTTTTCCAACCTTTGATATATGATATCCATTGATCCATAATTATGAAATATGCTTGACATAAAAAATTGGCATATAGTGAACATAAGCATTTGTTAATTTCGAGCCAACATGGACAGTATTACATAGACAAAAAAAATACTTCTCCCCCACTCCTCCAACTTCCCCTTCCTATTCCTCTACCACACCTAAATGGTAAGGGATATAAAAAACTAATAGGGGAGTTATAAATGCCGCCTGAAATAATTTCAAACAGCCCAACTCTCTTCCCCCCTACTTCTGCCCTACCCTAGGGGAAGTCGATATAAAGAACCCCTAGTCTTAGGAAAATAACCTTTGGGTGCGATGAATTGGACTTTGAGGCAAAAAATTTCACCTCTTCTCAACACCTACTCCCCTCCCTTCTATATATATAAAAAAATAAGTTTAAAACATTTTTTTTTTCGAAATTAGACCCGAAACTCGCACACCTTACTCCCTCCACACACGTTGGTATAGAGGACCAAAATTAAGACGTAATCTGATTTTCGATAGATACTACCTTCCTCCCACCCCACAAAAAAGTTCAAAATTGATTATATAACGGATATTAATGATTGGAACGGTATTAAATTGTCTGGACGTTCTTTGGGACGTTATGTTCCCCCGAAGGACAAGTCACTTTGTCCTAAGTGTAGGAGGGGGACGAAACATTTTTTTTTAAATTCGGATATTTTGAGATTTGTATAGAGAATTAAAAAATAAGAAAAAATGGAACAGTAGGCCGACCTCCTTCCCCCACCCCTTATTTTTGGATATCCTTTCTGAGCAGTTATTGAATATTTTCGATATGACTTGGTGAAAGATGGAGTCGGATATAGTAGAGCTATGGGGTTATTTATCCACATCCAACCCCACTTTTTAAGGTGCCTCAAACGAAACCTTTTGGTACCACATTTTTCTCTCCATCCCTTTTTCAAATGTCGTCAAAAGTGACTTTGGAATGAAATTGACAAAATAATTTTATGCAGGTTATTCATGGGACTATAGGGCGATGGTTTTAATACCAAAATTTTTCAAAATTTGATTATAAACTTTAAAATAGCGCCATTTTGTTTTTTTTAAGAGGAAGTTACAATTTAATTTCCGGTATACCCTAATAAAACTTATGACCCTACTTATGTATTTAGTAAAAACCGCATCTTAATTGGTGAGACAGCTGAATATCGGTTTGGCTTCTATCAAGTTATGTGTTATATATTTTTTTTATACAGTGTCTTGCAACATATTAGTAAAAATATATTCAATTATACAAGAGATCCCAAAAAATTCTGATCGATCACATACCTTTTTTTTAATGGAGGGCTTTATATATTTTGACATTGTTAGAAGTATTAGGTAACCATTATATTAGATTTAATTAGACCGTTCAGAAGTAAAAAATAATTCTTGAATATATCATAAATTTTAAGAAAAATTCTATATTTTTATGGTTCTTACGCCTTGTTTGTAAATTTTATATTTTTATTTTTGGAAAAAGTTAAAAGGTGAGAAATTAAAACAATATCCGTATTCAAGAAGCATTTTTAAATAGTTACGTCTAAAAGTTTAAACATAGAAACGTCAGCGTCAATTCAGAGCAAAACTACGGTTGGACCAAAGCTTCTCTATTTACCCGGTCATACATTGCAAAGAAACATAGCGTGTAGCTACTTCGTAAAAGAATTGACAGGCGTTGCCTGGTGCGCTGTTGCCAGGCTGTGTAGTTGATCCCTCTCATATTTAAAAATAATTTTTACCTATAAACTCACTAATAGCAAAACATTTTATTAATTAAAATAGTTTCGAGATATATTGCGAGACATCAAGCGTCCCCACTAATTTATTTTCGTATCTAGTGCAGTGTTTCCCACTCCAACCCATTATGGGCAGAGTTGTTACAATATTTCTCGAAACATTTCTAATAGTAAGTCTCTAAATAAAATAACTTGTAACAAAACAAAAACCGTATAAAATGTGTACAAAGTACATTAAGTTATTTTAACTACTTTCAGCAAACTTGATATTTTAGCAGCACCTATTTTTAGACCATTATGAAGGGCATTTTTGTACCTATCGTTTTTACATACATACACCTGCTAAATACCAACTTTTCAAATACTAAGTTAAACTATGGCAAACACCATTAATAGGCCTGCAAATAAATGCATGGCGTTTAACGTGACAACACCGCAATTGAAAATAATCTTGTTAAATTGTTCCATATCGAGTGTTTTCGTGGATGTTTATAATATTTTGGAAATATTTCGACTTATAGTTTTAGTGTATAGCTAACAACATGGTTCGCGAGTGCATTTTATACAGAATACAGAAACCTGGATAATGTAAGTGCTGAAGTGTCTTTTCATAAGAAAGTAAGGTTAGGTGATTTATTGCTTTGTTCAGTGGTGTAGATTTAAAGATTTTTGCCGTAATATCAAATATATTTGCTGCGTTTGAATATCCACATCCGATGCATTTTTTGAATCTCGAGCGTTTGTTTATCCATATTAGACACATCTGTGATCAAATATTTACATCTCAGATGCATCCGATGTGGATATTCAAATGGAGCATAAATCTACCTTTGTTTTACTATTATTTATTTCCCCTGATATTTCAACGTTATTAAATTTTTTTTGATATCACATTTTTGATGGCGGTATTTTTGAAATTCACGGCACTAAATTTGATAAAGCTGATTTTAAAACATTATTTTAATATTCGCATTCATTATGAGACCACAAAAAAGTTGGATATTTCAAGAAAAAAATAGAAAGTATAAATACAAAAGTAGTATTGTTTAGAAACGAATATTTTCTTTTTTAAATAAAAACGTAAATATTTTTCAACGTCTAGTACTAACGTATTGTGGAATAGTTCTGCGTGTTTTCAAATTTTACAAAATTTTTATCGGCAGATCCGCTATAAGTAGCGTTTCAATTAAAATCCTAGCCTTGTATATATAATAAATTTATTGATTTATTAACTTTTATAAATTTATTAGTCTTAAAAATCTGAATTTTGATTTAAAAATCTTTCATTATCACCAATTTGTAAAATTAATTCCAAAATTGGATTCGTGAATTTGTTTAAAATGAATATTTATTTATATTCCTTTTATTTTATTTATTGTATTTTATTTTGTTTTGTTTAATATCTTTATATGTAACAAATATTGTATTATTCTTGAAAAAAATAAATAAATAGTGTTTTTAAGTTTTTTACCTACATTCCACTTAACTGCATATCCTCATTCCAAATCCAATAGGTTTTAAAGTATAATTATAAAGTTTATTGCACGCCATATATGTTAGTATCTAATGATTTATTTTTTTATATGTAGCTTACACAAAATTAGTATTTACTGCAAATTAATAATCTTTTCCGCACAAAAATTAAGGAATTATGACTTTATATTTAATAAGATACGCCACTGGTATCGACAAACTTTATGTTGCGTATTTACAGAAGCGTTACCAGTTGAGATCTAGGATTGCAGTATGTTTTCTTTCAATCCGCACAAAATATCTTCTTTCTCTTTTCCAATAATAGGGACCAAACAAATGATTCGGTATGAATGAAATGCTTCATCTGTTGTTTCTTTTATCTAAGAGTTGGACAATTGTGAGATTTTTCAATTATACTTATATATAAATCGTTACTGGTAAGAAATAAATGAAATTATATTTCCTTGAAACATTAACAAATTAAATATTAGATATTTTTTTTAGATAACTTTTATGAAATCGATAAATTAAAATAGTTATATGTGAAAAATCGCTATAATAGTGATTATTTAAAGTTCACCGGTAGGAAAAGCTCGTATGTAAAATATGCTAGTAGAAGTTTATTCAAATAGATTAAAAATGAACACTTAAATATGGTTTAAAGGACGGTTTGTGGCCAATTCCAATTTAAATAAATACTGAACGGCATATACGAACATTTTGTAAGTTGATCCATTTAATCATTAAACTGAATTAAATTCGTAACCTTTGTAAAGTTTTAAATAGGAAAGGAAAGAAAATAAAATGAAATGGTTCCGAGTTAATTGAAACTGTAAAAATACCTCGCTGAAAAACTTTTGTCCAGTTCAAAGAATTCTGTTTTGTTGATTTTTTGAGAAAGAGAGCAAAAATAATGTGGTTCGAAAAGTTTATTTTTGTTTAAATAGGTTTGTTCAGGTAGTCTATATAGTCGTAGCTTCACCGTTAAATTGAAAATAAAACGTTCTAATTTTCATTTACAGGAAAATTAGTAGGTATTTATTTAATGGTTGCTGAACATTCAAAATTCAAGCATATACGTTGTACTTATCTACAAAAAATATTTCTAAAGAAAAATTCACGCATGTCGGAGACTAAGTACAATTATTTTCCTTCCTAAATATTTCAAAATAAAAATTTAATATGCTGATGTCTTGTTCATTTTTTTTTTTTTGAGAAACGCTCGGATGGCTAGATAGAGATGTTTTACTCATTTTTTAAGCAACTACAACTAGATATACCCATAATATTTAGACATACTTTTCACTTTGGATTGTATTATGTCAGTTTAAATGTATCTAATTATTATTTCTGTTTCGTATATTATATTTAATTTTATATTTTATTTAAGAGTATTTACTTGGCTTTAAAACAGAGCATTCGAGGATTTCGTAGTACCCACTTTTAAAGCGTAACGAAGTTATTCAATTTCATTTATAATTATACACATATATTATATATTTTAATTAATTTACGCTTAGGAATATTCCAAAGAGCCCCCGTAATTTTGTTTCCTAGAAATTCCCGTTTTTAAACATTTTCGAAAGCCCCCGTAGTTTAAAATATACCCGTATATACCGAAATGCGAACTCGGCTTTTAACATTCAATTTCATCTAAATTATCTAGGTATATTAAGTAGGTGTCAAAAGAGCGTTTTTTATTTCTCCGTCAGTAAATATTAGAATTGGAGATAGGTTCTCCCACTCCGGATTTACTCGGAAACCGAAACCGTTTGCTCGAAGATATAAATACGAGAGCTGAAAGAAATTCTTCTAAGACGGTTTTTCTATAATTTTTTTATTCAATTAATTTAATTAAAAGCTCATTTTCTATTATATAGAGAGTGCCGTAAATGCCGCTTTATTTACTCCTGATATATCACTTCTTTTTATTATTCTTTAACTGACCTATTTAAATAATTATTTGATAGAAAATTCACTTCCTGTTATACCTGGAGTGCTGTATTGCTGTTTGATTATTTTCTTGTGATTTAATAAAATAATTCTTAATTGAAAAATTCTTTTCTATTAGACCGGGAGTACTGTAATTACCGTTTGATTTGTTACGTTCGATTTTAAAATTATTATTGACCGACCGATGGATTTAAACCATAAATTAATTGTAAATTAATGTTCTATCATACAGGGAGTATTGTAACCACCGTTTTATTTATTTCTTTTGGTTTAATATTTATTTTTTAACTTTTGTGCTCAAACAAATCATTTGATAGTAAAGTAATTTTTTAATATGCAGGGAGTGCCGTTTTAATTATTTCGTACACATTATTTGCATTTTATTGTTTAAATATTGTATTTAAACAATTTATTTGATATGAAAGTTATTATCTAATATACAGGGAGCGCTGGTAGTGCCGTTTTAGTTATTTCTTATCTTCGTTTTATTGTTTAACTTTAGTTTTTGAACAATTTATTTGATTTAATAAAACAATTTTTAATCGAAGATTCACTTCTGTTACATCAGGAGTGCTGGTGGTACCGAGTGTTTTGAGTATTTTAATTTTATTTTAAAACAGTTTTAATTCAGAGTACCGTAGGATAAAAGTTGTGAAGCAGTGTGACCGCCTGGAGGTATTTTCAACTCCACTGAGTCTAATTTGAGTACACTCTCGTGTACTACCTGGTCGCAGAGGAAACTGCGTTAGAGGAAAACTGGCGTCTGAGCAACCCTTGTTCTAGTTTCACCACCTAGCGCCAAATACGACTTCCTACTTCACAGCAGGTGAAGCCACAAGTCTGTTACAAAAGTTTTGACTTTTTCTAAAAGAAAAAATATGTGCTTCTCTTGAGACACTTTTTCAAAATTTGATTCTGTTTTTTATAAAAAAAAAAAAAAACTAAACTGAATTTTAAAACACTGGTTCCAGAGGAGCCCAGAATTAACCTTCGTCTGCAAGTACATATTTTTTCTCTTAGAAACAGTAAAAAATAAACTTTAAACGTGGGGTACTACGAAACCCTTACTATTCGTCAGGAAAGTGGCGCCTCTGTTATATATTAAGAAATATACAGATTATTTTTGATTTTACAGATACAGGCTAAGCCCGTACACCTCTGGAGTCACTTTTTGAAAATTTAAATCGATTTCTTTTGAAAAAGATCTAAAAAGATGTATTTCTAACGAAAACAAATAAAAATGTTAAAAAGTGCTAGAAGGGAACAAGATATTTAATTTTTGCCTACAAGAGCATTTATTTTTCTTTAATCTGTTAAAGTAAAGTACGGGACAGAATAAAATGGTGAGAAATTTTGTTTAATTCTTATTAATATGACGCAAGGCATCTTAAATTATTTTGAATATGTTTATTAATTTAAGAGTTACATTTTATTTATTTTTAAAACATGGTAGTAAGCGATATATTTAAGATACAGTCTGTTCGCTATACTTACGCGGGTTTCTGGTTAAATTTTTTATTAGTATTACCAGGTAAGTACCCGAAAGTGTGACCTGTTCTTTGGGGAAATATCAACTGGTTAAATGAAATGAAAAATAATGTACAACTTTTTAATTAAATAATAATGGAGAATCTTTTGTATAATTGAGAGAAGAATTAAACTTCTTCATTAATGGAGTCTAATGTGGCTATTATAAACCTAATAATAATTTTATATTACACTTCACACAGAAAATATGGTCTATGTATAATAAGAGAGTTATTTAGCTCAAATAAAATATTTTCTAACACATAAATTTGTTCCCTGTAGAGAATTTCAAATGAAAAATAAAAAAATCGAACTTGCCAACAAAAATGAAAATCAGTCATTATCATCCAAAATATCATAATCGTCACCGTCATCACCATTAATTGTTATTATGATTGGACTTATTTCGTTTTTATTTTATTTTCACGAGTCCACCAATCTTCTATTAGTTTCTCGCACTTGGATATACAGTTCCGCCACACTACTGGAGTTGCAATTGAAAGTGCTTTTCCCGAACTGCGTCGTCACTATAACCATTAGGCCCAATATGGTTGTCATAATATTGTTTTGCCTTCCCCATATATATTCGATGGGACTAAACTGGCAATGATACGGTGGCAGACGTAAAACTTGATGACCGTAACTTTCAATAATATATTTGCCAAGCGTAATAATTCTGATTTTAATATATATTAAGGAAATGGTATATGTTCCTTTGTCAACGATTCTTTAATTTTATCAACAGTCCAAGAATTCGTTGGACTTTTGTTTAATACTTCAGAATGGTAAAGTGCATTGTCTAAAATAATTACGCTGGAGAAGTTTTTCATGCAACCATTTTACAAACATTTCTGTGTTCATATTATCGTGATAGTCACTGGATTTTGATTTAGATGAAAATATTAAATCAGCACCTTCTATAAAACCCGATTTCCCTTCTGCATGTAAAATTATGTGTCGCTTCCCTTCTCCATCGGTATGTTTAATGGACTTTACTTTATCATCTTGCCATATTCTCTTAGTTGCACCCCTAGAAAATATCCGTTTCGTCTAAATATATAAATTTCTTCTTTAAATTTAGAATATTTTCTAAGAAATTTAATTCTCTTGTGCACGACAAAACTTCTTTCACAAAGGGCCTTTCTGTTATCCTCCTTTTGAAATTTGAAACCCAAGTTATGTATCACTTGCCATAGACTTGTTCTGCCAATGTCATCAAATTTTCTATCTAGTAATTCCGAGAGAATTGTATTTAACGTCACATGTTTCTTGTTGGCCCTCATTCGATAAATGGTATCAATAATTTCAAATTTCTTTCCATCTGGAATATCTTTCGTTTTCAATGATGGGTGAATTTTGCGGTGATCTTCTTTCGGCAGTTTACTATTGTGATTTTGTAATACTCCTCTTAATTTGGTTTCACTAATTCCTAGAGCATCGCATACGCATTGTCGTACAGACATTACCGATTTTAAAGGACCGCCATTTTCTTTTTCATCCGTAAAATACTTATGTACACTACAAATTAGACTATCTACATCTAACACACGTCTAGGCATTTTTAAAATTTCCACTGAATTTACAATATACATACAATGTCAATACTTGCAAAGAATCAATTCAACTGCAATATTTGTAACAAATTTAGTACCTACCCTAATGTTATTTTAATTTAAATTTGACCATTAGGGCAATTTTACCTAATTTCTTGGGAAGAGGCTTATTGGAACTAGTTGTCAATGACTAATTTGCATAATTTTGTTAATCCTAAACCCGCGTAAGTATAGCGAACAGACTTATTATTACACGCTTTTTTAAATTTTAGATTTTACCAGTGGCAGTGGCAATTGATGATATATAATTAGTATACCAAATATTTTGAAAGGCTACACCAACTAGTGGATCACGTTTTTAAGTTCCCAAATGATAATATCAAGATTCAGATTAGAAGTGTTACTATAGAAGGTTTTGCGCCAAAGCCGAGCTATGTATTGAATATTGTAAAACGCAGATGAGTAACTAACACATCTATAGAAATTGAAAATTCACATATGAATATTTGTAAACTAATTACTTATAGGTTACTTTAGTAACTTCATACGGTCAAACATTTTAATTAACTTATTTTTAAATATTAATTAAATTTAATTTTAACTTATAAATTTTCTAAATGATCACTATATTGTTTAGTTGTTAAAACTTTACTGCGCTTAAGTATCGTTTAGATTAAAATATGAATTGATTTATGGAGCTTAACTGAAAAACATTAACTAATGCTTTCATTCCAATTTTGGTTAAACTGTGCAACTAACAACTCTGCTGCTGATAGCCAATGTAGCAATACGGGTTTTCTATTAATTGGTTCCAGAAGCTATACCTAGGGTGTTTATTATAACAGATTATTCCAGCAACAAAAATAATTTTTGTTAAAATATAAATAATATGCTGAAACATTCTATATTATGATCGTTATGTATTATCAAACCAAAGTTTAAATGTTTAAATATTATACATCCATTTAAATATAAAAAACAACAGGTATAGAAAATATTTTTTTAAAACCTAGTTATTTTAAAATGTAAAATGTCACGAGACCGTGTATGTTCCGTTTATATAGGCCTCCTGTATTTATTACTATGGCTCTTTTCAACTCTCAGACAATCTTTTATTGTAAAATATATATTTTATTATTTTGTGCTATTGTGAAATATTTTTCGATTCCTTTGTCTGAACTTCGCGCGTTAAAGTGTAGAATATGTTTCTCTCGTATCTACATGCATTTGTGAAAATTATGAATGAATACTGATTTTGTTTAGTCTTGGAAGTAATTTTGTAGTATTTAGGCCTATGCTGTAATTTTAATTTTTATATCTACCAAACTACCGTTGCCCCGCAGGTCCTTCAGTTTGTAATGTAAATTTTCCTATTAAACAAAAAAGTGTTTTGTTTGTGTCATCGGCATCAAATGCTACGGTTATTAGCCTCGTGTTCTGTGTAGGCTTTGTTACTGTTTCCCAGCGCCACTTTAGAAACAGCACTGTTAGTTAGTACCCAACAGTGAATGGTCGAGTGGGGAATCCTACCAAGGCATCAGAAAGCAGGCAGAAATTCTACCACTAAGCCACCCATCCTGTTCAAAAAGTGTTAAATATAAGTTTATTTTTTAAGGGCGATTTTAAAATTTTCTATGTATTGTATATTTTATTTATTTTTTATCAGCTTATTATTTAATTTATTTACCATTATATTTATTTATTTAACAGTAATTTATCTCAATTACTTTTTCTATATAAGCACTATTGATTTATGTAGACAATGTAACTTTACACGACAAAATCTTTTTGTCAAATGTCCCAGCAACAACACAATAACTTATTTGTATAAAAAGGCGAAGGTCTTCAAAGCTTCCACCAAATTCATTCGCCAAAAATTGCAATTTAGTTACATTCGTCGAACATTCTATTGTGTTCCAGACTGTTGATTAGCGTTCGCCATAGGCGTAACATTAATTTCGGGGTTTCGGGGGTTGACTTATTTCTTTTAATATCTAAGGACATCGGAGTGGGACCCTAAACGCCCAAACAAGGTAGGAGCATAAAATGGCTCACATTACAGTATTTTTAATGGACTTTCACGTATACAAAAGCAAAAATTAAACTATAGAACTTGAGAGGAAAACAAAAACAATTTTATGAATGTATTATTAATCGGTGGCAACTAACATAAAATTTTATTTTAATTTCTTAAATAAATAAAAATTTTAAATCAAAAATTCTTAGTTTGGTAAAAATTATATTTATTTTTTTTTGGAAGGCCATTTTTTAACAATATTCTCCAGTCTCTTATAAAAGTTTTTCAAAGCATATCGGAGTTTTTTCTTTTAAATTTTTAATGATTCTCTTGTACGGAGAAGTTGATGTTTTATTATTGAGTATCAATTTACGCCTCCCACAGAGAGTCTTCAACTTACTTGTGGGATTTTACCCTTGTTATACTCTGATGTCACCTTCGTGAGATAGAGGCAGAAATAACTCATTGATAAATTAGAAGTGTAAAATATAAATAGTAGTATAAATGAATTAAATTATTACTTAGTGTAAATAAACTATTTTAAAGAAATAAACAAACGCAATAAATTTACAGGAAAATCATGTCATGTATTTGACACATCACATATTTTTTAATAGTCTTGCCATTTAAATCGAATATTCAGGTCGTTTCACCAGTAGTTCGGGTATATTAAAATAGGTCTGTATTATGATGATTCATTTGGTGGTCTGTATGCATACGTTTATTAGATAAGTGAGGTTAACCAATGCTTTTCTAGGTACCTAGCGGCTTAATAATTTCACAGGTTATAAGATCGTAGCCAAAATTATTTTTTTGGTATTACTGAGGCCCTTCCTATGGTGCCTCAGTATTGCATTGGTGCAGACGAAAAAATTTTCTTACCCCCATTTTTTAAAACTTTTTTTTCATGTTTCCGATCATTCTGAGTCCGAAAATGCAAAAAAAAATTTCGTCTGGTCGTCTGTATGTATGTATGCCGGCACGATAACTCTTAAAATCCGCATATGCATTTCTTATGTTACAATTTTGAGAATTTCAATTATTTCTAAGTCAACATTCCTAACATTCTTAAAATTCCATAAATTGCAAACATTCTCTAACGACCTGTTAAACAACAGCTGTTGATAGTAAAGGTGAAATTTCTAAGGCGGGTTGCGACCTTCATACTTGCAATCATAGCCATTTTGGAGGCTATTTTTATTCGAAATTAGTAGCCAAGTCTGCCAATTTATGAAAAATATATAAGCAATTTCTTCAAAATGACTTTTTTATGGTACTTAAGCGTACTACTATTTCGCCCCTAGCCACAAAAATACCTTAATCAAATTTATTGGCTCTCTGTCGCAACCCCATAGCATAATTAACCGGCCATTTTATTTGGCAAAAATCAAAATAATGCTTGGCTGAGCCTGTCAAGTATCAAGATGTCAACTGTGATGTGTAAATGGCTCTTAAATGTCAAATTATTTAAAAATGTATACTTCTTTTGATATTTATTGCAAATAATTTGAAGTATATCTCAATTCAGGCTTTCCATAAAGGTACAGCAAGATAGATAATATAATGTAGGATATAATGCTGGTTTTTTGTAGAAACTTTTTATTATACGATTTTGGATTACATATTCAACCAGCGAATTGTAAATAATAATTAATAAACTTCTAGTCATAAATTTCCTAAATAAATAAAATTTAAAAATGAATCTTCTTACCTTGGTACCGAGGTGTTTTGTTGTGTTTTTTATTTTAATTATAAAGTTGTCATTTATTTGTATGTTGAAAGGCCTTTGTAAATTGCATTGCTCTCTATGGATCTACTTTAACACAAAAATAGTTTTGTGGCTATAAGTTGCTATAACCTATCGTCGCAAAACTATTAATAATTTAAACATAGTAAGTAGTATTATTATAACATCAAGTAATTTTTTAAAATAAAGTACATGAACTCAAAATAGATATAATTTATAATAAATGCAGGTAAAACCAGGGGTAAAATAACAATAAAAGGGAAATACTTAAAAAGGGCAGGTTTAAAGAGTATTATCACAAGAAACTATATCCGTTCTGTTTATTTATCAAGTATTGTTTGAGGTTACTTTTGAATACATTTTTTTTTTAATTTCTGTGGGCAGTCTATTAAATTTTTTAAACCTTTAATAAAAATTGTATTTTGGGAACTGTTAGTGATGGCTTGCCATACATGAAAATTAGATTGGCTTCTTGTATTTTAGTTGTGATATTTCGAATTATATTGAATTTTTTCTAATAGATTTGATGCGATGGTACTATGTCATTTTTATTTTATAAATAAATATCAGTCATGTACTGAACATAATTATGAACTGAAAGCCAATTTATTTCTTTTAACATAGTTGCAATACTCATCCTTCTGGCCTTTATTAATATTATATAAACAGGCGAAGTAAGGAGCCCAAATATTTTACATGAGCAGGCTTAAGAGGTAAAGGGGCCAATTATTATTGGACAAGTTTGTAAAAACTAATCAAAAGGCAATATAGAATGGTTTTAAAAATCAAGGCTTATGGAAATCATCACATGGTTTAACCTAATGAATGCCAATGCTTCACAAACACAAAAAATTCAACGTCCTAATACTACTATCGGCTTTCGGTCTTTCGTTCGAAGTTAAATCATTTCTCGTTTTTGTTACGCTACGAGTTTAGCCTTGTGGGCCTGAGTCTCGATAAGGTGGGAACCACCATTTTAGCGTCTCTCGAATTATAATAGATTTTATAAACAAAAAATATGCTGAACTCTAACACCGATATTTTAAACTTTAAACAGGCGAAAAAGTTAATTATACCATTTTAATTTCCATAAATTACTAAAGAAATTAGCCAGACATTTAAAACGTAAAAACGACAGTAAATTAAAATCTATTACTCTTATTGAAAACTTATCAATTTATTTACATTCTACAAATATTTTAATATTCTTTTGGTGAACTTGCTCTAACTGCCGCATCCCAGCACTACCGCAATGCGAATATAATCCATTCACCGAAATTCTGGCCACAACTCATATTTCACTTTAATATTCTTACCATCTCACTTAGTAACTCTAACTTTAAAAGCAATAAAACATTCTAATGCGGTAACTTTAAACTTCATACCAATTTTGCATTGAATAAACATGAATTTCGCCACACGTAAGCATAAAATATCCTCTGCGAATTCGAATATAAAAATTTTTAGAGGTGTCACACGAGTTTTTCCATCATTTCCAATTCGCTATTTCGTCAAGTTTGCGCTTACCGTGTTCACAATATTTAAATTCAGTTTTTATCTTGCATAATAATCACAATCATAATAATCGCATTTTTCACAGTGCTATCTTGTTTTTAAGGGCGTATGTAGATATACAGTGTCACTGTTCAAACCCGCATCATATGGGAAATTGTTATATTATTTAGATTATGCAAAGTTAAAAATCATTAACAGTTTTTGTTACGGATATTAAAAAAAATGGCGTTGACGATTTTTTCTGTCTATTGTATACCAGCCGCTCAAATACACGGCGTTATCGAGACTATAAGAAGTTCCAAAAATCTAAACTATATGTCATTTAATAGACCAATCTAAATTTTGAGAAATAACCTTATTGGTTTTTTTTTGAAAATATATCAAATTTAACCCACACAAAAATCATCAATGACATTTTTTATAATTTTATGAGCATAAACTGTTTTGTAACCTATATATTTGCTTAAACTGGCAGTAAAAAGAGTCCCATATATGTTGCGAACTTTTAACTGCAATACGGTAGAGAGGAAAGGGAAAATATTTCAAAAGGTTCAATGTCATTTCAACAAAAAATGATAATTATGTGGTTTATATAATTTTGGTTTGGATGATGTAATTATTTTAAGATATACTATGCCTTATCTCTCTTTAACTTTAAACAATCTTATCAGCAGAGTGAGTTGAGATATAAAGTACCCTAGAGGAACAGTTCTCACTTTTTTATCTGAGCATATAATAATAATGTCATAAAATATATTCGATTTTTTTAATTGGACATGCTTATATTTTAGAATTTTATTCTAATTTTATTAAGCGCCGCCGTTAATATTTTTATTTTGAAATAATTTTTTTATATATTTTGACATGTTCTTAGCGGTTTGATTCGGTTCGCAGGGCTCTGAGCTCAATATTTCATTATCTTCTGCTTATTATATTAAATATATTCTTTAAGAATTTAATATTTCATCTTTATTAATAAAAATTTTGTCAAACTATACTTTTCCCAATATAATGTACAAACTGATAACTATTATATAACTTGATCAAAAATGGCTACTTTCTATTCCCTTATTATTTCTAAAATGCATGCTACAGTTTTCTGTAATAATTTTTACATAACATTAATTTTTAACTCTATTTCCAAAATATATTATGTTTTACGAAGATATCTCCATAAATTGAAATTAAAGAAATGTTTCTCTTATATTCGTAATTACGATAATTGATTCATTTCATAATACTTGTTTGAAAATACATTCATTCAAAATAGGCAATCCAAATTTACAAGAGATTAATTACGTCACCCTTGTTAAAATATAAGCGTTAGGCTCCGTAGCCAATCAAAATATATCACAATAGAAGCGAATCCTAGGCTTGACAGGTAACTGTAACGTGTTGAGGGTGGGTTACCCCACAGCACTAAGGCTTCACTACGTCCATTAAAGATGATAGGTACGTCATAGATCGTGATCCAGTCTACAGAGTTGTTGTGGTGCCGGTGCTGGCCAATTCTTGCCGAACACAAATCTTCTAATACATGAGAGCGTAGGGCAAAGGTAGAGAATATGCTCGTGGGGATAGTCATATCCTCTTGTTTGCACCCCCTGTAGAGTGCCGATTCTGACAGCCCCATGCTATAGAGATGTTTCCGTACTTGGCAATGACCAGTCAGAATGCCTGTGATCTGGCACAGATTCTGTCTAATCATGGTTAAGCATTTGTTTGCTATATTGTTGTCAGGATAACTTGTAAATCCACTGGCAACTCTTCAGCATTTTGTTTCATCCCATCCTTCCTTGACTTTCACAAGAAAATGTTCTTTAATTAGGTTTATCACTACCAATGTTGTCAGTCCAATAGAAGGGCTAGGATCAAGAAGTATTTAGTTGACTGCCTTCTTGGCTAGTGAATCAGCTTTCGATATGGCATGACTTTTGATCCATCTTAAGGAGACCACATTGTTGATGCATACTTCGGCTAAAGCTTCATGACATTTTAATATTAAGTAAATTCGTGGTCTGTCCAGGGTGAGTAGTACTTGCTTACTATTTGTATAAATTGCAAATTTCTTCTAGTGGTATTTTTCTGTTACCTAACTTATTTTGCTGCTACGAGAATCCCCGTCGGGGTCTAAACTATACTGGCAATATATCTCACACCCCATTTTTGTTTTAATTTAAGGATTTGGAGTATATTTCACATCCTGAGCCCTTTGTTTTAGAACCGTCGGGGTAGATATGAATCGAACCCGCCACTTCCGTCTCTTCTATTTATTCTGTTATAACTTTATATGGCTTATGAACGATATATCTCGATGAGATGGAGTCCATGTTCGCTGGAAGCAGTGGGAGCGTATCGTGCGCCTACATCAGGTTCTATTTCAACCGTGCAGCGGCGTGTAATTATTATCAGAGCAACCTCCTTGATGTAAATATCAAGTGGAGTAAGACTAAGAATGACTTTCAAGGCTTTGTTTGGTGTAGTTTTTCATGGCTATTGCAGTTTATTCAGTTTATTCTAGTTTGCGGATAGTTGTTTGGGATTTCGGTACCCAGACAACTACACCGAATGTTAGCATTGGTCTTATGATGGCCATGTAAGTCCATGTGACTAATTCGGGGAAAAACCCCAGGTCCACCCCACGCTTCGGCGGCATTGTTAATGAGCAATGTATGCTCTATTGATTCTATTTTCTAAGTGTGAGTTGCTGTCAAAGGTAAGACCTAGGTACTTCACCTCTGTTGTAAAGTTCAGTTTTGTGTTTGGGATATATGGAGGTTTTACTTCTATTTTCGTCCTTTTCCTTGTGAAAAGGATCATTTCTGTCTTTTTGAGATTGATAGACAGTAAATGGTCCTTGCACAACTGTTCTATAATTTTGAGAGCCACTTGCATTCTTTCGCAGAGTATGTTCTCAAAATTCCCTGTTTGCATGATGACTGAGTGGGCCGGACGTTACGCTGTCCGACTACTCACCGACGCTAGCATAAAGCGTCTTTCGGAAATTTTATAGTAATTCTTGAAAGTAGTGAGTTCCTTTAAGAAGAACAACTCCTAGTCCAGCAATCTAATCAAATCCAGAGTTCGATTACTGAATAAATATTTAGATGTACCTTTTAATCCTTAACCAATACATATATAACTCTTTTTGGAATATATATCCCATCTTCATCAGGTCTGCCTTCCCCTTTGTCAAAAGACACTCCAGGCACTTTTGTGAAGTCCCTGCGAACCTACCCCCGAGTAAGGACTAAGGACTATAGGTGCCTTTATTAGTTTGCTAAACCATTTCTTTAACCCGCTCGCACTATTCATCACGGGGAAAATTCTTTTATTGTTCAACATTTTATTTTAATTATTTCTTTTTCCTGTTTTTTGTCACGGTGTGAGAGGATAAACTCTGAGGATCTTTTCCCTAGCTGTGACTGGTGACAGTCGCTGTCTTTACACTTACAACTTACACTTTACAACAGTTACTTTCGAAGTAACGGTGATTGTTACATACGCTATTGTGTAGTGACTATCAATATTGATGAATTATAGGAGATAACATCCCTCCCTGTGGACATCCCCTCGCAACCAAGCCACTTATATTCACATTTTCTGCCAAGGTCCTTTAAGGCTGCTGGGCCGTTTAAAAGAATTAAGATGATTTGTTTTGTTGTACTTCAACTTTGAATCCTCTCATACTCTAACGTGATACTTGATTATTTTATCTATTTGTTAAAATATGGTTAGGCTCAATTGATTTTCGGCGTGGGTTAGGTTATTAAATAACTCGAATAACTTTGAAAAAGAAGTTGGGCACCACTATATTTAAAACTTCCTATACTTGATTAGTGATAAAAATATAGAAAATCACTAACCACTAACAAATTATACTTAAACCAAGTTTTAGATAAGGTAGTAGCAATTTCTAATTCACATAGTTTTACTAGATTCAAATTTAAGATGATTTATTTATAAGCACTTATCTTTAGTTAAAAGATGGTAATATATGGAATGTTTATTGCATGGTATATCTTCAGGCAACTTCAAAGGGGTTCGGTATCCTTATTCGTAATTCTGCGACTTGAACGATATCGTGAAATTTGGTATTCTAACTTAAACTCGAACGTGTAGATCTTCTATAGATGAACCAAACCACAGTTTTCAGATTGTACCAAACTTCTAGGTATAAAAACCATAAAACTTCTTGATAGGAATTTAAAACGTCTAGATATAAATCCACATAAACTGTCTTGAAAGGAATTCAAAACTTCTAGATATAAATCCACATAAACCGTCCATATATAGCCACAGGAAATAGGAAATTTGAACAGGATTTAGATAAAATACATAATGATTAAATGAACAATTTAAAACTATTAAATGAATAATTTCACAGAGGCTAAAATTAATATGAAAAGGAAAAATCTTATTTAACATATTTAAACATAGTAAAGCATAATATCTTATTCCAAACAAAATAATATATAATTTTATATAAAACCATGTGTTACCCATTGTTGAGGTTATGTTCAAAATTTGACATTTTATTAAAGAAATTCTTGTACAAAATATATATTTTTAACAATATATCAGTATTAAAACTTACCTTATAAAATCAGATGGAATTTACGATAGATAAAAATTATTTAGTACATCGGATGACCAAGATTTATTAAAATTCAAGTCAACTTGATTCGTTGACATACAAATCAAAAATAATTCTCACAAGGCGAATAAAAAAGAAGACGACTAATGACACTTGAGTAGAGGTGAATGTGTCAAAATAACGAATAACGGTTCCAACCGTTACCATACATACAAATCGATTAAATGTAAGCAGACAAACTATATCCCCAATTCCGTTGGAAAACCTAAATATCCGGTCACGTGGCCGAAGAAGTTGGTTTCGAACGTTATTGAAATCCATGTAGCAGTATTATAACACTGTGGTTTTGTCACTTATTAATAACACAATTTAGTCATCTCAATTTGCTTAAAGCAGCGTCAGGTATTTTATCTATAGCTATATGGTGAATTATTTTAATGATGTAGGTATTTATGATTTAAATCTCCCTTTCTTTCGTACTAAATTGGAAATGTACGTCATTGCCTTTCTGCATACACACCAACGTTCGTTGCACATTCTATTTATGTTACGTTACCTACTTTGTATATCTAGTTATTATATTTTTCATCTATAAGGGTGCAAATGAAAGATTAGTAAGTAGGGATTATGCCTAGCAACTGAATAAGCGCGAAGTAAAATGCTGACATTATTCGTTTGAAAAATGTAACGATCATTATTTCTAGAATAACAATTTTTTATATACCAGGTTTTGTAAAATGTTACATAGAGGCGTTTAATAACAAAGTCAGGGTTTCAAATTTTTAATGGCGTGAACAAAAAAACTTCTCATAATAATTGCACTATTTTTGATCTTTCTTTGGTATTTAAAAAGTTATCTGCGTCTTTAAGATGAAAAGAATGGGTTGCCCTGATATCACTTAGCCTCATCATTATCCCATTGTGCATCCTCCAGAGGCATATGGAAAATAAGACAGTAAAACAGTTAATTGGATGTCTTATGTATTTGATGTTAGGTTCAAATGAAATAAATTATTTTAGTACGCACCAAGACAAATATAATAATAATGTTTGGATAGGGTTATAAAGATATCTTGAGGGTACTCTAGGTATTACAATAATTTTGGTTACTATAAAACAAGATTCTGTGGCGTTATCAAGCTCTTAGGCTAACTTAGTTGTTTTATGCATAGCTGTTCAAGATTGTCTTTATATATAAAAAAAAATATATTAGATATGAAAATAGATACCAAAACCTTTAAAATATTTAAAGATAACCAGGAATGCATTAAGTTGGCTAAATTTCCTGAAAATAATAAAAGGGTAAAACATAATAATCTTAAATATAATTTTATTCATGAAAATTTAAATAATATGACTAGAGTATTTGAATACTTAATCTCAGATAGCAGATGTTTTAATAAAAGATGTTAGTAGATATCAGTTTTATTCAAATATTAACAAGAATTATTGTTTTTATAAACGTACGAATACAAAAAGCACGTTGTTGTCCCGTCCATTGCAACTAAAACTTAACACTGTATATCATCATTTTACAACTGCCTCCTTTCTCAGGAATGAACCTATTGCGCCAGCGAACGTATTGATTATTTCTGAGACACCCTTTACAATTAGGATTATAAGGAATGTTGATTACTGAAAATAAAGGTTTTGTTTTGATTAGATTACTTAAGAATAATATGTTAATTTACTTTGTAATGTTATTTCTCAGGTAAAGGTTATTTTTAGAAATCACATGTGTTTCTGTCTTTAAACGTAGTTGAGAATTATGTGTTAATTTTCTTTGTAATTTTTTTTATCTCATGTTAAAGTTTGATAGTTAAAAGTATAGTGTTAAGAGGGGGTGTTGAGAACATAACACAATACTTTTTTCTATGAGTCAAACGAAAGACAAAGAAGAATTGAAATTAGCGATTGTCTTCATAAAATATGTTGTAGAGCAATTTTTATATAATAAATTGCAATAAAGTTTGATATAATTATAATAATTATTAAAGTGTATAATATGAGTAAAAGTACAGGATACAGTTATATATACCTATGATTCATTCTACACTTTTTGTTAGTAGAATGAGTTGTAATTTTCATTTGCCTTAAATCCTTCAGTCTGACTATATGAGTATAACATCTATGGTTTAAACTGATTTATGCGAAAAAGTTCAAACAGATTTATGCGAAAAACTCAAACAAAAAAGGTAATTTAAAAATACCGCCATTTTAAACGTCTATAATGGCTTGAAACCTCATGACAGTAGGTACGTAAACACGTCCATTACTCTTTTTTCATTAAAAAAAAGCTGAACTGTTTACTTGGGCTTATTTTCGCTGGCAGTGCTTAAATCTCCATAATGTTAACCGAAATTGGCTAATGGTTGTATCATCTATTCCAATTAAAAATAAAAAGCGCCTGTATAATCCCGATGAGAACAACCCAATTTTACATTTACTAAATGATATACAGGGTGGACCGGATTTAATTTGGGTTTATAGATATCTTTACGGATATATAAAATATCCGTTAAAGGTTCTGGATTTTTCGACTAGATAGATAGATAGACTTGTTGGGGTGGACCACAAGGATCTAGTTTTGAAATGCATACTGCGTTTTAGTATCTATAATAGTAATAGATCCTTAAGTTTACAGTAATGCAATAGTCAATTTTATGCCGATGATACACGATTTATACCGGCAGAGGTTATTATATCGTTCTCTCGAGCGTATTCCAAGAAAGTCTCGGTTTGCTCGAAACATCTCCAGGGGTCAGCGAACCACAGGTTGGGAACCGCTGGTTTAGAACATAGCAGTCCGTGCTGAAAAGTGTCCAGTCTGCATTATGCTACTAGGAGTAGTAGGATTAAGATATAAAGAACTTGAGTTTAAGTTTTAGTCAATATTCGAAATATAAAAACATTCATATCTTCTATTCTAACTTAAAATATTAAAAAAGAGAAATGCTACTGACAAATTTACTTTAAACTAACAATAAACTAACAAAGGATATCTTACAGCTTTAATTAGATTTATAAAAATCCTTAAATATACAGTATTTATATCCTAGTATTGCTACCATCTCAATCACATCTGTTTTCACACCGATTTCAACAACAATTTTTTATTTAACTGATTGGTGTCGATAATTAATTGACTAATTTTGTTAGAATTTATTGTATCCACATCTGATAATAATAGATTAAGTGTAAAAATTGGGTTTCCAGGTGTGTTTCTGAAAAATTTTACTACTATAAGAGCTCCATAGGGCCAACTACAAATACTAATTTTGAAAGATAAATAAATTGACGGTTGTTTGGAATTGAACACTTCACTTTTCACTTCAGGGAATTGGGTTGACAATATGATCTGCATGTCTTTGATTGTATGTGATGGGTCTACCTGACTTATGTGCAAGTAAATCCTTTTAGGAACTACTTTAACCTCTGACCCTTATTTCTGCCAAATAATAATGATCGCTTTGGTCTACTGTTATTTTTTACTTCTGTCTACCCTTCTTCATCTTCAGAACTTTATTCTAAGAAATCAGATTTCGTAATGACGGAGTTCTTACTCAAATTAATAATTTAATTGTTAGTTTGCAAGATTTTGGAGCGTTCTACTTGTGGCAGTTCAGTGTATAACCGTACATCTAACGTTAAGTAAATGTAATTTGTAATTAAAAAGATATAAAAATACATTTCTTTGTAGCACCGATATTACTATTAAGAAAATTATAACCATAGTCTAGATTTAAAAAAAATAATACACGTTTTTTACACACCCTACATGTACGGTATTTCCAGAACCGTACGATCGTAGGTTATTATCTATAAATAAGTAGAATTTCCAATTTAATGCCCTTTTTTATTACCAGCAAAGTAAATTCAAAACAAACAATAGCGAAAATTATAAAAATCTCAAAATAAAAACTAAAATTTGATATATTTAGATATGCGGTTGCAAAGCTAGTAACAGTGATGATGGAATATGAATATATCTTACGACGGATTTATGGGATATTTTTCGCCTGCAATATTATCAAAAAGTTATCCAGGACATTATGGTGTAACATTATTTTCTTGTCGCTTCTATTATTTTATTTATAACAGTCAAATCCAAGAAATTAACTGACCTCTTTGACTACACTATCATCACTCCGAACACTGATCCCACTAAATTAATCTACCTCCATTTTATAAAATTAATCAAACTTTCCGAACTTACCTACTTCACTTGAATAATACATTTTACATTCGTGTTTTTTTTCTTTTTTGAAACGGGTCAGTTCTCACAGAACTAACCGCCAAACTGTATTTATCACGGCTTTGAAGTTTCTGTGATTTCATAGTTATCTTAAGCAAATCCCGTTTCCTCTATCCCAGTCTCAGGGGGTATTTACGTTTAAGAGGTGTGGAAACTTCCACGGTACGCCGATTTACCTTGAAGTTATGTGCAGATCGACATTTAAAACTTACTCCTAGGAGTTTTCAGGATATTATTCCGCTCATTTTAAATTTCGTAAGAACTGTTTATATATAATCAGGCTTTAAGGTAAATTAGTTCCGAAAGTAATAGCGGGAAAGTTTTTAGAGAAAAATTAACATTAAATAAAAATAATTAATTAGTGTAAGCAGTGAAGGGAAATAATGAAAGAGCATAAAGAATTTACAGAATTTCTTTTAACTTTTGAAAATAACACTGTTTTTTTCCTGGGCTAATCTGACTTAAAGGAGCCCTTCACAATACGATTTTTGTGAAATTTGAACTCTACAGTCCATCGATTCAGTCGAAAACCCAACATGAAGTGCTCGAACTGATTCACATCTAACATATCCTCTGTTGTCAAATGTGAAGATGAAGAGTTAAATGATACTTGGTTTTAGATCAGAACTGTGCGTTTTGGCCTGCAGTCCATGAGCATGAAGTGCCTCCATTAGTCTCTGGTAACACTACAGTTCTGTTATTGTTTTCAACTAGTTCTCCTATACCAGGTGTTCCTAAACATCATATCATTGAAGGAGGTAATTCCTTGGCTTTTATGATTACTTTCTTGTATTTTTTCATTTTTTTGCATTTTTATCGAGATAAAAATAAAAACTCTTTGATTGCACGCCACTACAACAAAAAAGTTTTTCTTATAAAAGCGTACTTCTAGATTCAGAGGGTGTTATAACTTATTGAAAACCCTGTAAACGAATAAAAATGGTCAAGCCATTAAACGCTTTTAATTATTGTTTTTATAAAAGAAGCGAAGAAAACCGAAAATTTTTAAAAAATAAAATAATATTTGAAAAAACAGAAAGGTACAAAATACAAAGTTAGAATATTTTTTCCAAAATATCAGAACACCCCCAGCAGCTTCTAGATTTGTTTGTAGTAGTAGGAGCCTTATTTAGATCTACATAATTAGATTTGAGTTATTATTAACTAAAACGTAGCTTTCCCGAATTCAGAATAGTTGATATTTAAAAAAAAAACGTAACTGTTTTTATACTAATTTTTTCAAATTAAACAAAAACAACTTTTTGTTTCTTGAATTTGTTCGTATATGGCATAATTTTCGATATGTAAAAAACATTTTTTTACATATCTTTAGTTGATAAAAAATTACAGATTATAGAAACATTTATAACATAAATACTAACAAAACCTGGAGTGTTTATATTTGTTTAACAAATAAAATACCAAGAAAAACTCTAAAATCAAGGAAATAGCAATAACAGCTAAATATATTAGTAATTAAAAATATCCTACAATAATTGTTGAAAATGACTACCCCCAGCCAATATGCACGCCTATGCTCGTCTTCTCATAGACGCTCGAACTCTACCAAATATCCTTGGAGTATTTCTGATTGTTTAAAATCTAATAATTATTCTATGTTTTAAATCCTCCACATTATTTACTGACGTTTCATAGACTAAAACTTTAAGGTATCCCCAAAAAAAAAAATCTAAACTATTTAAGTCAGATGACCTAAGAGGCCATAGCTGTGGTCCACCCTTACCTATCCATCTGTTAGGATACCCCTCATTTAAAACATCTTGTGCCAAAAGAGAAAAATGTGGTGAAGCACCATCGTGCATGAACCATATACAATTCCTTAGAAAAATTGGTACGTTTTCAAGTAGCAAAGGCAATTCATGTTGTAAAAAATCTCTGTATGAGTTATCATCTAGTCGGCCGGGCAAAAAGAAAGATCCTATGAGATAGTCGTCAAGTACACTATCCCACACATTCAGGGAGAAGTGTTCTTGAAAATGTGTTTCTACTATGCCATGTGGATTCTCCTCAGCTCATAGGTGGTTAATGTGAAAATGTATGATGGCACCCTTGAGCAGCTTGCCTCATCAGTGAACAGGATTTCACGATTAAAATTAGATTTTACCAGCAGCATTTGAAGGTACCATTGACAAAAAATTATTCTCAACCGAAAATCGCGTGGAAGTAGTGCCTGAACCCTTTGAATGTGATATAGTCTTCCTATAAAGGTTTTCCCAGTGTGTTAGTTTTGGGACATTCTTCCAATAGTTGATATATTTTTTCAGAACCCAGTTTTTTATGAAACCTCGAATTGTACTGTTTGGTACTCTAAGGTTTATAACTTTCCGGTGTTTCTTCTGACCCTCTTTTTATACATTCGTCATCCTTTACATTGCCTTGGCATTCAAACTAGTTTTACTCTATAACGGTTTGCCATTGTTCTCAGTTCTTTGATGTAATCCTATACAAGCCTCAATACTATGGCTTTAAGGGGCACCTGACTATCTGAAATTACTTTGATTTATTTATTTTTACTAGCTATTCTATTGTTTGTGTCCGAAAATTGCAAGATTATATAAATCTCAGCCTGAAATACTGAAATTAAGTTCCTATTGCATAGCCAAGGTTGGTGTTAGGATTTTTGTGAAATATTTCAGCCTCAAAGCCTTTCACAGTTTTAGGTACTAGCTGTATACCAGGTTAGTTCCTGTCGTTGGACACTGAGTTCCCTTATGGTATGGGTTCTGTTTGTTATTAAATCCTCGAATTAATAAAAAAGTAATATGTGATCTATTCTCATGTCTGACACGTCCTCTGTCATTACCTTTATGATACTTATGTGATCTGGTCTGATATTAAGATTTCCCAGAGTAATCTGTTAACACCTAATCTTGCCCTCCCCTTAGATCACAAGGTAAAGTGATGGCAAATCTATTAGTGCAATGAGAGTTGTTCTCATTACCCCCGTTATTCCAAGACAAGAAAGATACTAGCTTCTGAAAAGGTTATACTAAAATTTAATGAATATTATATATCCAAAATTATATAAGTATTTATTTTCTTAATAGTTCCGGACTGTAATGATAGGGGCGCTGAGTTCATAAATTTAATGTTTCACCTTTTAGTGTTGATTTAATTATTTTAATAATAAAAATAAAATGAAATAAAAAAAGAAGTAAATGAACAAATTAAAGGTTTACTCAAACTTACCGGATAGGAGGGAAGGGCAATCGTCTTAAAATTTTGCCGGTTTGGATTAATTTTAAACTGTATAGTCTACAATTTAACACGATAGCGTTCTTTTTCGTTGTGTGTCGCAGTTCGACAGACTTCCAAATCGGTGAAGGACAAAAAAGGTCCAAAGTATAGAAATAGGACGGTTGAGTATTGGAATAGGGGGAAATGGAGAAAAATGAGTCAAGTAGACCTTTATCGTAATTAAATATAAAAATTATGAAATATTAATATTAAAAAACGCAAAGCGTTTATAAACAAAATATAAATAATACATGCCCAATTAAAAATAAATATATATGTATATAAAAATAATAAAAAACAAAATATATAAATGTACAGGAACAGAACATAATATGTAAAGCTTCTTAACATCAATTGCATAGTAAATGTCATCTAAAACCTTAAGAATTCGAATACTAGAGCTATAATTTGGACGAAAGCCTGACTGAATTATAGGCAATATATCAAATTTACAATTTTTTTGTTATTTTTTCACTAAAACAAAGAAACATTCAATTTATGTTTGAATTATTATTTTGAAACAAGCAAAAACTTTTATAAAGTATAACATTTTCTCTAAAAAGTGGATATAACAGATATTTACCTTTTTTTCAGTCTATCCGTATATGTATAAAGATATTTACATCATAAAAATATTAATCAAAATCTTGAAGTATATTAAAAATAATTGCATTTTATTAAAAATAAACACTGTGCTCTGCTTTAGGTAGATTTCTTAAAACGTAGCCAATTATTATAGATGATCAAATTCCAAAAATAGCGACTTATTTGAAGAAACGGAACAGAAATTAACGACCCTTGATATTCTAATTTTATTACTAACGGAACTTGTTAAAATAAAATATATTTCACGGGAAATTTTCGAATTTACAAGTTGCGTGTCAAATAATTGTTCATTCAATATGCAACTAAATAAATCTACATTTCTTTCTAAAGAAAAATAAAACACGCTAAAAGCATGCCATAAACTACTCTATTCCTGATGTATAAAAAACAGAATGTAACCAATTTAGCCTTATCAAATAAAAGTATCTTGAAATAAAATAGAAAAATACTCCGAAAGGTTAATTTATATTTCGATCGGTTAACTTCTGTTTTAATCGATTAATAATAATAATTGTATGTATGGAACGCTCCAATTATTTATGAAATTCGGTTTGTGGGGATTTACGAAGGTTTACATTTTTGTCTGATTTACAATTTTTCCGAAAATATAGCGAACTTTGTTATTTTAAACAGATTTTTAAATTGCTTAAGAAATTCTGAATATCTTTCTTACTTATATTAAATTTTGTCATGTTATGATTTTTTTTTTCTCCTGGGCTCGTCTATGTTTCCGAATAACACTGAAGCCTATTGGCTTATTGTGTTTTACCCCATGTTAGTTCATAGCACCCACTCTGTCACCTTTGTACCTTGTACAAGTTTGTACAGATCCTTGGGTGAGTGAGTTCTATACGTTGTTGGATCAACCTGGGGTTGTCCAAAAAGAGCCTGTCTTTTGCGATCTAGAGCTTCGCATTCGCACAGTATGTGTTTGGCCGTTTCTGGTTTCTTGTGACATAGTCGGCACATGAGTTCCCCATTGTACATGCCAATTTTGTTTAAGTGTCCCTTTACTGGGGCGTGCCCAGTCATGAACCCTGTTATCACTTTCAACTGGTTCCCATTCATAAAGAGTAGTTCTCCAGTTCTTTTGGGACATGGTCTGCCTATAAAGGCTTTTCCATATGCCTGTTTTGGGGTGCTTCCCCAATAATTAATATGTTGTTCCCGAATCCAGTCGTTTATGAAACTCCGGACTGTACTTTTTGGTACTCCTGGATTTGTGTCTGGTTTCGGTGTTTTTTCTGACCCTCTTTTTGCAAGTTCGTCAGTCTTTTCGTTGCCTTCGATCCCTTGGCGACCTGGCATGTTATGATTAAACCAATACTTGTATCAGCTTTCACGCATTATTTTATTGTTGGTGTTTATCGTAAGTGATAATGAATCATTTTCTTAAAAAGAAGGAATTGAAATATTAATGACATAGGATATGGTGATATTCGAAGAACCTAACAAGAAACCTAAATAGGCATGTAACATTTTATATATTATATAATAGGATTACATATTAATATTTTGTGGATAATGAGTATGGAATTTATGCATTTACCGAGAATTATGACGTGACCAATGATTTGGAAAAATAATGTGCAAAATGTGTATATAAACTCTAACTTCAACAATAGAAGTTGATACTTCACAATCAAATGAGTTAACTAAAGTACATTTTGAATCTGGCAACATTGTTTACAAACCAATAAAATAAGTTGAATTTGGCATCATATTTAAATAACACATAACTTTTAATTCATTATATCTTGGAAGATAATAAATTTACTAACTCTCTTTTAAAGAAACTAATTTTATTTCTTACTTCTTCTTAATTCTTACCAGTGGGATTAGTCTATTATAAATATCTTGACTTACTTGGAGTGGTATCGTAACGCAACCCAGAAAATCGTCCTGCGAACTCTGCCTGGCAGATTGACATACTTGTTTGAAGAATCTGCCTAGCCCTCTAACGCCTCTGACTTCGTTTAGTTTGCTGACAGCTTCTAAAACTGAACTCTCGTCGTCGTGGTCCCAAATATCTAAATGCAACGAGTCGCCGCTGATGTCGTCTATGTCGCTGAAATCAAAAACACTATTAAAAATTGGTTAGTAGAATAGTAGGGCTCTTATTAGTTATTTATATATCAAAAGCATAAAGTAGATGTTTATACCCTGAAGAGCGAAAAGCTGGCCCGATAGTATTATTTTCGCTTGAAGGTATAAAAATCTAGTAATATAGTAATGCCTGAGGTTTTTACATTTTTCATACTAATAATGTCCATCGATATCAAGAAACCATCGATTTCAAAAAAATTAAAAATAAATATCAAAATAATACGAGTGAAGGTTTTCCTCCAAATAACAACTACTCCTTCGGCTAATAACGCAACAGAGATTGAATTATATCTAAGGAAAAACAGCAGAGGAAAAATTATTTTTCTGCAATCACTATTCAAATTAGACTTCGAATACCAACCCTAAAGTTGACGTTTTCCGCGAACTGACATTAAGTGAAATCTTTGTCTCTTACCACGTGATGAAATTAATAGCTTTGTTGCTCGTATATTGAACATATATTGCAGGATATTTAATTTTATATCCACAGAATGTTTAACTCGTAAACTAATGATTTTTAAAAATTCACCTCTACTGTAGAAAGTACCATCACTTAATAGACCATCAGATACTGATAGGTTTAGGTGCCCCATTTTCGCATACAAGCCTCGAACAGGGTTGAAAAGTATATCGATTTTAAGTAGAATGAAAGAAAATTTACGAGTGGCTCCTGGGGATAACACATGGAAAATTCAGATCGAGATTAGATTATTATTTGTAGGACACAATGTATATTTTTTAAACGTGTGGGTTTAACACAAATGGATAGAACAGGAGCGGTTTGCGAACTGTTATGTTTAAATTTAAGATTGTGTTCTGAAATTTAAACAGAAATATTATGGGGCAAACTACATAAATAAAACTGGTGCCCGAGATAAATACCGACACGAGATGTCATTCTTAAGTATATTTTCTCACAGGCGTGTGACGTAATTCAATGTCGTATTCACAGATACATGATTTTCATGTAAGGGTGCAAATAAATATTCGTTTTTCCTTATAAATGCAAATTTGTAAATTCTATCTACTCTACATAAATGCAAATAAAGTATTAATTGAACAAATCACAACAATTCAAGGTAATAGTTTCATTTATTCAAAAAAGTTTGCGAGCCAGCAGATCTATAAGAACTTCGTAACCATCAGATTCTACGCTTGATGTAAGAGTCAAGTCAAGTCTTAACAAATAACAAATGCGAGTAAATAAACGCTCTAAATAAACATTAGAAAACAGACCGATTCTGTGCGACGAACTCGAGTATTGCAACTCGATATTTAAATAAATAATTAAAAAAGTTTTATTTTATTTATACATTATTAAATTTTGTTTAATAATAATAGTTAATAAAATTGCATTATTTTGTCCTCATTTTATCATTATTTTTCCTATTTTTTAATAAAAAATATGCCTTGGTCCTTCAAGCCAGAACGAAATTTGTGATTTCGACTATATCCAAAACTACTTAAATTAAAAAAAGAATTAACAATCAACTAGAATGCTTCAGAGTTAGACTTAACCAAGGACTGACTAGCTGCAGTTAATAAGATGCAAAGATGGTGAATAGGTGAATATTAATATTCATCGATAGAGCGCCTACCAGATAGCAGAGTTGGGTAGTATCCGGATACTTTATGTGTATCCGAAAGCTGTATCCGGATACTTTTCAAATTTTGTATCCAGTATCCGTATCCGTGACCAAATTTGTAAGTATCCGGATACCGGATACTTTTTTCGACATTCGGATACTCATATATTATTTACCACAATCGTAACTGATCCAATCCATATTATCTCTATTAAAATATATAATCGAAATACTTTGAGCTACCCTGTATAATTAAAAATAAAATACTTATTTTTCAATATTACAATATTTAAAACACAATTGTTATTGGTACCTACTTAAATAAAAAATAGTAAAATAATTATTTTATTATGATTTGTAGTTTTGTTTGGTGCAATTTAAAATAACGCAAAAAAATTCTCATCGCCAAGGATGAATTCGTAGATTTACTTAGTATACAGACGGTCGGGAGTCAGCATCTTGCGGCACATTTTTACATAAAAAATCCTGCAAACTTTTGTCCGGTGTTAGCGTCACGAACTTGTGGAGGTTCCATTAGTCCAGTTATGTTTCAGTTGGCAAAGACAAGAGACGGTTGTTCCTGTGTTTTTATATAGTACAATATAACTAAACTTTCTGTATCAATTTTATTGCCTAACTATACGCAAAGGTAAGTAGGTGTAGGTACCTCGAAATTTTTGTTTTGTAAAACGTCTAATTACATTATTAGTTTTTAAAATGTAGTCGAGAAAATACATGTATGATGTTGTTGCTCATAATGTTACTGATCATGTGTTATTTAGGTCGTCATCAACATCAGTAAAGTATACAGATCTGACTAGATCATATAAACGAGCCTGCTTTTCCTATGCCGAAACGAAACATTCAGCAATCTCTCAATCATTCTCCTTTTAACGCTCTCGACTCTACCAAGTACAATTCGTCGGAGGATCCACAAAAAATGGATTGTCGAATACCTCTGACTCTGACTCTGACTAAAAAGTATCCGGATACATTGTAAGTATCCGTATCCGGTACTCGGATACTTTTTTTCCTGTATCCGACCCAACTCTGCCAGATAGCTTATAATTTTTTAACGAAGTTAAATGAATATTACTCTAATCTCCTCGATGTTCATGTTGATCGGGATACTTTGTGTGATTAGATAACCCCATCTTATATTAGCAACATAATTTTTAAAGCAAATAAATACGAATCATATCTGCAAATATTATCAACATCTATTTTAAAAATGACGATGAAATTAAATGATATTCACATTCAAATATTTTCATCTTTAGCTATCGAGGATATTGATGAGTTTTCTTTTAAAAATATATATGAGACCCTACTGGAAACTGGACATTCTAGTGAGATCATAGGAGTAAAATACAATACGCTACTTTACTTTGAATTATGGACAAGTGAAAATTTTAAAAATTGTATCTGCTTAAAGGCTAAGTAATATATTTGCTCACGCGCTGTTGTAAAGAACATCTAAAAAATTCAAACTAACATACGATATTCATGAAAGATCAGACACATGCCAGCGTAAGGTCAAAAAACATCGTGAGCATACCAAATAAGATGGAAACATCTTCATTTACTGAATACTTAGCTCTTCTTGATCAGTAAACCAACCACGTGGCCGTAGTTTGTCAAGGAATACGAGAAGACGTCAGACTTAAACCAATTGAAATTATTTAGATGTCACAAGACTGTATTGTTCAAGCAAAACAATATTTTATCTTCAAAAAGATGTTTCTGTTCTAGATAGCTACTCAGCGGATTCAGTGCCTACTATCTACACCAGAGTAGAATTGCCGTTACATAACAAGATCTTAGAAGAAACTGTTTCTAAAATTACTAAAGAAGAAGTACTTCAAAGAGATATTCAAAACATAAGCTGGAAGTAACTACAGCAGCTTACGTTTATGTATAATGGGGTAACTGCAGTAATAACTGCAGTGATAATCAATAAGGCTTTGTTATTTTATTTATATATTGTAAAATTATATTTTATAATAAGAGTTGAAATAGTATATTACATTACGAGTGTGGAAAATCACTTTTCACACAAGTGATGTACAATATTTTTCCTACGACCACAAAATAATTTCATCAAAAAATGTAAAACCAGATTATTATAATAATTAAAATGTATTTAAAAAAATAATCAACAATAATCGTATTTATTAAATTTTCATAATTTCTAAACAAATAAAAAAAAATAAAAAAAAAAAATAAAAAAAAAATTCTGGCACAGCCAGGATTCGATCCCGGTCGTTGGACGGTCTCAAATTGCAAAGTTGATGCTCTAACCAACTGAGCTAACAGGCCTTACGGTAATTGATTGATCTAATCGCTTATGTGTTTAACCAGAATAAAAAGCAAATATATCTTAGTTATTTTAAAATTATTTTAAAAATAATTGTTAAAGATAAATATCTAGGATCTAATTTACAATAATTTAACAATCATATCGATTTTAGTATTAATATGGACATTACATAGATCAAAATAGAAATTATGTGTTTGACATTTTCTGACAGCTACTGCGGAAAGTAGCATATTCTCACTTGGGTGGAAAGTAAATTCTTATTCATACGCGTGTGATATAGGGCACTTTCCATAGGTCTATATAGTGTGATATGTGTCACTTTCCTAAGTGGTCGTAGGAAAAAATATTATTTTTAAAAAATTAATGCTTTTGAACGCCAAATTTTGTTTTTCAGACATCTGTATAATCAAAAATAAGTGTTTTTAAAAATAGTCCTTATTTTTAATACAAAATAATACAACTTACACAAAGTAGAAGGCAAGAAAATTTCCACCACCAGTTGCGAATTGTGACATAAAACGTAATTAAAATATTCCTAGTGTACGGAAACCGGAATTAACTCCATATATATCTTAGGGATTTCCAGCTTAAAAGGCAATTATACTAAATGCAATTTACTTTCCTACCACGAAACCTTATCAGAATATATATTAGCTTTCTCGCGTCTTTTTTTAGGACCTCGAAAATGCGTAAAAAAAATTCTGAAAAGTCGAGCATTATGAGAAAATTTCTAGACATTTTCAGACGATAATTTAGTTTTATCAGGCCGGCGAGAATTTGATTAGATTCAGATTTTTCGAAAACAAGAAAATTAAGTAAACGTGCTAAAATTCCAACTTACTACTTTTGTTAGTTATTTATTATTCTATTCTGAACTTAAATATGCATTCTAAATTAAAATATCTGCATGGAAAGTGTTCAACGAAAGTTTTAAAATTTCTGTATTTTAAAGTATACAGCGTAATAGGTATATCCTTCTCGGAGTTTTACGAAACCGATTTTCAATCCAAGCATCTGAACTCGTAGAGTTGTAACATACATTTTTATTTTAATTTAATTGATTGTATATTACTTCTTGAACAAGTTATGTTTTTAATTCCAAGATTAAATGCGCGTAAGTCTGAAAACTTTTCGTTGCCTACTCCTAGAACCAATTTTATTTAAGTCGCCAATTTTTATTATGTGTAATAATGTAAATAATTATTCCAATAAATATGATTTGTTTTTTAATAGTATATTACATAACAAGTGTTGTAAGTAACCCATTATGTACGAAGTGAAAAAGTTTACGAGTGCGTAATGGGCTTACAACTCGTGTAACGTACTATACTTTTGCTACGCCCACTTAAAACATTCACAAAAAAGGATTTAACTTTATGCTTGTGTCGCTAATCCATAAATTTTCGATAGGTAATTTCGTACCTTTCTTTGGATTTTAGCGGTAACAAATTATGTGTGCAGCTTGAGCTTTTTCTAAAATCTCCGGTGGAATGCTTATAATTTCATCACTTTCACTGCTAACAAACATATTCGTAGGTAAAGTTGAGAAAATGTTCGGATACAATCATATTTTGTTACAAAAATTGACAATATAAATGGCATTACTATTTCCATAGCATGCTAACAAAACGCGACATATTTTCTAAAAAATATATGTATAATATGTTGCCAACATTTAGGGGCATCACTATTTTAATCCAGAATGTATCTCGCTAATGCTAAAAGTTTTTATGTTTTCTAAATGACTAAATTTATGTAAATAGACCAAATAAAGTCGTACGTAGACACAAATTTGATTGCAATTTGATTAAACCAAGAAAAAAAAGTTTTCTTACCAAAACGCACGTGTATGTTATGAGATCTCATTACGTGCATGTTATTATTAAATGTCATTTTCAAGGAATGTTGACAGTGCGATTTTAAACGTTTACTAACATGGGCGTAGAAAAAAATCTTTAACATATCTTAAAAAAAGGTCATATTGAAGTTATCCGTTATTAATTTTTAAATATTTGTATATGTTTCTTGGTTAATGTTATTTATCTATTATATTTAATAGTTATTCTTTATATAAAATGTTTTTGTGTTATATATTTATTTGTCCTATAACTTGATTTATTCTGTTAGACAATAAAGTTTATTGTAATTATTTTCTTGCTATTAATCATTGTGCCAGAATTCGGCTCATTAATTTTCAATATAAATCAAAATATATCCTCACTAAGCTACTTTAATCTTACTCGTATATCATAATAGATACTTCCTTATAACACAAAATAATACATTGTTGGAGTCTCACAAAGGAAAATTCTAGGTTTCGTGTTTTGTATTGACTGCTGTTTTATTCTGATTAATTTCAAGATTCCTATTGATGTACGGATGTGAATCTTGGGCAATAAACAGAAGGTTAAGGGTCGAATATAAATGCAAATGAAAATACCGGTTCCTGAGATATTTGACAATAAAACAAACACAGAAAAATAAGGAAATAATTTCTAAAACTTCTTTAATAATGCAAAAAAATGTTAAAGCTTCCCCACCTTGTTGCTGACAATACCATAATCAATAATAAAAACAATTTGAACATTTTGTAACACTTCCGGCGTTACTTGCCTAATTTCGTTCCTGATTCTTAGCTAAGCTTGGCGGTTTATTGCTTTTTAGCTGTCCCTATAAAAAATCTAATGGGGAAAATCCAATAGTGCTGTTATAAACTATAACTATAGTTCCGTGTCTGCCGAATTAGCTAAAATAAATTGGTCAGACTTTTTTAGTGGATCGATGATCCAACAATATATGGATCAAATTCCACAACAATTTGACAGTCACCGTTCAAACAAACTCCGTTTAAAAGGCCTTTCAAGTTCACCCGATAAAGCCATGGATAACGACTGAGATACTATCGTTATTTTGTCATAAGAAGCAACTCTGGAAAAGATATATGCAGAGCAACAACTGACAAGATTTTAGAAACGATATACAATTTTCTAACACAGTACCGTTATCAATACACTCCTTACGACAAAAATTCGAAGATATGGTTGTTAACTCCAAAAAAACTCAAACGAAAATGTACAAATATATTCGTTCAAATTTAAATACTACATTAGATATTCCACGTTTCCGAAACTCACAAGGAAACATATGTTCCACTGATGAAGAAAAGGTAGAAATTCTTACCTATACCTACTTCACAATTTTCACACAAGAACCTCTAAATACAGTTTTTCACCAATCATTTTAAATTGAATTTAGAATGAATTAAATTTAATTATTTTTAACCGACTTCAAAAAAAGGAGGAAGTTTTCGTTGGTATATTAGATTTTCTTTATCAGAAATATTTTCCGACCACAAAATGTCCATTCGGGTAATTTAAGCCAATATGTTTTTCGGACTAGTGACCTATGTAAGTTTTCATACATTCGATGGTCTTGTATGGAGAAAATCTCGATTTTTCCTTATAATATTACGCCCTTCTTTTAACCCAGTAGCCACTTGTAAGATTAAAGCCTTTAGTTAATCAGTTAGTGAACACGGCTTGCGTGAAAATATGGGCAACAAATCCTGTTAATTTCTCTTAAGGAAAATGTACGTTTTCATATATTCGATGGGCTTGTGTGAAAAAATCGCTTGAAATCTTGATTTTTCCTTAAAAGATTACGCCCTTATTTCAACCCTGTAGCTACTTAGAAGATTAATAGTTTTTCGAAGCCTGGGTCTATTAGTTAATCGGTTAGTGAACACGGCTGAAAATATGGGCAACAAATAAGGAAAATCGAATTTTTCATAGGTTACTCCCAGAAGCCACTCGTAAATTTAATTTCATTCTACTCAAAATCGACGTACTTTTTAACTCTCTTCGAGGCTTGTATGCGAAAGTGGGAGATCTAACTTGTCGCTATCAAAATTTAAACTCTGAAGCATATCTATTTTTTCTGTAATTAATTTGAAAAATCTTTTTTCCAGTATTTGTAAGAGATTCAGATGCACATTTAAAGCTGTAGAGAAATAAAGGATTTTTCTTCTAACCTTACATTATCTAATTTATTCAATTTATTTTTTGGTAAGCATTTCTTAAGTTGTTTAAATTCAAATGAAATCATTTGCATTTTTTTATTAAAAAAATTACGTGCCTATTCCATTTTAAATTTGAATCTTATACCCCTTGATATTTCATTTCGATTACAGATTTGATTTTTATCAAGTCTACTTGTGATCGAATATAAAGGATTTCGAAGGCTGGGAATGTTACAACTAAATGGTAAGAAATTTGTGTTGCCTCTGTTTACTATCAATAACTTTTGATCTTTGTTTTATGTTTTATGAATAGTTATTGTAGTATTTAGATCCGTTTCAGTGTGTATTATTGTCGTACTAGTAATTATCTGTAATATTTTATCAATTTTAGTCTGAATTTTTGTTTTTAAAATTATTTAAAATTTTTCTTATAAATTATTTGTTGTATTACTATTCAATAATCTGTGTTTGTTGTATCAACTAGGGTCAAAATCATATCAGCGCCAGCAGCTTCTGTAATTTCAGACCTAATAAAGTTGATAAAAATCTTTCACACGTATCTAAAAAAACCCATGTAAAAATTTTATTACGATATTCAAAAAAATTATGTTTGTCGAATAAAAAGAACGTGTTACAACTTACCCTCAAGTAATTTCAAAACACTGTTATCATAAAGAAGAGTACGGCCACGTAAACATCATCCAAGGTTATTAATTCATTTTAAGTTTTCCTTTCATAATAAAAAGTCGTTTTTATAAAATGTAATCTGTTTACTAGCAATAATAAACTCAACTTTATAGACTGTAAAACGATATGCGCCAAACGTTCTCAATTAATTTTTTTCCAGTGGCGTTACGAAGGAGAATTTTCGAGACCGATGCGCTGTCTATCGTTCAAATGGGTTAATATTTGTAGGAAAACCATTCACCAGCTGATTAATCGTTTAAAATAAGAGCAATCTTCCCTATAAGAAATATTGCTGTGTCCGCCCCTTTCTTATCACACCTGAAGTAAAGTGATTAATTTTTTAATATTTTTCTCCTCGTTTTTCTCAAATTTTGCATAATGTAGAGAATTTACATACGTCTATAAAGCCAATCCAACAAATTCAAAATGTAATAATTATGGTAATTTTGAAGGAATAAAATTAAATAAAAAATAAAATTATTTTTATTTAATTTTTTTTCTATTTTATGTACACATAACATACATAATAATTAGACAATTTAAAAACGATAACATAATCGTGCTGACTGTAATTAAGAGCAATTCAAAACATTGTGGTCATGAAACCTAGCAGGAGGGTTTTGATGACCATTGCGTACTAATTATTTGGATACCAATTTTTTACCAAACTAGGTATTATAGTGTTATAATTAGATATTTTTCTTTTCTTTCTGACTTTCAGTGAGATTGAGTTTCCATGACTATTGCACAAACCGCGCTCAATATATGTACTTGCTTCACGCCTATAGATCGTATAAAGAACCCCGCACAAATCTTATGGAAATTGGCTCCTGGTCAAATTGGCTGAAATTTCGATATGTTGTTCGTTTCGGCATCCTGAGCAAAAGTCTCACATTGTCGCACAATGCTCAATTTTGCTTATTTTGGCTCCTATGGAGCTCCAAAGCTCCACGGGTTGACCATTATTTACTACTTAAAAAGGCAATCTCCTCGAAAGTTTAGTAATTGCTGCGTTAAAAAAGAAGTACCGTCTTATGTTTTCGGGGTCGCTGCATTCAAATCCAATGCCAATATAATAATATTGACAGTTGACAGCTGTCAACTAGCTGTCAAACAATAAGCAATAATCAAAATTGATAAAATCCACATGTAAATATCTGTTTTTGAGGTTGGTAAGTTCAAAACTGATGTTAACAACTCGATATTGACAGTTGACAGCCGTCAACTAACTGTCAAACAGTATGTGACAATCAAAATTGACAAAATTCAGGGGTAAATAGATGTCTTGGAGGTTTAAACTCAGCTGCCTTAAAAACATATATTTACATGTGGATTTTATTAATTTTGATTGTCACATGCTGTTTGACAGTTAGTTGACATCTGATCACTGTCAATATCGTCTTTTTGACATCAATTTTGAACTCAGCAACCTCGAAGACATATATTTACGTATTTTATCAATTTTGATTGTCACATGCTGTTTGACAGTTCACAGCTGTTAACTGTCAATATCGTCTTTTAAATTTTAAACGTGGATTCGAATTTCAGTAAATAATGTAATATTTTAAAATACGAGGGCTCTCGTACATGTTCGAAAACGGGAATTTCTAGGAAATAAAATTACGGGGGTTCTTGAAAATGTTATCAGGCTAAAATTAATTTAAACTAAACATTTTATAATTAAATTATTGAAAAATTTAGTGACTTCGTCACAAGAGAGTTAAATTGACAAAATAAAGGGTGTATCTTATAGTGGTACCCGATGTTTTTTTTCAAATAACTTGACAACCAGGTGACAGATCGCCATGTTTGTTAATGTTTTAGAAACGTCAGTCCAGTACAATTTTAACAATGAACCACCTTACACCACAACAACGTGCTGAAATTGTAAAAATTTATTTTCAAAAAAACTCCTATTGCGTGCCATGTTCCCAAATCGATTGATATCGAAATACTGTGATTTCGATTGGCCGGCACATTCACCAGATTTGACCGCACCATATTTTTTTCTGTGAGGATACCTGAAGGGAAAGGTTTATGCCGATAACCCAGCCACTCTCCAACAACTTAAGGCCAACATAGCCGAGAAATCGCTGCCATTCAACCCGAAACACTCCAAAAAGTGACGGAAAATGCCGAAGAACGGACCGATTTATGTGTGGCGTCCGGAGGTGGCCACTTAGCTGATGTCATCTTCAAACAGTGACCAAATAAATTGTAATGGATCCAATTAAAATAAAAAAAAATATTTATTACAAAAAATTTACTGTTTCTCAAATTATTTAAAAAAACCTTCGGATACCACTATAAGATACACCCTTTAATAAGAGGAAAATTAATTTCTTGAGAACACTTAAAAAATTGGGCATTTAGTATACTCATGGGCCAGGCAGACCCATCGCGATTAACCACGTTTTATAAACATACGCGACTGATGAAGGATTAAAGATATATGTTAACATAATTTATATACTTACTATGCAAAAACGTTGATTCATAACAATTTTATAATTTTTTTAACATAGCCTTTTCTATCAAAATTTAAACAAAATCACTCCACAAACATAACATTGCCGGCTAGAGGTAAAGATATTATGTGACTCGTTTTCTTTAAACATTGCACCAATTTGGGTAGAAATACGACACTACCTACATGTAGTAATTACCGAGAAAGACAAGAGAAGAAAACTGTTACATCTAATTGCCAAAATTTTGCTAAAGTACTTTTTAAATGATAAGGTTTCCTAAGAGCTATTTAAAAGGTATAAATAATGTTGAGAATTCAAGTAATTCTCAACGGAAGTTAAATTGTCAATGACCGATAAATATCCCCTAACTCGGTTCCCTGTACCTAAAAACGCGGGAAATAACAGGCAAGTATAATCCTCTTGGCGATACAGGACGGATGTGTCACGAACGGCGTCAGTAATAAAGCAGTTTTACACTAAAAGTTTTTACAATAATCACGTGTGTGTTAGTGTATGTACCCCTAAACACACCGTTTTATTTTGGCGATACCCTAAATCCCAATAAACCCAAAGTAACTCTTTTTAAAACGCTTTGATTCGGTGGTGACAAGAAGCCGGTAAAATCTCAGAATAGCATCCCATAGGTACATCAGTAAAAAGTGTGAAGTGCAGTGTTCAAAGGATTACATGTAAGCTTGGCACTGATAATACAAAGTCTACCCCAAAACTTCACTTAATTTTCCTTGGGAATTATACAACTATTTTATTAGGTATTGTTACCAGATTGTGTGCTGAGTCGCTTGGCTTTTATGTTAATATTATTAACTGTTTTTCCAATACGGAATATAGTCGATAGTTATAAATAGTCAATTTTTATTTAAATCTATTTCCTTTCCCCCTCCTTTCAGTAACCTTATTTTAAAAAAGTTGTTTAAAAATCGAAGCATCATGTGCAGCCACGAGTCGTTGTCGACCGCTTTATACAGTCCACTAATTAATTAAGCTACGCATTTCAGGCCGTGTCCTGCACAAATACTATATTTAATTATCGGTTACTTTAAAAGGTAAATATCCACTGATTGTACCTTAAGTTGCAAATATTAAATCGCAACTTCTTTGTCGCTATTAACACCGTAGAAAACGCAAAAAGTTATTGTTATCACAAAAACAGTTATGTAAATTATTTGAGTCACACGACATTGCAACTGTCACTAGCGCATGCAACTCCTCCTAATCATCCTAGCAGTTTCGCGATCATTAATTCAAATTGGTGGCAGCACATGCAAGCTGATCATTAATTGTGTGCTCTTTAAACATTGTAACATATCGGCGACATGCCATCCTCCAACGACATGGGTATATATATTATAGCTGGGTAATTTATTTCGAAAGGTTTATCTTCTGCAAGTTTGTGCAGCTAACTAAGCTAAGATTGAACGTTGTGGATTCGTAATTGCTCATCTAACGTTACGAGGGTGTATATAATAATAACACTAATTATGTTTTAATTCGAATGTATCAAAAAACACCGTTCTTCAGACAGAAAACATAGTCGAAAAGTAGAACTTTTGTATATACTTCATAAAGTACTTTATCGGCCATGGCCTATAAAGTTATGTGTATAAAGTGTTGCATACCGATTAGAATTCTCAAATCTTTTTTCATATATCATTTTTGATTTTTTTCGTAATCAAATTCAAAGACGTCAAATTTGCCGCGTCTCTAATTTGTGGGGGCGTTTCCGTAATGAATTCTTAGTCACTACATATTTTTGTAATTATTTTACCCCAATTTTTAATAAACTATGTAATTAAATTAATTTGATATGGGCACATTGACACGACAGAAATTGTTCTCATAGCCAACTCTGTTAAGGAAATATTATTGGAAACATTATCATTTCAGATTTAATTTTCTATATATTTTTTAATATCTAAGCGCATTCGAATAAAAAACAATGTATGAAACATGGACGAAAAATGTTTTTTCGGACTCCTAAGAGTTGCCAGGCAACCCTGGCTCGCCTGGCAAGCTTCTCGTAATCACCCGAAAAAGTCAACTTTTCGTCCTTGTAACATAAACTACTATTATTTTTCTTAAAGATACAACAATAAGTATACAATGAAATTTTCTATATTAATATAAACATCTAATCGCTGAAACATCAAGGATGCTTTGTGTGATATTTAAAATATGTGTGATATATAAAAAATTATTTTTAGTGATGCCCCGAGCAAGGCGAGAGAAAATTGTTCTCTCGTCTCAACGAGAAGGCGCTTCTCTTGTTTGAGAGAGCCTTTCTCTCGTCTTGTCTCGTCTCGTTTCTCTCGTGATAAAACAATATCAAATTTAAATTTGAAAATGACGAAACATGAAAAAACGGTAAAATTTGTAAGACAAAAACAAAGAATTTTTCAAGTAATTTGCGCATTAGTACCCAAATTTGGCAATAAGAAACACTTATGTATCTCTGTCTAATCGTCTGTCACAGTCGTTTTACAATTCAAATTTGAAGTAATAAGTGGCCCAGATTAGGCGTTAACTAAAAACAAAATTACTTCGTCTTGTAAGTCAGTTGGGGTGGGGCAGAAGAGGTTAAATTGGAAGTTAGAATTTTTATAATGCAATCCTGCGACGTCAAATGAAAGCATTTTGAAGTATGTTTTCAAAATGCAAGAAGATAGAGACATGAAACAAAAACGATGTGAAATTAGAGAAACATTATGATATTTTTGTTATAATGCCAACATCCAATATTCTCCGCCTCGCCACGCATCTAGTTGTCGAATGTGGAACGGCACTAATAGTATTTCAAATTGATTATCGCCCATTAGAAAAGATGCAGCCGGATACGCGTTTGTATTTTCTTTGATTTGGTCGAGGACATTTTCATTTAAGGCATAAAAATTGGATGTGTTGTTTGAATGAATAAACGCAGCCTTAATTTGAAATTGTGATGCCACCCATTGTAAAAACTTGGTGATCACTTCTCCTTTCTCCATCAAGCTGACCTTCAGGATTTAAGATGAATTGATAGGATGCTTGATCCAGGTGTTCCAGGAGTTGATTCATCGAGCAATTCATAGTTGATTGCTTATTGATTAAAAAGTGTGTTGATACACAAATGATACATAAATGGTAATTAGACAGACAGACATTGGCACTTTAAAATAGTAGGCCGTAATTTGTAATCTGTGACATTTCGTTCATTTAAATTTTCGACCAAATTCTATATCTCGGGAACCACAAAAGTAGGTACCATGAATTTGGTGTAATTTTGCTTCTCTAAGTGTCCCTAGCTTATATCCGAGTTCGATAAGGTTTTGGCTTTCTCTACCCCGAGATCGCGGCACGGACAGACATACATTGGCACTTTAATAGAGTAGGATATTGTAGTTAGGACGTTTTTACCTAGAAAAACATTGTTGAGGCATGTCTGGAACACAAATGAATTATTTATTTCAAAAACAACCTAAGTCACTTTTTGCCCATATTTTTTTTATCACTTAACATTGTAGTTTCAGAGCATCACACGTTGAATGCAAAAAACCAAACTTCCGTAAACATCTTCAGTTATATGACAATTTAAAATTTTTGTTTACTTCTGAAACAACCTTAGTCTTGATCCTAATTCAAAACGTTCTTTTTTGACTCCTGAAAATTTTTAAAAAAGTGACAGGTTATTTCTGAAATAAATGATTCAAATATGCCTCTGAGTTACAAACTAAAATTTTGTCAGATAGGACGTTTTAGCTAAGCAGAGCAGAAATGGCATCACCATCTGTACTTAGTTTATATCTCTCACATTTACCAAGTATATCCTAATATACTAACTGTTTCCAAAACTTTACTTTTATGATATTAAACATTTTGCTTCATAATTCAATTTGTATCTGTAATAATTTTACTTGGGTTGACTTACAACCTTTTAAAGTTGAAATTTGCACTAACTTTCTATTATGATATTAAACATTTTGCTCCATAATTCAATTTGTAATTAGTATGTTATTAATTTAATCTAACTACTTGTTAACAATTTCATATACTTTGCTTTATGCTTCAAAATCTTTTCAATCAATATTTTTAACTTTATCGAACTACTAGTCATTAAAATTGTACCCTAAGTAATTTTATTCTGTTGATTTTCATCCTTTTAAGTTTGTAATTTGTATTGTTCATTGGTTTGTTCCATGTAACTGTTTTGTTTTATTCTAAGCCTGACGATGACCTTTGGCCGAAACTAGTTGCACTTAACAACAAATCTATTTTATTTACTTTGGTAAAGACTTTGAGTTTCCCTCCCTCCTTTATTTATTTATTAGTAGAAGGAAAATCCTCTATCGACTGCAACTCAGAAAATAAACTGCTTGAATTAGGAAAAATCCAAGAAAAGTTGGACTACTGGAAAAATATTATGCTCAGTGATGAGTGTAAGTTTGACGTTTCTGTGGGAAATTATAGGAAACGAGTGATTCGCAATAAGAAAGAAAGCTTCCATAAAGATTGTTTCAGGTTAACTAGCAAAAGAACAAATGATACGAGGTTGTATCTGATAGTGGTTTAGAAAAACTATTAGTTTATTGACGGAACAGTTAACGCGGTGAAAATAAGCCGATTTAGCAACAAAAATTCCAAGTATCAGTAAATAATTATCTGAAATTGACAGCGATTTTATTTTCCAACAGGTTGATGTCATACTGTTCATTGAATGGTTTGCGTATCATAAAAAGGAAAGAATATAATTAAAACACCAAATCAGTCCATATAAATTTTAATACCAAGATACCAAGATAGGGTCCATACCACAAGAATGTAGTACGATAATCCATATAAAACAGTAGTAAACAATAAAAGAAACTAGTGGAAATATTAGTGGCTGATCATCATAGTGAATTGGCCTTGTAAGCAATTATAAAGTTGAGATAAGGTGTAGAGGAAGGCTGTAGTGCGTTTAAGTCACTACATTAGATAACCTTTAAAAAATAATGATCAATAACATATACACAGTGAAATGTGTCAAACTTTTATGGTCAAGTTGGATTTAACATCGTATGCATTTGGACAAAATTAAATAAAAATTTCGTACCCTTTCATCCCAGCAAATAGAGCTACATAAACCCCTTTCAAGTATTGTCAATTTATCTGGTTATTTTCGTGGAATATCCCGAAATCCTGAATTTTAATGAGCTCTTTTTATTTCCATTACTATAACTTTCGCTACCTGATGCTGGCTGGCAGGCAGATTTCATTCAAATTTCGGGCTAACAGGGTTATTCGTTCCCCAAAGGAATAACTCCCGATGAATATTTCATCATGTTTGCGCTGAGCAAATAAATAAACCCTTTTCTTGTCTTTGTTCTCTCTCCATTTACGTATAGGTCTGTTTCTAGTTTTTTTATTACTTTCTATTTAATTTATGTGGCGATTTCATTTTAAAAGTAGCCATTCGGGATAAAACATTATGTAATTGTAATGTAACGTAAAAAAGTTTTTATAGTAGCATTCTCAACGAAACGAGAAAAACATGACAAAATTAGTTAAAAAAATGGAATAAACATTTCCTGACAACAGGAATATTATCAGATAAAAAACTTCGGTTAGACAAAAAATTAAGTTACCTAAAACTTACGTCTAACAATATATATCGTTCATTTTCACTAAATTGTGAGTCAATTCCGGAATCCTCCATTCTTTAGTTGGAACGAATTCTGTATCAACCCGCACATCGTACAAATTAAGAAATTAAGTTGAAGCATTGTATAAATATATACAATAGTTGAAGCATAGAAATAGTATAGAAAGTCAATTCCATACATCAAAAGTGAAACCGTAACGAGAAAATAGTGTGTCGGAACTCATGCGCATAACCATAGATTACTTGAACAGATGGGCAACTCAATGGTAAAATTATGAGTCAATATGGCCGCCACGAGCGGGCTTTTTGAAATTTAACTTTGTAGTAGCGCAAAAATGTAATAAAGAAAATCAAATAAAGCAAAAAAATTGGAAAAATATTTGACTAGTTTTAAATCATAAAACAACCATATTGACTGTTTTGTGATTTAAAACTAGTCAAATATTTTGCCAATTTTTATCTTTATTTGATTTTACTTCATTATATTTTTGCATTAATTTCAAACTTGAAATAAAATGCAATTTATTTTATTTTATTTATTACAGTAAATTAACGCCGCATCATATAATTTGTCTATTTAAACATGGAAATACTCAAACAAATATGCATTTACACCATTTAAATAATTAAATATTTATAAAACAAACCTATCAAAAATGTTTTTTGTAACAAAATCAGCATATATAAGTGCTCAAGACCTTTATAAAAGTTTTGCGACTTGGAGTGGCAAATAAGTTTGAAAAAATTGAATTGAATTTTACTATTGAAGTAAATTTGAGTGTGGATAAAATTTGCCATACGGTTATTGAGTTGACTAGTTAGGTTGAGGAGCATTTCTTCATCCGATAATTGTTTTCTTGATTCATTTATACAGCACTTGTAGTTATCAAATTTTTATTCATCATGTGGGCATGGTGATAAATAAATTTAACTTTTGAGCATAAATTAAACTTACACACGTTTGGAACCTTGAAGATTTTAAGGTGTTTTCTTGTTTGATGTCAATGGCATTGAATCAATTTTTGATATTGATGGCTGAGGCTCAAATATTTCATCGATCGACAGGGTATTTTGGAGGGCCAACATTTTCTTTACAAAAATGATCATTTAAAAACTGAAAACAAAAAGAAATTTAAATAACAAACCAATTATTTTAACACTGAATCAAATACAAGTTTGTAAATATTACTTACCATTGGTACAGTGATGGTGCATTTTTCTTAAGACACTTATTACAATTTGGGGGACGACTGCATATTTAATGTGGTATAAATTGCATTACTACCAATCTCTGGGAGTGCTTTATTGTTTGTTTCTGAAATCCATCTTCCCATCTTTTGAAAACATGCTTAAAATTGGAAGGTGTTGAAAAATAAATCCAGATTCTAGATGAATCAAAATTCAATACACCTTCAAATACAACAGCCATTTTATTTTATCTGAGTTTGAAGTTTTGACGAGCTGACAACTGAGATGACAGTTCGATACGAGCGCCATCCCGTTAATTGGAGTGGTACTAAATTACCAGCCTCATGTTTTTCCATTTGAGTTACCAGCCCCTGCGCATAACAGTGCTCACTCGAACAGGACCGGCGCAAGTTTTGGATTTATGGATCGTTCAATCAATTTAATACAAGGATTTAAAGCTTTTAGTCGACGATAATATCACATCGCAAACCTATTTTATAGATAATAAGAATCAACTTGTAAATCATTAATTTGGCAGTTATATCAGTTATTATGATTTTTTTTTATATGTAATCAAAATAAATCATATAAAGGCTGTTTTTTGATGGAGGTACTCTCTATATCTGACAAACTAAGGGACGGATTTTGTTAAAAAATTGGTAACAACTATTTTATACCCTTTCGACAACAGTTTGTTTTTCGAATAGTGCCCTTATTGACTATTTTTATTTCTAAATCTATTTTGGCCTTATAATACAAGGCGTTTTGTTGCTTGTAACATTTTAAAATTCCATTTAAAAATGTTATTTTAATTGTGTGACATCCTGTATAAATTAGTATCAGATTGATTTACCATTTAATTATCGGCGCTAGCAATATACCTAGAGAGGGAAATTTCTCTAGGTGGGAATCTGGCTGGCTCACAATTTTAGAATCTTTTCATTATTATATTATATATATTATATTTCTACTTATTTTTATTGTTATTTATTAGTTTTTTGTTATCTAGATTTAAATTTAAAAAAAGAGTAAATGTTTAAAAGTTTAATTATATATCATACAAGAGCCTCGTGAAAAACAGAATTTATTTTTGTTTAGGAAGCGAATGTAAGCAGTCTCTCTTTCTCACGTTATAATTTTCTCCTTCCTATCGAAAATTCACTGCTAGATACTGCTAAATAATCAACTTTAACAGAAACTATGTTCAAATTCTTCAATTGGATGTTTTGGAGCTAGAGAGGCTATCGAGGCTATCGTTGATGGCGACATTCCTAACTTCGAAGATCTTCAGATATCTACATAGCGGTAATTAATTCACGAGGCTATTAAAGAACTATTGAATATGGTATGATACGAGTTTTAACTTTATAGTTGATGGTACCAGCATGATAAAAATCATTATCTAGAAAGTTTCATTATTTTTTTTATTTTTGTAAAATATTCATGTCGTATAATTAAATAAACAAATTCATTTATATGTTAAATCTTATTTTTTTAAGGTTACAACAATTCTCTTTTACTGAAATTAAATTTTATACAAGTTTTTATTATTTTCTTTTTGACAAAGCTACAGTTTATAATTCTCACTAGCTTTCTAAAAATAAAAAAATAAATTTATTGGCGCCCCTCTCTCCCAGAAAACTATTATCCCAAAGGTGTCTATTAGAAAAGCCGAATTCACGACTGAGAAAACTATGGTCAATGTGCTCTTCTTTTTAATTTGATTAAAGGTAAGTAATGTTTGGTGTTAAATTTCTATGAGCTAGTCAAAAATTTCTTAAAAGTGTTTTGAAATTGACATTTTATTCCAATATAACGCCGATCTATTACAATCTAACACTTTTTTTATTAAACGATGAATGTTGAAATATGTGTATCTTTTTCGGAACAAGAGGCGCTTTAACGATGAAAATGATTTTCAAACTAACAAGTTAGTTTTCGTAAAATTAGAATACTATTGAAGAAAGTCGTCAATAATATTAGCGTGTCGTTCATGTGTTTCATTTTGATTAGCTTTTATTCTAAATTGCATAGAACACTCTTCCTCCGATTCAAAATCGAGATTCTCGATAATTCCACAATGTTTATTTATAAAACCCTCTAAACTGGCGTTATCTATCATTTTATACACTTTATAATATAGGTTTACGCCCTACCTAGCACATTATTAGCTATTTTTTAAAATGGGAGGATATTCTCAATTCGTTGGAATAGTTTTGTATGTATGTTGAGCGATAATTCTTTACCACGTTGCCCGATTTCTATGATTCTTTTTTTTGTTAGAAAAGGAGTAGTTTCATATACATTTGGTCAAGATCTGAATATGGTATTCATGAGAAAATCATTAAACTCTTCATTTTTAAAGTAAGTTTTTAAAAATTTCTTTAAACCGTACTGGCTCGCACTCGAATAAAGAAATGTCAATAATTGTTGTGCCAGAAAAAAGTGAAGAGACGATTAAAATATCAAGTGATATATATTTTAAAATTCCTTGAAACCTTCATTTAAAAATATAACCCATGCCAACTCGGCCAAGGACGTCACAAATGTTAAGTAAAGGTACACTTTAATAGGGTTAATTTTCAGTTTCTACATTTGAAAATATACCCAATGCCAAATCGGTCTGTGATGTCATAAATATTAGGTAAAGGTACAATTTAATAGGGTTAATTTTCAAATTCTTTATTTGAAAATTATACCCGACTAAAACACGGTCTCTGACGTCACGAGCGTCATGTAAAGATGTATATTCCAAATAAGCAATATTTCGGTATAAAGAATAATAGAAGTTAAATTTAAAATAAGAAATTTGACATGAACTTCCGATCTTAACGGAAATAACAGAACTGTCAGAACATTTTAGATGAAAAGATCATAACATACTAATTTTAAATTTTTTTTAACAAAATCGATTCATTGTTTTGTCAGATACAAATAGTGTCTTCCCGTCGCTGAAGAGCCTGTATATAAATATACATGTCTCTATTTATATAATTCTTAGGTAGGTTTAGATTTCTAAACATATATCAGCTGCTGAATACCTTGATTACATTTTAATTAGCCAATGTATAAATGTTTTTTTATTGTACCTAGGATTTAACTCAACACTACCTAAAAATTAATAATAAAAAATATTCAAAAATGTCACTTTCACCGTGTAATTAAATAATAAACTACAAATTCAAGCCCAAATATCATTAACGGTCCTGTAAGGGCAACCTCATAGCCTTGAAACTTCGGATTTAATTGGTATTGCCAGGTCAATATTGAATTTGTAGGTAATCGTATTTGTATATATTTTTTGGGAATGTAATTACACATAAATATTATTAGTTGATTGTTTAAATGTTTATTTTGTGGCGATATTTCGTAGATATAAACTGTTTAAATAATATAATTTAAAAATAAATTAATTTTAAATTATTTTGTGTCAGGTACGTTTAATATACTTGGCAACGCTACATGGACAAGTCATGCATAATGCGCATGCTTATAGCCACACTATTTTGCGATGTCATGCGCAGAGACGCATTTTTATGCACAGCAGGTTTCAATTTCTGCTTAAATATTATATTTATATTGGTCTTCTATACTATTTCTATGAGTTGAAGTCTAATACGCATGCGGTGTACCGTTATTGAATGGTTCTATATCGAGTTGGAACAAACCTAACGTCACAAATGAGAAAAACGTAGTTCATAATAATTTGTAACTTTTATAAATACAGAACTGTTAAACTGATACTCCTTTTAACTATGCAACAAGTTATCGATGTTTTACCCGAATATTTTGACGTACTTTTAGTATTACTACTGAGAATATTGTTTCTGTACATATATTTTTATTGAAAACCGTAAGTTTTGTAAAGACTGACTTTGATTTCATTTCGTATGTTATTTTCAAAACATACGAATTTAAACCACTGATCTTTCGCCCTGAAATATAACATTTCGCGACAACAGCTTACAATTTATGATCCTGTCAAATCCATCAGGGCTAACTTAGTTTATTTGAAAATGACCTTTGCCATAAAAACTATGCTGTCATGCATTTTATAATATGATTTTCATGAGGCCAACTAACAGAATGACAATTATTTTGACAAAATTTTCACTAATTTAAAAAATAATATACAAACAGAAACGTATTTGTTGCTTACGTAAGAATGCTAATAGGAAAAAACTAGGTAAATAATAAAAACAAGAGTGCCAAAATCAACCTATCATAAGATATTAAAATTTAACAAAATACGCCCTTATAAAATTCAACTTCACTAAGAGTTGGGTAACGTGATTTAGGAAGAAGAGCAGAAATGTTTTGCGAATTATTTGCTTCAGAATTTACTTTTACTTAAATGGTCTTGTGAATAGACACATTTTTTCGAAAAGGCCACACACAAAAAATTATTGTAAGGGCTGGAATTTTTAATTACCCAACAATTGGCTCGATATTCTTCCAGGAATATTTAACTGGACCTAAATACCTACAGTTTTTGAAACATCTTATTATACAGTGTCTGGAAGAAACCAGAATGAATCAAAAAAGGACTACGAATTATACTTCCAACAAGATGAAGCTGGGCCAAACTACTCCTCAGAAGTTAGGAATTATTGGGATGTTTTTCCAGGACATTGGCGTCCTATCCAGTTTGCTTCCCCAATTTAACTCTCTAGTAGTGATGTCGCGAGACAAGACGAAACGAGAGAGTGGACTCTCTCGTCTCGTCTCGTAGGGCGAGAGAAAACTGTTTTCTCGTCTCGACTAGAAGGCGCTTCTTTCGCTCGAGAGAGCCTTTCTCTCGTCTTGTCTCGTCTCGTTTCTCTCGTGATAAAACACAATCAAATTTAAATTTAAAAAAGACTAAAAGAAAAATGTTTTTTGTCGTTTTTTTCAGTACAACTTTAGCTTAATTTAATTTAATTTATCGTCAGTGTAAATCACAAAATGCGCAATTCCACTTTTTTCTGAAATGGGGATTATAACTCCATTTAGTACCAAAATGGCAGAATTACCATCTAAGAAATGCTTACTTTATTATTCATCCAAATTATATTAATTTTCATAAAAAAAAATTCCGTTTACAAAAGTTCAAGTGTTCTAATTTAAATTAGTTTTTTGGCTCACCTGTAAAATTTTCCTAAATGGAGTTACGTACTTGCTATTTACATTGACGTTGTGTTAGTTTAATAAAATACAGTACCAAAGAACACAAAAAGAGTTGAATACTCTTATTTAGTTTAATAAAATACCATCTGTAGTGTCAGTAGCTTAATTATTAATAAATACCGTAAGGGAACTTCTTCATTAGTAGAATATTCCGCGCGCCTATCATCTTGTATTTCTTGGATATATTTTAAATGAAACAGCTGTTTACAAAAACTATATTAATTCTTTCGATTTTACCTGATTTATTATAATATATTAATATTTATTGATCGCACCCGGTATAAGAAATCGACAAGCTATAAAACCGACGCGCAGAAATTGTTTCCATACCAAGAAATCCCTGAAATGATTCGATTATGACATGACTGAAATTTAATTTGCGCTTATTATTATGTTCCGTCGTAGTTTAGAATCGATTTTGTGTGTTCAACGGTGTGATATGAAATTAGTTTTCAATTTCTAGAGCTGTTAATATGGTTACAACATTGTGGTTATACTCTATTAGTTTTGAGACTTCGTTAGTTAACAAGTAGTTCGAATTGGAAAATGCAGTTTGCGAAACGTTCGTTTGCACGAATGCAAAATCAAAAGCAAATTAAATAACTCATAAACATTGAATATTCAGATATTCAAAGAAAATTTAAACATAGCTGAACCAAAATATTATAATTAGAAAATTTACATAGGAGTTATCTTGTTCGTTAAAACCGTTTATAAAGATCCATAGTGTCTGTAAGTCTGTAAGTAAGATATGACAAAAATGTAACTTTTTATATTCTCCTGCTCTAATCCCTTAAGTAACTCTCTACCTTATTTATGCCTCTTACATCCTCCATTTTTCCGAATATATCATTAAAAACGTACTTGGCGTATTTAGATGACACTATATTCTTTTGGAAGACTTTTGATAAACATCTGAAAAGTTATAAAATGTTTTTAAAGACTTCAAGCTGATGCTAAAGCCCAAGAAATATCAGCTATTTTAAAATAAAGACAATTACCTATAGTTAGCAAGGATGCCGTGGTTGTAGATAAACAAAAAAGTCGCTTCCATCAAACAGTGAACATAACCAACTGACAAGCATCAAATAAAAGTTTCTTGGGTTTTGTACATACTATCAAAGATTCATAAAGACATTTGCAGATATTGCTATAAGTTATTAAAGCAACTTACAGAAGAAGCAAGAGAGTTGTGCTGGGACAAAAACTGCCAAACTGCCTTTGAAACTTAAAGAAGCATTTAACTACAGTACCAATATTAGGCTACTCACTATCAGATAAAGAATTGGAAGAGTGCTTTTGCAGATTTAAGAACGATAAGAAAAAATACTGGATTAAACGTTTTTATTAGTATCGTCGACCTACTCCAGAAGAACTATCAAAACTCTCCAGTGGTTAAGTTAAAAATGATGATGGTTTTGAAAACAGAAGAGGGAAGGTCAGTTCAGAAACTAGAATGGCCTAAGTACTTTGTCAGGTACGTGACTGTCCATGAGGAAGATATTTCGGTGTTAATAAAACCCTTCAGATAATGGATGAAAGGTTTTATTGCATGAACAGCCCCAATGATGTAAAGGACTGATGTAAGAAATTACTACCTGACTGACTAATGGACCACATTGGAAAAGGAAGGCTCCTATGAAAAAATACAACGTCGGAAACCTGTTTTAGAGAATAACCTTAGATATTGCTGAATCATTTCCCATGACTAAGAACGGTAATAAATACATGATTCCAAATCAAGAGGCAATAACTGCTGCAGACGTGTTGATAAAAGAGTTTATCTTAGCAATTTGTGACAGACTAGGCATTGGAAAAACCAGAACTGCAGAGATGCATCTACATTAAGATGCAATGGTAGAGCGAATGAATAACACCATTGGAAAATCACTGCTCTTCACAATTGCTTATATTCAATTATATTCAATTCAATGAATTAACAGACCAAACACCAGTAACAGTCCTGTTCGGATATGATATGAGACTGCCGTGCAACCTCGAGTTTGGAGTAGATATAGCTGGTGAAGATTATGTGATCCAGTTGCAAAGAAACGGTACGATACCCAAACCACAGAAGGATGTTTCAGGGAAGGAAACAAAGTCTAGTTTCATAAAGCCAACCAGTTTAATAAATACTTTATAAATATAGGAAAATAAATGAGTGAGAAAATCCCAAATAAAGAGTTGCCAAAAACTTCTTAACAGATGTAACAGTTCGCAGCTCACTATTTCTAGAACCTATTACTAAAAATGAACTGACAATTATCATTTCTAACTTAAAAAAGAATGCCTCACCAGGGCCAGATAATATAAGTGCAAAAACTTTAAAACTCATCCATTGTCATATTCTTGACCCACTAGTATACATAATCAATCTATGTTTTTTAACAGGCCAACTTCCTTACCAATGGAAAGTTTCAAATGTTACACCAATATTTAAAGCAGGTAAAGCTGCTCAGTTAAATAATTATAGACCCATTTCTGTACTAAAAAATATTACAAAAACTTTTGAACATTCCTACAGGAGAAGATTAATGGAGTTTCTAAATAAAAATGATGTGATAACAGAAAGACAATTTGGGTTCATAAAAAAATCAAATACCGAAAATGCCATAATGGACCTTGTCAATACCACAGTGGAGACCTTGGACAGCTCGGAAAAAAGCTTAGCTGTTTTTCTTGATCTGGCTAAGGCTTTTGACACGGTTGATCACGACTTATTAATTAATAAGCTTAATAACCATGGCATCCAGGGTGTAGCTTTAGAATTAATTAATAACTACTTATCTAATAGAACCCAAAGAGTTAAAATAGGAAATAAATTTAGTTCAGTCTATAATACAATTAGGAGTACCACAAGGTACAGTATTAGGACCTATTATTTTCTTAATTTACATTAACAGTATCAGTAAAATAAATAATTTCAAAGGTCATATAATATGCTATGCAGATGATACTGTAATAATTTTTACTGGATCTACATGGGATACTGTTAAATCTACCACTGAAGATAACATAAAAAGCGTTTACAAATGGTTAAATAATAACAAACTTTCACTAAACATGAAAAAAACTAAATACATAACTTTTTCCCACCATTACAGATCAGCCTAAAATTTTTTATATCTATTAAACTGCATAAACCATCTTGTGTTGCCGCCAATAATTGTGACCAAAAAAACCAAATCTTTCAAATACCTAGGAGTTATTGCTGATCAACATTTAAAATGGGTAGACCACGTCAACTATGTTTCTAAACGACTAAGAATTTTAATACACAAATTTTATGAATTACGGGACATCCTAACGAGAAAAAATTTAATGATTTTGTACACAGCTTTTGCTGAATCTATAATTCAATATTGCATCCCAGTTTAGGGAGCAGCATTCAAATCAACTATATCACCATTACAAATTTCACAAAATATTCTTCTTAAAATAATTTTTAGAAACAGTAAGTATCATTCCACAAATCTTTTATATCAAGAAACTAAATTACTAAGTATTTACTTAATATATGCTTACAACTGCCTAATCAGGATGTTCCATGATTAATCAAAGTTCACTACCCTAATGTGATGCTGCGTTTGTCTGACTTCCATTTGTATTTAATATTTTCATTCTATAATTATGTCATTTAACATTGTATAGAATATTGTAATGTATTTAAACTGAATAACCCAAAAAGACAAAAGTGTGATTCTCCGAAGCTACAAAGGTTTTGGGAAGGTCAATACCTTATCAAGAAAAAAATCCCAAACGGTAAATCGAAGGCTGTCTCCATTTGAGCACCTAAGGTAGTCCAATGTACATAAAATAACGATGCCAAAGATGGAGTGTAACCAGCTGTATTGGAGAATCATTAAAAAAGTCCAAATACTCTGCTCTGCAGCCATACCTTAGTGTCCAAATTACAGAGAAGATCGTTCTCGCTACTTTCATTAAACTAAAAATTGTAAAAGGGGATCCAGTTGCAGAGTCAACCATTCAGTTTCAATTCCGTAAAAGTTCCAGGAGAAACTATCTCCTAAAGAAAAGGCAATGTTGTACGAGCCATTTTCGATCCGTTCAGTTTAGTTCTAATTCCTTCTCTATTTTTTTTGGGTCGCTTACAGCCTCCAATTTTCCGATCACCAAGAATATTTAATAGGATAATAAAACTTTCGAAATCTCTAAGAATATGCCCATGGCCATGCCGATTTGTTGAAGAAACCTCAGTCTACTAGTAAAATTCTAAAATTTACCGAAAGCACCAGTCTAAAAAAATGATAGGTGACGTATATATTCTAGTTCTAGTTCTAGTGCATGGACATCTAGAATTATGTTCGTAACAAGTTCTAGTTAATGCGCGAGAAATTCGGGTTGGCCACATTTTTAAGAGGCACAAATAAGGCCCAAAAATAGGTTCGGCACGACAATAAATAAAAATAAAAAAAAAATTATCAAGAATTTCTGCTGCAACAGCTCACGTACTAGTCGCATTTTTATTTGAAATACACTAACAGCATTTGGCACCAGTTTTGTGTCATTTATGACAATTTGCGCTACAATAAAAGATTAAAACCATACAACAGTTGTAAAATAGGATATAAAACTTGGGTGTGTAACGATAAAACAAACTAAAGCCAGCGAAGTATCGTAAAGTTATAAAATCTTGTAAAATCAATAAAAAAACCTCTTAAAGCAGTAAAACTTTAGTAAAAATAAAAGGACTATTTATACGACTACATGAGCACAGAGTACACGTGACATGAGCTTTAAAAATATATTTATAAGGACCTTTCAATAATTAGTGTTGCAAATAGCACAAAAATATTTGGGGAGTAACTCATTTTTGTTATCGTACATTTAAAATGTCCAAACAAATTTAAAAAATGATTATAAATAAAATTCGATAACATATTAAATATTCTGACCTAGTTTTGGAACTTCAATTCTACTTTAGAGTAATTTTGTATCAACTCAATATTATTTTTAATAAAGTTTCCATTGCAATATTTGAGGAAAGTCGCCTAACATTAGGAAAGTATCTAATATTGGATATATAAATGTTAAACGGAACAATTAAAAAACCATATTACATTAGCATTATACAGGGTGTTTCATAGGAAATGGTCAATATTTTAATCATAGGTCCAGGACCTCCAAATATTAATAATTTACTCTGGGTCAAATGTTACCTACTACTAAGATACAGGGTGTTGAAGTTAAAATTTATTTTTCTTTTTTCTGGCATAATTTCTTTATTATCTAACATATTGACTTGAAATTTAGTATGGTTATCGTTTTAAGTTAATAAATCATAAACCTGTTATCAATTTTGAGAATAGATAAAGAGGGCATCACCTGTACTTTACTGGATGAAGAAAAGTATCCCTATTTTTAATCCTGGCCTTTTATAAATTTTTTTCATGTCGTTATGGTACACCCTGTAAATTTGAACAAAACGAAAACAAGTCCGAGCTATGTAATAAGTAACAAAGTAAGTACGCCAATGCAACTATATGAACTACACTTTGGTAACGAAATTAAATTAAATTTTATGCTTATAGAAGTTTACATCCAGTGTGTACATACTTAAAATTAATTTAGAAGCTAGAACTATTTCTAATTTTCCTAAAAGCTTTAGTACGAGGTAAGTTCAAATATATAAATAAAATACTCTGAATATTATAGAATAACAGGCATAATAAAAACTATTCTTAATAGTAACAATCACAAACAAAACTTAATAGATAAAATGCCTAGGAAGAAAAAAAAAATAAATCAATCTCGAGATTAAAATTCTAATTTTATTATCAAGCAACAGTTAATTATTGTACAAGATATGAACGTATAAACACTGTAATTATAGGAAAACTTCATATCGAATAACTAATGTATTCAAGTAATTATTGAAAGTATCTTTTAGACCTTCTAAATCTATCAAAAAATAATTCCTCAAAAATAAATACAAAATAAACATCCTTGACCAATCAGGTATGCAGGGAGGTTAACAACTCGGTCCCGAATTTAAAACACCCTGATTTAAGATGTACCAACTCTGCCAGTAGGATTATTAGCAATTATAATTATTGAACAAAAATGTTTTTAATAGGAGCAAGTGCGTCGATGTGTCATATCGCAAAATAGTGTTCAGGTTTCTAATAAAAGTAATATATTTTTTTTTATCAATATCCTCCCCTCTCTTTGTAACACCACTGGCCAAAGCCAGACTTAACAGAAATTAATTTCCGTAAAAAACCCCATGATAACCAAAGAACGTTCACATGTGGGTCGCGCCGACTATACATTTAAAATGCATATACAGGGTGGACCGGATTTAATTTGCGTATACAGAGATCTCGTAAACCGGAAGATATACATTGTCGGTTAAATGGAAAAGTTTCGTATTTTGACGGATAATATAATGGTCCATAGAAGTTCCAGATTTTCTGACTGGTTCCGGAGATATTCGATAAAATCCGAAAAACCTCATTTTCGTTTTTTAAGTCGTGCGTTGTTATTATAAAAGATACAAAAAGATATGTTATTTATTTGATAATCATGCAAAACCAGATGGAGTTTGCGACCATATGTACAAATTTTACATTTATCCAAATTTAGGAAGAGATTGTTACTTGTACACTAATCAGAGATTTTATTCAATTCTTCTTGTAGAAATAAACAGTGTAATTGAGAAGTCACATTTGAGTAAATTTTCAAATCATCAGCAAATAATAAATGTTTACACTCTAATGATGTGGAGAGATTATTGATAAATAATAAAAACAAGATTCCAAATTAGACCCTTGAGGTACACCTGATGTAGGGTAATATATTCTAGAATAGTAACCGTTGTAAGCAACAAATTGTCCTTTGTTGTGTAGATATGATTTTCTTAATGTAATGAGAGAAGCACTAAAATCAAAATTATTTAATTTATGAATTAATATTTTATGGTCAATCCTGTCAAAAGGAGAAATCAGTGTATATGACATCAACCTTGCGTGACAGCAGCGCCATACAATTTTTGTACTAACGTACTATTTTTACTATTTTGACAATACAATTTTTAATGGAATTCATAATTAATAAGTATATGTGTTCACATTTAAAAGATAATCAGAAAATTGTTCTAGTGTATCAGATTAAGGTTTAATTTCATAGTTAGTAAAAATTGTGAGAGATATGGCTTCGGACGGTATCAATTTGCCACAGAATGTTAGGTAAAAATTAAAATCAGCTATTTTGTGTTAAAAATAAAAAACTAAAACAATAACGAAGCCATTTTCCTAATGCACAAATACATTATCAATAGTCTAAAAATGTTTCGGCTACTGCTATTTTCTGAGTTTTCGTCTTTTTATACGTTATTATTGTAAGGCATTCTAATTTTACAATTTTCAAGCAAACTATTAACTGTAGAGGTTTTTATTGTTAATTAGAAATGGAACAACTAAACACCGTGCTAAATGTTAATGACAGGCTTCTCAATTTACCTATTACAGATTCTCAATGTTCAGTAAAACGTGGACTTATTTCTTTAACTTCAGAAGATTCTCATCATTGGTTTTTATTGTGAAAAGGGAGTCATGTAAAAAATAATTATCCCGTTAACTTGAATCCTAGTATTATAATTTCAGAAAAGCCAACAGTTTCAGTTGATTGCGATTTCTTAGATTTATTTGTTGCATTTTTATACCAATCAAAATATTAATTAAAAGTAGTTAAGGTTACTTTTAATGAGAATGTTCAGAAATATGCTGGAGAACTCTTAAAATATTGATTCGAAATTGTAGCAAACTGGACCATAGTTTCCAATTAATGGCTTTAAGAAAAACATGATATAAAACATACAGAAACGATTTTTGAAATGCTTAAATCACTGTGTTAACGTGTTTTATCCTCAATGGGATTATAACCAATCAATCTTATTATAGATAGCATATAAATTGACTGACTAGATAAACGACGTGTAATAATTAGACGATAAACAAATTGATCTATAATTTTGTTGATGTGCCAGTAATGGTATAAGATTTAGTTGCTAAAGTCTTAATATGAAACAAATTGATCTATAATTTTGTTGATGTGTAAGTAATGGTATAAGCTTTAGTTGCTAATCAAATTGTTGTTAATAAATATAAGAACTATTATAGTATGAGTTTATGTTTCAGGGTTTATGTTACCTTATTTGTTTTACTACGTTGTTATATGTAGATATAAGTATAGTACTCAGGTTTCTGAGTCATGACTATATCGACATGAACGGGTTCGTTTGAAAAGTTTATTAAACAATATAAAGTGATAATTTTTACAGTTTGTTTGCTAATGAGAAAATATTACACAAAGTTTTGCTTATTATATTTGGATTATTATTAGCTTCAGAAAATTTTCAAATAAATAAGAAATCAAATTTAATAATCTAATATCTAAAAAATTTAATAGATAATCTAATAAATAATCTGATAAATAATCTAATTAATAATCTAATAAATAATCTAATAAATAATCTTATAAATAATCTAATAAATAATCTAATAAATAATCTAATAAATAATTTAATAAATAATCTAATAAATAATCTAATAAATAATCTAATAAATAATATAATAAATAATCTAATAAATAACCTAATAAATAATATAAAATATGACATATTATTTTTGACGTACACAAATATTTGTGGCATACAGAATTTTAGAATTGAACATGATCCATGGCTGAATATTTTAAAATATGGAAGAGTTCAAAAATTGCGCAGAAGTGTTTGAATATATTTCTACAAAATTTAAGGAATCCAAATGGTTAAATATATCTAATAGAAGAAGTTTGATATTATTTAATATGAATGCATAAAAAACTAACATCTAGAGCTGATATTCATTTTAAAACCTTCCTTAAAATTCAGAGATTTTTCTGACCTATTTTTATAAGTTATCTTACATACTTTTTAAGAATTGATACAAACTTTGTTGCATTTACCACCAGGATCCTCTTTTCTCTTTTTTCCTTTATTTTTTTGTTTACATTCTAATACTGTTTTAAACCTCAATAAGCATTTTTAAGTCATGATGGGATTGGAGGAAGACCAGGAGTGGAGAATATCCCCACCTAAACAAATTTAAGCCATTATCTTCTGACCTTTCATTGTGTAAAACTGATATATTCTATTGCAGCAATAAATGTGTATTTATTATTATAATATAATTATTATTGTGCGAGGACCGCTTCGACCCTGGTCTACTTCTTGATGGTAATTTGTTGATTATTAACGTTTATGAGACATACTGGAATTTGTTTAGCAGTCATGGTCAACCCCTTTCCGATTAGACTTTCTCGACCAACCTCTTCATCGTGGTTTCAAGGTTCCATCATGACAAGTGTTCCTTTTTCCATGGATTCTTGAAGCCGTGCTATTATAATGGTTTCACTTCTACCATGTACCACCGTATTCTCCTGTACAGCCCCATATGGACAAAGGAATGCCTCTTCTTCAACAACTTTGATCACTATGTTCTTAAAATCCATGTAAGACCAGTACATCCATTCCAAGTATAACATTTTAGATATCGGCGACAATAATAGTATAAGTAAACTTTACTGTACCAATTCCTAATTAAACTTTGATTTTCCCATGGTTGTTGGCACTTTCACTTGTGAAAGTCGGCAGTCGCAATCTTGTTAGTAGAAGTCTCTTTCGGTTATTTATGGTTGTTAGTCGTATAATGGTCCTTGTTGCTCTAGTATCCACTAACAGTGAATACTTTTTACCATTTACGTATACACTATCATCTCGACCATTCAAAGAGGCTATCAGTATGAGAGAGTCTTTGCATAGGTTTCGGGTTGAAACTGCTCCGTCTAGGTCGACCCGTTACATCAAAACTAACCCTACATATTTATAACAAGATTCTACACACTTGAGACTTGGAGATTATGCAAAAAAATATTTACCATTTCAAACTCCGTCTCTGGTAGCTATTGGCATATTTCAGAATACCGGTTTTCATCATTCTGAGAAGTTGAAACGAAGTTAAAAGAATTTTTTGAGGACTTTAAGACCAGTGTGACAATAATATATTATAGATATTTTTCACTTTGAAAATAAGTAGGGCATAATGGAAGTCATAAAAGAAAAAAATACGTATCTTCAATAAAGTTAAAAAGAACTTTTTTATCTGTTGAATTATTTATGTTGTGGCATAAAGAGCTTTGATTCCAGAAATGGAGAATTATGTCTTTTATAACTTACTTCTAATGGATGTTTTAATGGCAGGTATAATATAGTTACTCTATTGTATTATAAATATTGTAACCTCAAAGGTCTTGAAAACTTGAATTGTAACTTTTTTGATTATAAAAGGAAAGGAAACTAGTATATTAACATATAAAAAAATGTACATACAGTGCGATTCAAATATTGTGAATGGTTATTCTTAGATTAATGCAATTTGAAGGGTAAAAATAAACGGTTGTAAGCTATTCTCCTAGTAATAAGAATTGACTTAATAGTCACAGATGACATCACAGAGCCACTGTGACCAGTAACGTTAAATTGGCAAGTAACACTACGTTCGATATAAAGTTACGAAAAGATATAGAAGTTTTTTAATATGCGTAAATGGAAAAGTATAATGCTGAACCAAATATTATAGTATCCTATATTGTGAAAGCAAATAAATGAGTTCACTTATCTGTAAAAACCTATCCCTTACCGTTGCCGAATTATACAAAAAAAACTTCATTTTTTGCTTTTCAAATAATACGTAACATAGCAGCAACACAACAAAAAAAGTATAATATTATGCACACTTCACAACTGCCGGTTATTAATTTTCCAAAGATGGTAAACTACGTTTTGTTTCTTCAACTTGACACCAAAGAAGAAATCAGTGATTTGTCGTTCCAAATTAGGTTTAACGTGTATATAACTGTTGAAAAAACAGGGTGGCCCAATTAAAACAGTCCACCTGAAATATTTTCCTAGGAGAAGTTTTTTTGAGAAATCTCCAAGATCGGTCGATTTATGGATGTAGGTTCATCCCCCTGAACGGGGTCGCAACCCCTTCAAGAATACTAAATGGTACGAAAGGTCAAATGACACCTCATTTTAAAGGTATTTCAATTCTCTTTTCAAACATGCTGCCATTTCTTTTCTGTGTTAAAATTAATGTAAAACACCTGTTGGGAGTGTCTGTGAAATAACCGATAAAAAATTAAAGCAAAAAAATAATATCAAAAACTGCAACTGTAAAACATTAAGTTTTTATCAGTGAAGCCTTGATAATGTGACTGATTTATTGTTACGGTTTTACAGGTAGTTGCATTCTGATTTTACACTAATCACAATTATTATCTAGTGAAGTCTAGTGTAGAGAAATTCGCTTATTTGTTATTATCCGCTACCTTGAAGCAAATGATCCAAATCATGGTTTACACCACAGCAGAACGAATTGAAATTGTCGCACTCTATTTTAGCAACAATAAAAGAGCCTGAGAAACTAAAAGACTTTTTAATAAAAGCCATTCTACTGAGAACCTCAGCCATCTCTACGCAGTAAATTTAATAACTTAATTCATGGAGACAAGATCCGTTGCTAACAAAAAACATGAAAGTCAACATACTGTTACTAACGAGGCCGCACAGGTTGCAATTTTAAGTCATGTTGAACTGGATCCTTCTTCGAGCACCAGAGAAGTAACAGCAACTTCAGGAATTCCTCTTAGCATCTTCAGAGAATTTAAAGTAAACATCGATTTCATCCCTACAAGATTCATCTCATTTAAGAACTCAATGAAGGTGATCCAGATCGCCATATACAATTTTGTGAGGAAATGGTTGAATTAGTTTTAAACAATCTTCATTTTTAGATGCATTTCTGCTTAATTCACATTCTTTCTTAATGGTAACGTCAACAGACATAATTACAGATATTGGAGTGATTCAAATTCACGAATTATGAGAGAACAGCATTTAAAATATCCAGAAAAGTTAAATGCATGAGCTGGGATTTTGGGCAATAATATTGTTGGTCCCTTTTTTCTATCTGTTAACTTGACGGGTGAGTCTTACATGGATTTACATATCCCAGAAAATAATGTATTTTTTTTTAACAGGATGGCGCCACGCCACACTGTGCAGCTCCTGTACGTGATTTTTAAATCAACATTTTCCCCAACTCTAGATTTGTAGAATGGGTTTCATTAAATGGCTCCTATCACCATTGGTTATTTAAAAAAATGTTGTTTATAAGACGAAACCTACATCTTTAGGAGATATTCGCCACCGAATAGTGTAAGCATGTAGAGAAATAACCCCTAAAATGCTCCGAAATTTTCGGGAACATGTTGAACAAAGACTGCATGGAAGTAAATGGGTCGGAATTTGAACATTTAATTAGTTAAAACTTGTTTGAATTTATTTCACCAACACTCCCAACAGGTATTCTACATTATTTTTAACATAGAACAAAAAGAAGTCAGCATGTTTGAAAAGAGAATTGAAATACCTTGAAAATAATGTGCCACTTGACCCTTCGTGCCATTTAGTATTCTTGAAGGGTTTGACACCTTGTTCTGGGGGACGAACCTACATCCATGAATTAAAGATATCAAAAGAAGTCCCCCTTGAAATCAAAATCGACCGATCTCAAGGATTTCCCAAAAAAAATTCTACTAGGAAAATATTTCAGGTGGACTGTTTTAATTGAGCCACCTCGTATAATATCTCATAGCTTACTCAATTTTGCCATATTTTTCAAAAACTGCGGTTTGCTGATCACCTCCTCATATAATATTGTTCTCTTATTTTGGTTTGGGGTTAGTCACTGTTTTTATTAGTTGCCCTACTTTTTACTTTACAGCCATGTTGATATGCCAAAAGGTATTGCCGTATTTTATTTACAACTCCACGTTGGCAAGCCAAATACTTTGTATATTTTAATTCTTATTTTATAGCTCTCTTTTTAGGACTCGGGGTTTATTATAGGTACGTTTCAGATTCTTTCGTGGGTTGTGAGTAAGTTTATTCGAAAATTAGGAAATCAATAAAATTATGAATTGTGTCAAATAAAAGGGTAATATAAATAGTTGTATTCTGTATTTAATTTATATGAGTATACCTGGTTATGAATATTAAAATCACCTGTAACTTCTTACTTGTTTTTAACGTTTGTATAAACTTTTTAATTTTTCACCTTAAAAAAACAGAGAAACACTATTAGATTAGATTTGAAAGGAGTTGGACATTATTTGTCCTTGTCCACCGCTACCTTTTCAGATGTATTGTGTGACTCCGTTGTTAAGAGTAAGTCTTCTAGCTCGATCTTTTTTATTAAACTTAATACCTTTGACAGTGGTTCCTGTATGTAGTTACATGCGTCTCGCTTTTATTCACCTAGTGTTAGAAACCTCAATTTATCCAAGCCTTAAATAATATTTTTTGTTCGTCGTCACTGAACCCGTAAAATGTTTCTTTTGCTGGAATAATTACACAGATGTACCTTCTTAGGCGACAGTGTCAAGTAAGAAAACCCTACTGTTATCCTAACGATTTGTACTCTCTTAATTCTGGATAACAGTTGTTACAATAGTTCTGTGACTCTTTCTGTATCCATTGTTTGATGAATGGCTTACACAGTGCCTTAGCAACTCCACAGAAGGGTATCTGAGCCTTCTAGGGCAAGTTCGTGAATCTTTTCATTACCCTGATACCGTCGTGGCCTTGTACCCAGGCTAAGGTCACTTTCTTTTAACTACTTAGCTCTGTCAGATCTTCTAGGCAGTCTTTTGCCAGTTGTGATTTAATTTCTGGTAAGAGAATTGCCTTTAGAGTTGCTATTTATCAAAGTATATGGCATTAGTTTCGTTTGATATTTGCTGATTTATTATTTATTTTCCACAGTGTTGTATGGCTATTAGTTCAGCCTGAAATACTGTTGCGTATTCTCCCAGACACAGCAAAATTGTTGTTTTTGATTTGGGTCCAAATATTCCAGAACCGGCTTGTTCATTTTGTTTTGAACCGTCCTTATACCAGACAAGTTGAGTCTGTATGGGAGGTTCCTATTGTAGGCTTCTCGGGTTGGTGATTGAATCTGAATCTTTAAAGTTTGTATGTGGTTATGTCTATATCAGTAGAAATTCCTAGAATCTTATCCTTTTTTATTTGCTGTTATAGCCTTTTATGGTCAACGCTATGTAGTTGGATTATAGGGTTTGGTCCCAGCACTATCCTGTGAATGACGAATCTGGTTTCTCTTTGTATGAAAATGTGCAGTGGCGTGAGGTTTAATAGCCCCTGTGGCACTCAGATGAGGGAACTGTTGCTCTATTGCACTTGCTTGCGCAGTTTTGGTTACCCACGCTACTACGCCATAGCACAGTTTATAGCTAAAGAATCAGTTCGCTCACTTTGTGTCGGCACTTTTGATCTCAATGTTCCAGTTTATACACTGCGCAACTCGGATTTGTATCCCTGGCGCCTACAGAATCTTATCATAACTAATACAATGTATGACAACCGCCTATATTCAAACATCATTCTTCTGCGCATCCAGAATTTGTATCCCTGGAGTGGATTTTATTTTGGAACGTCCAACTGGTCCGAGTGAGCTAACTGATTCTTTAGCAATAAACTGTGGCCATAGGTTGTCATGTGTATAAACGTATAATGACTTTGGGAGCTCCGGCTTCCTTCAAATTCTTCAACTATTGAAGCTTTGTAGACAATTGCTCCTTTTTGCTCCAATTGTTCACAAACAGTTTATTTATTTTAATGTGATAATTTATTAAGTATCTTAAGTTCTTCAAAATAAAATATTCAAAAATTTGTTTTTTTTTTTTAATTTAATAGCTTAAAGAAAATGACATTCATATATCTTCATACATATACACATAAAGTTAGATTTCTTATTCTTATTTTAAATAAGAAATCACAAGTTACTTTCCATAGTAGAAAATAAATTAAAATAGATTATTTTCTAGAGAAAAAAAATTAATCTATTTCTCTGACTAGTAGATGGGGTTGATTTCTAGTAACTGAATATCGAATACGCTAAATTAGTGATGAGGTAATTACGGTTCCATTGACAATTACAGTGACAGTATTTTTTTTGAGTACGTTTTGTTTACCTAAATTATATTGTTTTTAACTTTTATAAATATATTTCTAAAGTAAGTAGACAACATGCATCAATTATATAATCATTTAGTAACCAATTACATACCTTTAAACTAATTTTGACATATAAAGTGATATTTTTTAAAATCGCAGCAAGTCAAAATGATTTACTTTATGCAACTCGTTACATAAAATAAGACATTTCGTAACTGGTTTCATAAATAGCTATTTTATGAACTGCAAATGCTATTTAATTAAAAAAATAAAAACAGTAAAAACGTATGCGTTAAATATTGCTAAAAGTTTGATTATATATAACTGCCCGTGGAACCAAAATTTCATCACACTTTTATGGCGTATTCCAACAATCTGTCAAAAGTGTTGAAATTAATATTTGGATCTCAAACGATCTGATTGTTTTTATTTCTTTTTTATATATATAAAAAAAAATATTCTAGAAAATTAGGAGCAAACTGGATATTCTGGGAAAAACACATTTCACCTCTACGTCTTTATCCGCGTTGACAGCTGTCAGTATGCAACTAAGAACGGGTGAAAAGATAAATTTAGCGGTGGTAACACCTTACAGAGATAGAAATGAAAAAGATGCTTAAATGTAACTTATTATTAAAAAAAAGTGGCAAAATTTTGTACGTTTGTTTTTCGTAATTTGATCAAATAAAATAAAAAAAACATATTTTAAAGGTTTACAAAAAAATCGTGGACTCTCTCGGAAAAAATAATATTTTTGAATTACTATCCAAATTTTCATAAAACTCAAATAAAAATAACGGCCGCGTTTTTGGATGTCCGATTTGCTCTTAAATAATTTCACTAGTTTCACTTCGGCGTAGGTACCAATGATTAACGTGGAGTTTTTTTTTCTAGGTAAGTACGGTGTATTCTTATTTAAAGGTACTATACCTTGTCAGAAAAGAAAAGAAAAGAAATTCCTGTAACATAAAGGATGATTGAAAGGTTTCAGAAAGCCTGGACTGCACTCGCAATGTAGGTATGTTTCGATTAGCTCTTTTATAATATATTTTCACTTGTTAATAGTTTCCAATACCTTCTATATTTACAGGGACATTTTTTAATCATGTGACTTTTATTAGTTTTTTTTTTAATTTATTTATTTTTATATCGAGAAAATACGTGTTCCTTTACTAATATTTTTTTAGCAAACAATAATTTGTTTCATCAACAATCATTAACAATTTTTTAATGTATTTATTTGGAAAATAATATAGCAAATCAAATTTTTTCAGTTTATTGCTATTAAAGTCTTTTTAAACATTATGTCATACAAGTAAGTTTATATTCACTATTTATACCAGGGTTTATTTAAAATCATAATCTTTTTTTTCCAAAAAGTTTTGTTGTATAAATTTACAAATTTGAATTATCTGTCATTTAGAATTCAGGTTGGTAGACATTTTTTACCAAAATTTATATTGTAATAGTTTGTTAACTTTTTTTATAAACGGAATACAGAATTATGGAGCTGATGTCTAAAATGTGATTTTGTCTAAAACTGTTAACTTTTGGAGTTAATAACTTAAATAACAAACATAGATCGATGTTAATACGAAATTATATTTTTTATACCCAAAAACCACCAATTTAAATTTTTTTATTGTATATACATTTCCAAAAACCACCAATTTAAATTTTTTTATTGTATATACATTTCCAAAAACGTGAAAGTTAGGTAAAATAAATTTTAAAATGTCACCCTTTAATACCCTGTATCTGTCTTATTAATATCATCAATATATTATCAAGGCAAATTGTAATATTTTGCAAGCAAAAATCTACTATATACTATGTACAGTTATTACTTATAAAGTACAATAAATTGACAAATTTAATGCTCACAAATAATAGAAAAACTTTTCAACAGTGACAAATGACTAAAAATACGAGTATGTTGTTTCATGATTAGAATTTTGAGTGCTATAATAAAGCTGTACAATCATAAAATGTAATCATTTTTACCCTCACTATTGTCATTCAACTGGAGAACAGTAAATTAAAACTTGTAGCAGCTGCTACGGATCGACCAACACCGGAAGAATAATAATTTGGAAAGTTTTTCCTTTTAGTAAGTTATTATAAGTTTCACTATATTCAAACTTTTACTTTTGAAACTTGGAACAACAGATTTTTGACTATACTTTTATTTTAATACAGGATATTCTTTGTAAGTCAAGTACAATGGGCGTATTTTGAAGCATTTTAAATAGCGTTGTAATGCCAGTTAATAAAGAAATATTTTTCAAATATTAAAAAAAAACTATCGTTATCGTCTCGTTAAAATTCCATATATAGATCTAAATAAAAATAAGACCTTTGTCAACCCCGAGAAATTTTAAAAATAAGTTTAATACTTGATTAGTTTCTCAAAAATTAAACAAAAATACTTTCTTAATAAATTGTATTTTTCTCAATGTAAGAATTGAGTATTTTTAAAGGGTATGGGATTAAAAACTATTTGATAAAATACTCATGAAAAGGCTGAAATCCATCATTAGAGAAAGAAAATTATGAGATTCTGCTTTGGAGAAAAACCATTCAACTGTTGATTAGGTTAATAGAATCTCAGATGTAATTAAAAAAGCGATACAAACAAAAAAGTCTGTTTAGCCATTTTGATAAATTATGGCAATTAATAAGAAAAATATCAAACTTGTAGATTTACAGAGTTCTAGGGGAATAACAAGCAATCTTTAGATGCAATAATATCTAAATGACAGATCTAATATTCGCACCTTCAAAGAGCTACAAGTTACTAGCTATGAATATCAAATATAATCTCTCACAATACTCATAGATTTCAAGCAGCTTACAATAGCAATTGATTAGATTAAATTTAATAGGAGTTGTACATTATTATTTGTTCTTGCCACCGTAGCCTATTCAGCTCTATTGTGTGACTACGTTGTTTACAGTAAGTCGTCTAGCTTGATTGATTTTTGATTTTTTTTTAGACATAGTAAATTAGACAGTGACTCACGCATGTAGTACATGCGTCTGGCTTTTCTTAACCTAGTGTTGGAAATTTAATTTAACCGGGCCTTCATGGATTTATGTTTCTTCTTCATAGAACCTGCACAATGTTCTTTCTTCTGCTGGATTGACGACATGGATTTGCCTTCTTAGGTGACAGTGTCCCATAAAAAACCTGTTATCCTAACTATTTAGTAATTTTGATCCAATAGGTTTTTCGTGAATAAAATCTTTGGCCTGTGTCAATTTTGGACAGTTCGTATACCATTCCTGAGACTCTTTTGGCATCCACAGAACGGTTCGGGGCCCATTATGGCCTTATCTTATTCTTCTCGGACTAGGTAGAAGGCAAAGGTCACTTGGTCAGGGATTCAAGCTGTATATAGTAAGATACAGGCGGACGATCGGAAATCAGCTGAGAGCGACGTAGACGCAACAGCTGACTGATGGTGACTGAGCAGCGCTCGCTATCACACTTTTGTTTATGTCTCGTTTTTCAATTTATTAAAACTTTTTTTTACTGGTTGCTAACTACAAATAATTGTTTTGTGTAATGCAATCTCTTAAACAATTTTTGGTGTTGTTGTATGTGCCTCAGTTCGATCAAGATCCTGTCTAGAACCTACGACAGGTAATTAAGAATTACGAATTACGAGTAGCAAGAAGTCCCTGTGCAATAGCAAGAATAAAAACAGAGATAAAACCACAATAAAAAAGGTACAAAAAGCAAAGAAATTAGGTTTTAAATTAAATCAAATTAAGGCAAGGAATAGGGGGAAGATAGGAATGAAGGATGTGTTATAGACATAGATACTTACTTGGTGACATAAAAAAGCATAATATATATTTTAGGACTAAAACATAAATGGACAGAGACTGGAAAAAGTATTTCTAAGAAGAAAAACAATAGGCAAAAAAGCGTAAGCCAAGCAAGAGATGGATCAATAATATAAAAGAAGATTTAAAGACAATAAAAATTAGAAACTAAAAAGAAAAAAGCAGACAGCATAGAATAAAGGAGAGTAATATAAGTACTAATCAAAAATAGAAGGAAATTTAAAAAATTAACGTAAAAAGTTACTGAGTTCTGGCAAGGATAACACCATTTTCTTGAGAATTATCTAGACAGTTCTACTGCAGTAGAGTGCTTAAATATATAATCATCGAATCTATTTCAATTTAGGGGCTATATTCCCACTCCTCTAGAAGCATTTTGGCTTAAGCCTACAGTAGCAGCTTTCCCATATTCTCTACCTAACAACTAACCAACACTGCAGACTTTTATCGGCTGTCCTACATGAGCTTGCATCTCTGTTTCTAGAATTTTGGCCGAGCTTAGAAAATCCCATATCAAGCAGTTGATCGATGCGTTGTATACCTAGGTAATTGTACAAGATAAATGTGGTCCTGACTTACAAACTCCAAAGCCTCTAGATTCTTGTTATGCTTTAAATGTTCATCCAGTAAAATAACCGGCTTGTCTTGATTTCATAAAAATGATTTAGCCACTTTACAAAATGATCGCTAATGATATAGCCCATGTTTGAAATTTCGTACTGGGAGGAATGTAAAGCCCTGCATGTTGCAACAACAAAACATAGTGGTGTTGACGCTTCTTTCTCCACTGGCGATTCTACTAATTTGTCGTTTTCCTTTTCGGGATACTGTTTACATTTTCTTTTGGACGGTTGTGTAGCCAGATTCATCAACATTAAATATTTTATTTGCCGTGATTTTATATTTGTCAACAAGGGTTTATAGATAACAAAAACCTGTATAAGTTTCTTTCTTTGAAAACCTCGAGCTCTCCCGATAGTCACCGTATATATGTTATGGTAATTCCATGAAGCCTCTCTTAAAATAGAACAATATGTTTTACTAGAGTGTTTTCAGTTTCAAAAGAAAAAACTCACTTCGTTTTCAGTTTTTTTTTAAATTTTCTCTGCTATGTTTGTTAGTGGTTTTCATATTCCTGAAAGAGTGGATTTATTGATATTTTACCTTCGAGCACATTCGTTTAAACCTACTTCGCCTTCTTTATATGCTCTGATACCCAGGGCAATGTCAGCTTCTTTCCAACTTCCATAATTACCCCATTTGGGCATCTTCATCTTCTAAAATTAGCAAGTATCATAAATTGAACCGTTCAATATATGAAAAAGGACTCGGTTCAATATAGGTAACAGCATATCGTTTTATTTTTATAACCAACCACACTTTTTTAGGAACCAAAAATGCTAAGTTGAAATGATGGGAAAGTTGGGAAAGTATTTCTAAGAGTATGGTATAAATGTCTAAAAAAGGAAAATATTTACTGCTATCTTATTGAAAAAAATTATATTAGAAGCACTACTAAAACAATGATTATATTGTGCCAAATTGAATGACATTTGAGATTTCCTGCCGGTCGGTGCTAAACTTTGGCTTTCTACGGAAAGATGGTGCAGGAATGCCACTTTGGATAAAATAGCTGAAAAGGTTTAATTCACGTACCGATTCATTATAGGCAACTTTACCTTATATAGAGCTATTAAATTAACATGTAAATAATTTTGTAGAGGCCCTATAATCGAATTAAATTACGGGTTTTGAGCTTACATTAAATTGTAATTAGATGAAACAAAATGGATTCTATGTATTCTGAGGTGATATTTTCGAAAAAAGGCAAAACAAAATGTAGCAGTTTTTCGAAAGTGCCGAAATTTTGGATTTTGTCAATTTTTCAATTTTGCGCAGGCGCATGTCGGAAATAAATCAATATTTTTAAAACGCAGTTTACGAAATTTGAAAGCTTAGGAAAAATGCTAATTTTTATGTCTCTTAAAAAATTTTTATCCGATGCACCGTTCTCGCGGTATAGACGATTGAAATTTGTTTAGTATTTTGAGGCGACGAAGGTCGAAAAATTGAATTTGTTAAATGTTCAAACACTAAATTCTTCATAACATTGGTAAAAATTAAGATATTTGAAAAAACAAAAAAGCGTTTTGAACTTAAGGGATGTGACTAGTAATTCCCAGAAGGGAGCAAAAGAAATCCCAAAATGGGGCATATGGCGGAAGGGCAAAGTGTACCGCGGTCCTAATTTCATTGTTTGCCTATAACGGCCAAACTATTTGAATTTTTTAATACCACTTACAAATCTTACTCTTAAATGTGAAATCTTATGTGTGTGTGAATATAACCGACATCGGATCATAATTGGCTAAGATATCAAACAATTAAATAAATTTTTTTCCTTAAAAAAAATATTTTTTTTTCGAAAGTTTGAAAAGGCACAAAAATGCCAAAAATGCACCCAATGGCTCAAAACTTGTTTTTTAAGAACTCTATTGTGTCTTTATTACGATTACATTACGGAAAATTCTGCAAAAATATTTTATCTATTTTTTTGACCACTGTTCATTGAGTGACGACCAAAAAACACGGTTTTTGAGTTGCCTAAAATTGACAATTTTTAGTTTTTTGGTCTGAAAATTAAGCAAACCCAAATTTCATGTCTTCTAAATGTGTATACAAAGTTTAAAGGGTGTATGTTTCTTCTAAGTTGTAGAATTCTCCCGACAAAAGTCCCATTACACGCGCTCCGCGGGATCCAAAACTCGTGTATACACTACATTACTGTAATTTGATTTTTTTGCGATTTCCAGTTTTAAATTTCTTACATTTATTAGGCTTAAAATTTATTAAATTGTATTTTACTGACTTGTTATAAGACGTTTCTTGAGTTTTGTGCAAAATATAGAATTACCGTCAAATTAGCCGCACGTCGCATCAAGGATAGTAATGGTCTCGGCGTTCGCTATCTGACAAGTTTAAACTTCAAACGGTCATATTTTTACAAATTGAATCGCTTGATAGTGTTCATTGGCATAGATTTTTAATAACCGTGTTCAGCAAGCTCTGTGTACACGTGGCTTTTCGAACTTCTCAGCAATTAAGAAAATTCTATCACAGTACTATAATTTTTTTGTTTCCAGGTTGCAATGGCTGGCCTGTGTTTATTATGTCATCAGACACTTGCAGAGGGTGAACTATTGCAGATTTGCAATGCGACCTATGACATTCGAAATATAACCGAAAACTACGCATTTTTGTGCTTAGAAAATTGTTCGTAAAACGAGTGGTTTTTTCTTAAATCCAACATTTTCCCTTTTTTTGAGAAAAAACAGGCACACTGTCGATTTTTTCCGTAATTTGGGCACTTTACAGACTGAAAATACATTAGAATCAGTAAGTTTAATGAGAAACACGCTTACTTCTCTCCCAGTTGCCAGAAAATTAGAGTAGCTTCAATTCTCGCGAGAATTACCGATCTTTGCACACGTGCGCTCAGAAAACAGTGGATGCTAGAAAAAATGAATATGCTACAGTTTTTCGTGTCTTTTTTTTTCTCTATCATCTGATGGAAACAGTTTTCGATTCAGATAATTAGTTTTCGAGTTAATTAAGAAAAAAGTACGAGAAATTAAGAAAAAATTGTTTTGCAATTTTTTTCAAAAAGTTCGAAACGTAACTAGAAAATACGTATTTTTGTCATGCATATATAACTTCTTCCATTTCAAGTTTTCTTGTAAACAACTAAAAACCAGATATTAGAGAACAAAAAGCAAGCTTATCACCAAGTTGGAACTTACACTCAGGCTTAGGATTAATTTTCTAACATTTTTAAAGTATACCTTTTTGTGTATTTTTTGTGCTCTTTTCGATGGCGAAGTTAGTTTTTTCAAATAATTTTTTTTTGTTAGATGTTTTTTCGAAAACCCGGAAAAAATCATATGGGAAAAAAATTTAAAAAAAAACTACGCCCTCCGGTTTCCTGCGAATTCCCGAAAAATTATGGCAGATTTCGCCGCGGGACTTATTTTATTTGAGAGCCAAAAAAAATACTCAACTTCTCTCATGGGCACATATGTCTAACATTTATAATTTCGCCACAAATTCATCGCAAATTTCATGTCCATGGTTCTGATCAAAAAAAAACGAAAAAACGAATTTTTGGTAAAAGCACTTCTGGAGGCGATAAATTCGCCATTAAAACTACCTGTGCAATGAATTTCCGAACTATTTTTGCCTCCTCTTTCGAATGGTGCATTTATTTTCACTATCGGAATGATACTTGCCCAGATAATTAGCATTTTTACAATGGAAAATTCCGGAAAAACCGGTTTTTCCTAATTTAAAAAAAATTGAAAAACTGCTACATCTTTTTTTTCTTTTTTTCGGAAAGATCACATCAAATACACAAGGTCCTTTTTGTTTCATCCAATTACAAATTAATGTAAGCTCGAAGGGGCTTTTTTTCGTTATTTAATTGGACTACTAGGAGCAAATAAATAATATATATAATTTTCAGCGACTTTACTGGACATTTTGTTGAGGGCTAAATCAACCAAAATGCACTCGAACAAAACCGTAATTTCTTTTACCATTTTTCCAAATTCCTTCTGTCTATTTATTTTCTCCCTCGAAATCGTTGTTGCTCAGTTCCGTAACGGTTTACCGCAAAGATTTCTCGATCTCTCAATCTGACATACTTTCCAGACTACCGAGCATTATTCCATTGGTTAGTAAGGTACTGATCCTGTAGCGGAATTCTATCACATTCTCCGGAAATCCCTCTTACAAAAGGAATGAATGGAATAGTGGTTTTCATGTAGCCGATGCCCGTCCTCTTTGTTTCAGGAAACTGCGTCTGGAATCGATTTTTTTATTTTTGGATGATGGCTAAAAGAATTGGTGCAGACGACGATACGTTAAGTCGAAAGAATGGGAAAATTATTTATGAGTCGTTATTAAATATGTTTTGATTTATTGCCGGACTGCGAAAGGGATAACGTTCAAAGGCAATAATCGATGTTCCTGAATTTAATATTTTATGTCCTAGATCTTTTATTTGTTTATGCACTTAGGAAATCAGGGATATGAGGACTGAGGAAAGGAATAGTGGTAGCGTAGAGTATTTTAAAGAAGTAGCCAGTTTGACGTAAGCCATATACAGGTCCGCATTTAAAAATATGTAATATATGGTAAAATATTTCGCGTACTATTGGAAATATTTTTACACGGGGCGCTAACCGAGTGTGGCAATAACACAAGAGCTTTTGATTCTGTTACCAATCGGTTCTGTGCCTACTACCTTTTTATTAAAAATGCAAAAGTGTGATAGGATGGGATGCCAATGACTATGGTTCTAACTTACTTGGTTATCGCTGTGAAATGAAACGTCGGGATTTAAATATTTAAATTTTTTGTATACTAAGACTTTTTGTTTAATCAAATCAAATTAAAACAATAAGTCAATATAAAATACAAAAAATATTTAATTTATTACAACAATAATAAAAATTAAAGGAAAATGGCCCATAAAACAAGCACAAAACACTGTGACGCTACGTTCATTTTAAAAGGAAGGAACCGATGATACCCTAGTTGCCACAGTTTTATGAAGTTTCTTAGAAATCACAAAGCACCTATCCTGTAGAGAGCTTACGCCAATGTCATACCAATATACCTTTAAATCAAATTAACGCCATCTTGTGTTTGAAGTCTGAACTGCAATGATAATTGACAAAGAATGGCGGTACATTTAAACTGTAATTTTTAGGGGTTTTAAGTTAAATTTTAAATTATTCTGATATAAATTATATTATAAAATGAAATTTAACACAAAAACATATATATTAAAACTAAACGAATAATTGTTTAAATTTAAAATGTTTACACTTATTAGTCTTCTTTAGATATATAAATAATAATCTATAGATAAAACAGAATTATTTTATATCCATTTGTAATTATCTAATTACATTATCTTTTTATAAAGTTGTAAGTTATAGCAACTACTGTGAAACGTAGAATAGGTTGTATATATCCACCAAAAGTCGCATAATAATATATAACAACGGTATAGTGTATTCAGACTATCTAAGTTGCTGAGTTTTAAGAAAAGTTGTTGCAACGTCAGTATAACCCTTATATTATTATAACTTTTTGTGTTACTTGGGAAATATTCCATTATGGTGAATCCTTTTACTATTTATTAAAAAATATGCTGTACTGCAAAATTAACCAGATTTTTCTTAAAAATATTTATAATTAATCTTTAATAATTGTAATTATTTTGATTTTAATTTTTGTTATCGACATTTTTCTAAAAAACCTAGTGTATGGTTAAATTTGCCAATTGTGTAGATTTTCCTTCAAAATACATTAGGAATTAGTTGTATTTATTTATCTTTATTTGAATTTCGCAGTGGATGTATGGTGAATCAATAAAACGTTCACAACGTAGCACAAAATTTTGCAAAATACAGAAGGAAATCAAAAATTCACAATTTCACAAATAACTAAGAAGCAAGTATGGACACAAATCAAAATACAAAAGCAATCAACAAAATCAGGATTAGAAAAATCAAAACAATCTCATTTATAGAACTATCAAACATATAAATATACATACAATTTTGGGATTAAGTTTCATAGTCAGGACATCTAGTGTTTGGAGTAACATAAGAAATATCAGTTGTCGGTTTTGACCATCGAGATGATGAAAAATCATTTTAATGAACTAAAATACCTTTTCCAATAATAATTTTAACATAGACATAGGGTTTTAATAATGACGAAAAAAAATTACAGTAAATTTAATTTTATCCTACACGACGCTTAGAATAGACAGCGTCGTTGGCACGTGCTATAATGTAAACAATCTTTTTCTTTATATCCATCTATGCTTAAAACACAATCTGGCAAATTGTCAACTCTTCAAACAAACGAAACGAAAGTCTTGGAACCGCTCGGGAATAAAAACGTGCATGCACTTGACGGATCTGGACACAGCAATGATGAACATTGAGGGGAGTCGCCCCCTAAGGCGCTTCGTTTGTTCCCAGTCGTATCCACCTATCCGTTTAAATCGCAATTTTGGCGTACAGGATGAACGCACGTTTAGACCGTTTTGCGGTCAGTAGTAAAAAAGATTATTCTTATTACGTGGAGGATCGCAGTTCAAATATTTGACGATTTTATTTATGTTGTCGATTTTTCAACCATAAAACGGTTTTCCGTTTAAAAACGGGTCAAATAAATTTTGCTTTGAAAATGGAGGTAAATAAGGTGCTAACTAGTTCACATACGGGGTAACAATTTAAATACTTACAATGGCTATATCTAATCAACTAAAAATGATAACAGGAAATGCTTAAAACTCTAAAATACGAAGGGTTACCTTAAATGACAAAATACAGAACTCGATCTCATCAACTATCTATGCTACACCTACATCAACAAAAAATAAATAGCAACTTCCTACTACAGGTATAATGGTTTAAAGTCAGTAATTACAATTACAAACGTAATAATAATTATAGTACAAACTAAAACTACAAAAAAAATATATCGTTAGTTTGCGACTAGGTGTAGTTGTTATCTAAGGTGTAGGTACATGTACAACCACCTGTATGTGTGAAATGATTACAATATACAAGGGTGGATCTCTATGCTCTGCCCCTGACCTATTTCTAAGTGTTAGTTAACTGACTTTTGTAGATCATATCTACAAACTATCAACTTTGTATCTCAAAGAGTTGTTGTGCTGTGGCTAATTCTTAAACTGTGTGGCATGATTGTTCATAAAAATGGATCCTATAGAACAAAGAGCCGTAATGAAATACCTCCAGAAAAAAGACATGACGCCAACTCAAATTCATAAAGACATTGTGACAACTATTAGGGAGTCTGCAGTTGCTTATGACATAGTCAAAGATTTTAAATGCGGAAGAATATCCTGTGAAAACAAGCATACTGGTGGTCCTCCCATAACGGTAACAACAGACAAAAACACTAAAACAGTACACGACATGGTACTGCAAGATCGACAAGTACGCATTAGGGACATTGTGGAAGATACTGGCTTATCATATTGTAATGCGTGCCATTTCATTATTCAGTCATGCTCTTTTTATGTTAACTAGTTCTCACTTAACTGTATCCTCCAGAAGACTGCGTAGCTGTCTCATACTTTAAAGCAGCGGACAAGACATCGACCAATGTTTTGTAGCGGGCTATGCGGAGTGTTTTCTGCATCTCGTGATCACGGACTCCATCAACAAATGTTTGGACTGCCAAACATTCCATCATGTTTTCATGTTTTCCGGAGCTGATGGGTAAGCAAATCACACCAACCTGGCATTCTTGAAAAGTCTCGGCTCGTTTCTGTTTACGATTCTTTAACTGTGACTGGTATAAATGCTCCGAGTGTTCGTGGCCATATCGCACGTTTAGTCTCTTTTTGAGTTGTTCAAAATCATCCGTATCTTCCACGGGTAAGTCTGAAGGACATCTCAAGCGTCTCTTCAAAGGGCGATTATCAGATTAACTGCCTTTTCTCTCTCAGACCATTCGTTTGCTCTCGCAGCTGTCTCGAACTATATAAGGTAGTTGGTCCATGACATCTTCCCGTCGAAAGTTGGGGCTTTAACACGAGGAGAGTTCACATCTCCTTCCAATTTCAACTTTGACTCCACCTCATAGCACTTTATTTCACCGTTCTTGGTTTGGTCTCTAGTATATAATTTTATTAATTTTATTATTATTACTTACAATTATTGAAAAAGTGCTAGATGCTAGAACTATTTGGGTCTCAATGCAAAGAGGGTCTAGATATCATTTTGAGGCATTATATGTTCTATAACTCGTCATAATATGACAGCATCTCACTATAGTCTATAATTTCTGTTTACTATTAATACTTAAAATTATTCAAAAAGTGCTTGAGGATAGAATTCTTCCCGATTCTATGTAGAGTCTATATGTTATTTAAAAGCATTATATAGTCTATAACTCGTCATAATGTGCCAGCATTTCACCATGGTCTATAATTTCTGTTACATTAAATTATTGAAAACGTGCTAGAGGCTAGAAATCTTTGGGTCTTGATGCAGAAAGAGTCAAGTTATCATTTGTAAGCATTGTATATTCTAGATCTCATCATAATATGACATCATCTCACTATAGTCTATAATATTTGTTTATTATTAATAATTAAAATTATTAAAAAAGTGTTAGAGTCTAGAACTCTTTGGGTCTTAATGGAAAAAAATTATGTTATCATTAAGAAGCCTTAAATATTCTAAAACTCATTATAATATGACAACATCTCACTATAGTCTATAATTTCTGTTACTTAAATTTAATTACTTAAAATTATTCAAAAAGTTCTAGAGGCTAGAACTTTTCGGGATTCCATGCAGAGAGAGTCAAGTTATAATTTAGAAGCATTGTATATTTTAGAACATAATATGGCAGCATCTCACTATGGTCTTTAATTTCTATTTATTAATAATACTTAAAAATTTTCAAAAAATGCTAGATTCTAGAACTCTATGGGTCTCAATATAGAGAGAGTCAAGTTATTATTTAGAAGCATTGTAATTTAGGAGCAATATGTGTTCTAGAAGTTGTCATAATATGAAAGCATTTTACTATCGCTTAGAATTTATATGTATAATCATTACTTGTAAATATTTTAAGAGTGCCAGAGCTGTAAATGAAAATTATTTAGTTATTTAAACGAACAAGAACTCTAGAACTCTTCGTAAACTATCGATTAACAGTCTGCTTTTTTTATTTTATTTCATTTATTATATTGGGATGCTAACTTTCGGTCGTTAACATCTCATTTTTTAAATTGCATTTTTTGGTACTAAATTCGACAGAACTATTGATAGAAAGTATCAGGAACTATAGAACTATATCGGATGCCATAAGAACTCCGCTCAAAATATGAGATGCTAAGATTTGAGATGCTAACTTCACATACCCCGGAAATTTAGATTTATGCTAGAATATTTTGTTGCCTCACAAAATCATCAGTGCATTAGACTGCATTAAGAAGTTTTATACCAGTATTTATTTAGAAGTTGAGAACTGAATATTTAATTTTTTTTATATAGTTTTAATTTTGTAGTTTTGATTATTTTTTCATGCAACGTTGTCTTTTAGCCCCAAGATAAATGTCATATTACCCGTAGGTGCGGATAATATGACAATATTTCACCATTAAACATTTTTGCTTGTAACATTTCTATCAATGGGTTTTTCATAATTATTTTTCTGAACTATACACTGTAATACAGGTCGTTGAAATCAGTTTGATCTTCACATAAAACTGGTTACAGCGTTTGGTATTGTTTTAATAAAAAAAGGCGAAGGCAATTCAAATATAATATAAAATACAGAATGTCCCATTTAAAAAACTTAACGTTTATATGTATCAGTTTACTGGAGAACCTTGTATAATAGAAATTATTTTTAAATTGTTATTTTTTCTGATATATTATGTTTCTGTATGAAAACAGATTAAAAAATTTTTTTTGGGTCTATACACCGATGCGTTACTAGTGGCCCACCATGTATAAATATATATTATTTTTGTCAAAATATTACATTTTTTAACTAGTCAGTTGAGCTTTGTAGAATAATAATCAATAAGGAAACTGAAACCCCATTGGTCAAACCTTTTTATGCGAGTTGCTATTATGATTACAAAAACAAGAAAAGCTTTAATACTTACAATCGAAATTTCTCGTTCCATTTCGGATTAAGCGTATGCGGCTTAACGGACGTGGCTCTTATAAACTTGGCGGGCAATGCCCCCCCGATGCTGTCTCTCTGCTCCCTGACGCGTCCGTCCTTCCGTTTGAAGCTCAGCTTGAAGCTGTGGTGCTTACGCAGCTTCTCGCCGCCGGCACAGATGCTGTGATTGGCCTGCAAGGGCCCGTCGCCGGTCATGCCGCCACAAACGTCCGACAGAGTCCGGTTGGGGGTTAATGGTTGGGGAGACGACGGGGCGGCCATCGGTTGGATGCCCAGCATGCAGTACGGGTCACTGAAACCTTAAACGAGAAAAATAACGAATTAAGATTGACGTTTGGAATAAACAGATATGTGTACTTTAGTAGCGGGTGATGCATGATAAGAGTTTTTGTATCTACATGTTGTAACAAAATGATTATAAATTAGACCGGGTATTCAGAAATAAAAAATAGATGAGTTAGATCTAACTTACCTATATACAAAAGTGTTTACAAGAAAGGTTACAAATTAAGTCATTTTTTTCCAATAATTTGGAAATTGTTTTGTCATGAAAATTTTACAGAGTGAAAGTTAAGATGATATTTTAGATAAAAATGATAGAGTAAAAGGAAGAGAAATTCAAAATGATACCTAGTATAGGAGACAGAGCAAAAATAGAGTAATGTGACTTGAATGATGTAGATAGTAAGATTTGTATACATAAGAAGAATAATATTTAAAGTTAAAGTATAAATAATATGAATAGTTAATGGTTTAAGATGAAAACGGATATTTTTTTACATGTGATGAAATATGAATCAACAAATCAGATATAGTAAATAAATGCGGATAATAAATAATGTGATTATAATATTAAAAATGTAGAATTATATAAATAGTATGATAAATAATAAGAAAATAAGGACGAAAAAAAGTATGAAAAAGAAAGAGGAACTTTAAAAGGAAATGCATAGGATATTTATAATGAAAAGAGAGATGAAATAAAAATAATATGTACAAAACGAATAAGTTAAAAAGATTACAAAGCAATAAATATATTAGATACAAATTCAATAAAATGAGATAAAAAGGAATTTAAATAAGGATAAATTTTTTTTGGGATTACTGTTAGCATACCAACATTTCAAACACTAAAATCATAAAGGTTTAAAAAGTTAAAATCTAAAGTTTGATAAATTTGAAATTCACAATATGGCTTTTGCAAAATGTGTGAAGATCAAATTAGGGGATTTGATACGGAAAGTTCTGAAGGGCAAATTGATTACGTCTGAATATTTAAGGATGTTCAATCACCCTGTATTTTTGTAGAAATATTCTTGTTTGTCAAAATTGTGTTATCGGCAATGTTGGAATGGTGTAAAAATCGTATTCGAAAGAAACAATCAAGTTAAGACTGTCATACGATTTTAATTTTAATTATTGTTTTAGTTGAATGTCAAATGGAAATTTATAATGAAAAAAGTATTTGAAAGATTATAAGATCTGTGGGATTGTGTTAGATGCAGATGAATTATTCTAGATTGAAATTTGTTTGAAGAAAGATTATACATAAAAAAAACAATATAAAAGGTAAAAGGAAAATTTAATTAAAAAAAGGAGAACTTTGTGAGATCTAAAGGACCTTTTTCTTTTTCTACCTTTTAATCTAACCAACTCACACGTGGCTATTCCAAGTTTGTATTTTTTTTGCAAGTTCAATATTTATGTTAATATTATGTGGTGCATTGGATTATTAATAAAATTATCTAAAAAATAAGTGTAACACTTTACAATACGTTACAGTTTTTTATCCCGCTAGAAGGCGCTAAAATTAAAAGTAACGCAATGAACTGTCATATTGCCGAATTTCTCATACAATACGCAAGTTCAGTGATGATGTAATTATGGTTCCACTGACAATTAAAGTGATAGTAGATTTTTTGAGTGCGTTTTGTTCGTTTTGTTAACCTAAATTATATCGTTTTTTTCACTTTTATAAATATATTCCTAAAGTTAGTAGTTAACATGCATCAAATATACAATCGTTATAGTTACCAATTATATACCTTTAAACTAATTTTTATGAGCTGTAAACAATATTTAGAAATAAACTAAAAACAGTAAAAACGTATATATCAAATTTATTGATGTTTTCTTTAAAAGTTTGGTTAGAAATAAATGTCAGTGGAACCAAAATGACATCACACCGAACTAGCGTAATACCATTTCGATTATGGAGTATAGGGGAATGGAGGACAATCTAATATGGTTGTTTATCTCAAAAAGTGCCTACAAAAAGCTGTAAATCTGTAAATAAAGTTTCAGAAAATGGCCCAAATGGCGCTCGTGTACTAAAAGGGCGAGACCCAATGATATATAATAGTTATATAGATTGATTATCAGACGATGAAAAGCGTATTATCTTAAGTAATAAAGAGATGAATACTTGTATTTTATTAATTATTAAAAGATTGATAATATATGTTAATTAGTAATGGTAAAATTAAAACTTTCTAAAATTATTTGACAAGGAATTTTATGAACTATCTTTATTTTTATTGGAACATAATTGTTTAAATGTTTAATTTCAAAAAGTAGAAAAAAAGTCTAGTCAATACAATTAAAATGATTATTTGGCATCTGTCTGTATATTTAACGTGTGGAGGATGGGTAAACCCATTCTGCATCCTCCTAAGTTGAGAGGCCCCTCTTAGCTCGTAAGCCTTCGTTATTTAATGGTGCTTGTCTTATATCGGACGGTGTCAACCAATTCTCGCCGAACACAAATCTTCTAATAAATCAGAGCGTCGAGAAATCGTAAAGAAAATTACTGCAGAAAGCGTTTTCAAAGTACGTCTTCTGACAGATCCATACACTGGAGAAGAAGAATGCCTGTAATCAGGTGCAGATTCTGTCTAGTCATTGTCTGCTGTAGTATTGCCAACGAAACTTAAAAGCTACCTGGCAACTCTATTTAATTCCAGTTTTGTTTGAATTTTACAAGTGAATGTTCTTTAATTAGGTGGCATTACCAATGTTGTCAGTTCAATAAAAGGATCAGATCCACAAATTATTTGGCACACATTCTTGATGCATACTTCAGCCAAAATTTCTTGGCGTTCTAGTATGAACCCTGAGTAAATTCATGGTCTGTTCAAGGTGATTAGTGCTTGTGTGGCGCTATCTGTATCGATGAGCATGTTTCTTCTAGTGATATTGTTTCTGATAACTTCTTTTGCTGCTGTGAGAATCCCCTTGAGCTCGGTTTGAACTTCATTGGCACTATTGCTCACAGCCCATTTTATGTTTAGGTTTAAGGATCTTAGTATATTCCACATGCTGAGCCTTGCTTTGTTTTAGAACCGTCGGTATAGATATGAATCGTACCTGCCACTTTTGGCTCTTCTCATTGTTTTGTTATAACTTTATATGGCTTATGGAAGATATATCTTGGCGAGATGAAGTTTTTGTTCATTTAAAGCAGTGGGGAAGCATTCGAGGGCTTCTTGCCAAAAGCAGATTCTACATCAGGTTATATTCTAACCGTGCGGAGTCGTGGCATTGTCATCAGAGCCACATTTGGCATTGAATATATAAGAAATATAAACATTACATTACCAACTAAAATAACTACAACTTTGCATATGGGTGAGCAATCTATAAAAACTATAGACATCATTTTGGTGTGATGGTGTGACTGAATTATTGACCGTCACAACTTTCGGCGCCATCTTAATTTGAACTTTAGGAGGAATGTTCGTGAGTTTTTAGACAATAATTACCGAGATCAATGGATAGGAAAAGGCAGTCCCGTTGCTTGGCCAGCGAGGTCTCCGGATTTAAATCCATGCGATTTTTGTGTATGGAAATATCTCAAATCAATAGTTTATTCGCAATAAATTGAATCACGGAATCACCTTTGGAGACGAATTCAAAATGCTGGCAACGAATTTAGAAATAATATAGCAATTTTTGCAAGAATTCGGCAATCTTTACGGAAACGAATAAATTTGTGCATAGAAACGGATGGTCGTCATGAGGAACATCTGCTTTAGATTTAATTTTGTGTTTAATACTGATGATTTCGTTATTATTTTTTTAAACAAATTGTATCAACAGAAACTTTAATTTTTACATGAATTAATTTTTTTATTTCAGAAAAGCACAGTTATTAATTGAATACATTTTTTTTTAGTACCTACATAAAGTTTGGGTAAAAACAGTTTAATATTAGACCGTCATATAGTGACCGATTTAGGTGCCCCATTTTCGCATAAAAGCCGAGGGTTAAAAAGTACATCGATGTTGAGTAGAATAAAAGAAAATTTACGAGTGGCTTTTGGGGATAAAACATGGAAAATTGGATTTTCCTTATCAGAAAAAATTTTTGACCCCAAAATGCACTTATATATACAGTTCATTCAAGAAAATATATTTTTCGGACTATTGACGATGTACGTTTTCATACATTCGATTAGCTTGTGTGGAAAAATCTGGTAAAATTTCGATTTTTCCTTAGAGGATTACGCATTTATTTCAACCCTTTAGCCACTTGCAACATTAAAGCCTTTGGTTTTCCGAAGCATAGTTCTATTAATTAATCATATAGTGAAAACGGCTTGCGTGGAAATATGGACAACAAATAACCTTTTATTTTTGTTGGGAAAATCGAATTTTCCATGTGTTATTCCCAGGAGCTACTCGTAAATTTACTTTCATTCTACTTAAAATCGATGTATTTTTCAACCCTCTTCGAGGCTTGTATGCGAAAATGGGGCACCTAAACCTATCACTATCTAACCGTCCATATGTATTTATACAATTCTTAGGTATTTTGTTTATTTTCCATGGCCACCTTATTATAATTTTGAAATTTATTTGTTAATCAATGAAAACGTATGTAAAGACATGAAAAGTTTAAGTCGATTTTTCTCGAAAACGGTTGGTCATGGAGACTTCAAATAAGAGCACTATTTTTGTGTGAAAATTACGAAATTGTTTAAATTTCATTTCATAATGGCGACAAAAAAAAATCCAATACCCCGCCCAAACGAGCCGCTTATGACTACATTAAAAAAATCTTGTTTACGAAATTTGATTGGTTAGATTCAAATAACTAAATGTACAGAATAATATCATTTAATAAAAATCCGTTTTGAAGGTATTTCAATTAAACCCATTTAAGAGCGGTATTTTTAAAGAGCTCTAGCTCCCTTAGGAAGCATTTTTGGATTAAGGTAATTTAGGCTAAATCGTTATAAAATCAGCTCTAGATTTCGTGGTTTCATTCTTTGAAGAGCGTTTCTGGACACCCTGTATACCAATGTGAAGTATATTGAGGATTTTTCTTGATACTACAATAATTCATGACCTGTACATTTGTTTAAAATCAATTCTTTAATAAATTATTAACTAAATAAACTGGCATTGACGCAAAATCAGTCGATCGATTTTTTTAATCAAACAAAAAGATAAAATGATTACCGTTTGCATCCTTGGCCTCCAGTCCTTCGGCCTCGATGACGATGACGCTCAGCACAACGATGGGCGGTTGTTCTTCACCTGCCACGTGCAGCATCCGATAGTGCCTATCAGGGGGCATGTTGAACGCCCTCTGACCGTAGAGATACAGATCCTCTTTATAGTGTGCGTATTGACCTCCAGGGGCAGGGGCTCCGACCTGTAACAATAAGTCACGTGAAGCCGTGCAGTCACCCAATCACATTAATTACGCTTAAGATTCTCTTTGAGATGAGGAAGAGGATCGGTTCCAGGAAGTTGGTATATTGTTCGGGGTAGAAGGTTAAATTTAAGATTTGAATAGAGCTTGGGGTAGCGGTATTTTTGTAATTTGTAATACAATCTCAACTAGCAAAAAAATTTTTAGTTGGCAAGACTGTTATATTTAATTGATATTATGCTACTTCTGACATGCTAATTTATTGTACTAACAACAATGTAGAAAGCACTATTTTCTTATCTGAAACTGAATTGTAATATTGTAAGCATGGTATAGGTATATTCAGTGGTATCTACACAAATATTCGTACTGCATGATGCCTACTTTCAAATGAAATATTAGTTTTTGTTTCGAGAGTCATTCAAATTCTCTCGAACTTTCACTTCGCAACATTTTTCAGACAGATAAATGTATTTAAGGCGAAAAAAAAAGAATACGTGCCTTTTGGCTAATATGCATATTTGGAAATAATAAAAGTTTGGCGAAATACTTAAAGGTTTCAGACAGAGACGTTTTTCGTTGTTCTCTGCAAAAATACAAAAAAAATTCGTTTTCCTTCCACTTCGAGAACACTCCGGAAAAAATGATACATCTACAGAAAAAGTTTGACATAATGGGGGAATAAAATGAAAGATTTCCGAAAAGTGAAATACGATATAAAAGTTCGTGTAAATTCAGGTTCAAAAAGACTTTTATTGAACTGATAATTTGATAAATACAAAATCGTTTAACGTATTAACATTTTAACAAATAATATTTACAGATATCAAACAGAGTTTTTAAATTTAAGGAAGTATAAATGGTTAATATTCTGTCCTTCATTCAAGTTAATATTGGCGCATTTAAATGAAATAGGGAGAATGGAATTGACAGTTTAGAAAACATTCCTACAAAGGAAATAAAATTGAAATTTTCTGAGTTTGCACTGTAGGTGCTGGCAGGATTGTATTTTGAAAAATTATAATTATTTTGGATAACATAACTGCATAGATATATTTAAAAATATATAAAATTTGTCCCAAAAAATATTATAGAAATGGGAATATTAGACAAAAAAAAAATCGTTGCACTAACTTTAGAATAGCTGATTTAATTTTCTATATCTGCTGTTTTCTGTTGGATATAATTCAATGCCTAGGGGATAAGGAGGCACATGTAGACAATTTAGAATTATTTATTGCTAACAGAAAATTCTTAATAGTTCAATCTGCTTTAATGGTTTGAATTTAATTATAGCTATATTATATCTTGACTGTGTATATAACAACCGGGAGTCTAAAGGACCATCGCTTGTCACCAAATGTAACAACCAACTAGCCTAATGGACCACCGCTTGTCACCAAATGTAACAACCAGAAAGTCTAAAGACCATTTGTAACCACTGATAGGTCTTTAGCTACTGTTAGTAATATACTATTAAGGGATTAAGGCAACAGCCAAAGGGTCCTGGAGTCTAGAAGGAACATCCATTCACCAGTGGAAAATAAAAATAATAAAAAAATTAAATTAAAAGAACAAAAATTATCACTTAATAGCATAGTCGAGCGGGTCTTGGCAACTAGTTTTAGGCTCCTAAGGGAATAGAAATGCCTCCGTGGCGACGCTAATATTTTCCTAGAAATCACTGGGAATGTTAGCAAAGTCCACAAATGTGTAGTTGGCTTCTTGAGTGATCTCCTGTTGATTTGATTTCATCGCTAGTTCCATTCTCTTTTGAACTTGGCTGCACCGTACTGATGAAGACCAATAGTCAGAAACACGTGTCTACGGTTTGCCTTTAGGCATTTTTTTTTCATTTTTTTGCGGTATTTGCCCAATAATCCTTTTATCTTCTTTAATAATATAATATATATATGTAAGATAAATATAATACTTGAGTCGAAAATGTAAAATTGGCATTTATATGTAAATCAATTCATTATCCCAAACAAAACATTTAAAAAATAAGTTAAAGATATTTACCCATACTTAACAAAACGCTGCACAAAAACTTTACACATTACTTTGTTTCGGGACTTAGACGCCCGAAACAGTCTCGCCGTTTCGGCAAAAGTTCTGGACTTCAGTCCTCACTTGAAACAATAACCTCACATATATAAAAAAATATATGATTTGCAGAATGTCCACATGTGCCTTATAAGGAGGTACAAGTGGAAATTTAAAAATAAGTATGAGACAGTTGTGAACAAATATACTAATATTTTGCATGTAAAATGCTTTTAAATAAAAAAAGACGCTACACTGTAATATGATTTATTAAGTCATAAAAAAGTCAAAATAATAAAACAAAATTATTTCAAAACTAACCCATATTATTCGACGAAAAAAATAAGAGAACATTTGAAAAACCCCTTAGATCTTGCGATTCCCGTAGATTTGACTGGAGGTGGCAGTTTAAATATAATATCTTCAGCTCTTATTTCTGACTCATCCTTTATACCAGGAAAAATAAATTTCTCCCTTGTCGTAATTTTTTAAAAATTCACAACATATTCAGAGTAAAATATTTTGGTCGAAATTTGTCCCACATAGTGTTTTATTGTTTTCTTAGTAGCAAATTTTACAAGCACAAAGACATTCTTTGTTAAGTGAGTTAGTTCCCAGTCAACGGGTTCATCTTTATCTTCCTCCATGGGACTGTCCCCAGACTCTTCACAAAGAGTTTCCTTGTCATTACTTTCAGATGAGTCATCGGAAAAAATCCTAAGAATATATTTTTTCTTCTTTATTTTTTTGTTTTGTTTCTTTATTTTACTTCATTACGACGTTTTTTTATCGTTTTTCTTTCTCCTAACTTTCTAATCTTTCTTTAAAATTGTTGAACATCTTTTTTTTTTTCTATTATTTTTCTTTTTAATTTTTACTAATTTTGGAAATGGTCTCACTTGTTCTGGATTAATTTTTATACAGGATATTATATTACATTTAAGGTTTTGAAGTAGAGGGGCAAGGCTCTATTGTCTCATAATAACTTATATTTGCTGGTATTTTAATTTGATTGAATTCTAGGTTATGGTGTTCGTCAATTTCAACTATACTTATAGAAGCGGTTTCGTTTTGAATAACTGGCAGGTCATTTTGATTACTGCTAACATTTGGGTTGGATGTAGCAGGGTCTTCAGATTCAGTAACCTCACTACCAAGAAAATCTTCTGGAGTAACTATGTTTTTATTTAAAGGAGAGCAACCTGTTTTTTTTAAACCCAAATAATATATTCTGGCGACTAAATGCTTCATTAAGGGGACTAGCTGTTTAGAGTGCAATTTCATATATTGTTATTGCTTTTCCTGGATATGCAGACATCCATAAGTTAAATGAGCTCGGCAACGTGCCTTAAAGAGACCAAAAACATCAACTGGCTGGAGCCGATGTGTCGTGTGTGGAGGAAAAGTTAAAAGAACCAGTCCATTTTCTCTGCAGTACAAAATCAGGTTCAATGTAGCGTGCGTATTATGATTGTCTAAGAGAACTAATACTGGATTTCCTTTAGATGTATTTGTATAACATGAAATCTTCATTGGTCATCCAACCACTAGAGGAAGGTATGCCAATACTACCTTCTAGCGCATCTGTTAAAAAAAGCTTCTTTAAATCTGACTCTGGGAAAAATGTAAACTGGTAGTACTGCATTTCCATTTGCAATGATAATGACACAAAATATCACTTGCTCACCTATTTCCCCACCCACTCCCACCCCAACCTGCTTACTACTTTTTCTAGCATTTTTGGCATATGGGTCATTCTCAGTTGAGACGTAAATCGCTTATTGATAAAACGCGGCACGACAAAAATTTTGAAATTGAAATCAAATTTTACAATGGTTCGATCAAAACAATCATTTCAAACGTGCCTGCAAGACGGTCAGTCAATTTATTGATTTTATCTCGTTTTATAAGATGCCAGGGGAGATACTCATCCAGGGGAGAGACTTAATGTACAGAGTAGAATACTTTTTGATTTGATTAGAGAAAGGATTTTAACATTATTTTATGAAAGAAAACATTTTATTGAAGTATTAACTTTCTTCAGTCATTTTATAATTTTATTTATCAATAATTAATTGATAATAATTAGTATTTAAAGTTTTCATATCTCCCCTGGATATCGTGTCTTTCCCCTGGCCCTTACAAGACAGGGGAGATATAAACAGGGGAGATACTTTTTAGTAACAAAAATAGAAATAATGACAAATGTATTTATTGTATGAAATTAACCAAGAAAAGTTAGAATCTATTAACAACGAGAAGTAAATATTCGAATGAATTAAATTTTTTAGATGAATGTTTTAAAAATAAAACTTGCCAGGGGAGAGACTCCGTTCGCTCGTTGTCAACTGTATGCACAGAGTGCCAGTAACGAAATAAATGACTAAATGACTGCGCCCCTAGTTCGAGTGGCTCTGATTACAAACTATACACTCAACAACGTTCGCTCAAGGTCTTCAATTCCCGCAAGTCAGTAAACAAATGCCGATTTTACACAAAAATAAGCGTGCCAGGGGACGAGACGCAAAATACGGGGGACAAACGTAAACGTAATTTTTTTTTAAGAAAAGAAAATATCACGCAATTTTACTTGCTTGATTACGATAATTTATTTAAATTATTTTGTTGAAATGTATAATTTAAATAAGTTATTTGATTTTCAAGTACTTAAAATTACAAATAAATAAACAGAATCGGCCCGGGGACAAGCCAGGGGAGAGATCTTTTCCGACTTTGAGGTGAAATTGTGACTAAATTAAATAAAATTAAGAAATGAATTTGAGTGACCAATTATATGAGCACGAGTTTTAAGAGAAAATAATATTCTTTTTAATAAAAATTTTTAAAAAAGGTGATTTTTTGTTATGGACGTCGAATTTACGGCTTAACTGAGAATGACCCATTTGCAAAACTGTGATTATCCCACTTTCATCAACATTTACTATTCTATCGTGAGAGAACTGATATTTTTTATTTACAGTTTCAAGATTGATGAAAAACAATTCAACGTTTGTTTGATTAAAACTTGTGTTTCTGGCCAAACATGTCATTGTATTTTCAGGTTTACGTAAAGATAAGTTCATATGCCTTTTCATAAAGCCTTTCAGCAACTCAATACCAGCCATATTATTCTCATACCAAACGTTTTTCAAGCCTTACAGCATATTCATATGCAAACTGTCGAACTTGATAATATGTTAATCCATACTGTAACTTTGATGAACTGGTAAGGTAATTTTCTAGTGTTTCTTCCTCATCTTTTGTAAACACCTGGTGGGAAACATATTCTGAGTGAAATTTTCTTACAGGAATATTAATTTCAATTGCATTTCTCTTGTTAATTTTTTTCAAACGCTTATGAAGCAATGATTTTTTCAGTACGTATCTACCTGCAATTTTTCTGATAGATCCATTTTCATTTTTAATATCCTGCAATGCTTAACCAAAAGTCTCTTCTGAAATTTCTGCCCGAACCATATTTTATGGATCGTAAAACGACATATTTTAGATGTATATTTCATGTGAGGCACATGTGGATAAGTCCAAATCTCCCTCATGCTTACTGTCCAGATCTGCCCAAAACGTATTCAGAAAAAAAAAGGTATTTGTAAAACTTTTGTTTAAAAAAACATTAGTACTTACCGTTTTCTAAAGTATTAACTTTGTATCTAAAAAACTGGCCACCAGGATTATATTGTGATCCTTTATTTTATTAATGAAATTGTAAACTGACAAAATTTTACTTTTTAGGCGTGAAACTTAATCTTCTTTCAATAACGCGGGAAGGCTAGCGCTGTTGCGTTCTGCTTTTACTCAAATGTAGAGTGTGTTCTTGAACAACTGTTTTAACAATATTAAGTAATTTTTTTCTGATAGGGAGCGGGAAATTTGAATTGTCCACTTGTGCCCCTGCTACAAGTGCCTCCCCTTCCCTACGATATTAGACAAAGCAGTAGTCATTTTACGGAGAGAAACGGTTGCTTATATTCTTTTTTGATAGACGTGTTTAATATTTTCTTGTTTTTATTTAATTTTTAATCCATTTTGAGGAATATTTTAAATTTTAAATTTCAATTTATTTTCTTAGCCTTAATACATTTTTTATCTACTTACTATTAAGACCATATATAAACTTTATTTTTGTAAATTTCAAACAAAGGGAACCCCTACCGACAAGGCTGTCAAGCAGAAACATTTTACTCTACAAAGAATTATTGTTTTGTGTTTCAAATATTTCCCTTTGTGACAACGTTTTTTCATTTAATTTTAAATTGCCTGCAAAAAATCGAATTGGAAATGCTGGTTATAAAGCAAACTGTAAAATAATAGGGACTCCTTCATTGTTTTCGAAAAAATCGCGATTTCTTAGGAAAGAAATAGAGTTTTATACGTTAGATGCCTAAAGGTCTGAAATAACAAACCCTTTTAGGAAAAGAAATTTGTTTTACTATTGTAGATGTTTTAAAACCATGCCTCTATAATTGTGTCCCATTCCTTTCTATCTCTAGTCACTATTGTTTTCCGGTTTTAAATTTCCTTTTGCAATATGGAACATAATAAAAGAAATAACCGGAGACAATAAAAAAGAAAAAAATTAGGGAAGTACGACTTGAAATAGACGATCTCATAAATCTACCGAAACAAATCTCAAATGAGTTTAACATTTTTTTTTCTAACACTGGAGAAACAGCAGTTTCTTAGATTAAAAAACCTAATGAATATTATATACAAAATTCCTTGTTCCTAGGGCCAGTTCAAAAAATGAAATAAAAGCCATAATAAACTCGTTAAAAACAAAGAATCACCGGACATAGATAATGTTACATCTGAAACAATTAAAACTCTAGCTGGCGAAATAGCGCCACTACTTTTAAACTTAATTAATAAAATTTATAGATCTGATTAATATCCAAAATAATTTTAAAAATCATTTAGACCAATTTCTTTAATATTAACTTTTACAAAAATCTTTGAAAAACAATTAAATGCAGAATTGAATAATTTATAAAAAAAATATAACATTATGTCAAAATGTAAGTACGGTTTTCAAGAAGGTTTATTATATGTACAAATGATGCTATTTCAGTTTTATTAAAAAATATATACAGCTGTAGATGAAATCAAACCATCTTTATGCGTTTTTCTAGATCTTGCAAAGGCTTTTGACACCTTAAGCTACCCTTAATTGTTGTTCCTACGGCAAAATTTCAAATAAAAATAATTCCGATATCCCAATTAATAACGAAGATAAGAAGGGGTGGAATTTTAAAGTGGCCAACCCTGTACATAAATCTAACTTTTAATTTGAGAAAACATCTATTCAATAATTAAACGATGTTCGCACCGGTTAACTTGATTAAAAAAAAAAAACGAAAACAAAAGCGACTACTGCGATTCATATCTATAAATTATTAAACGAGGTGAAAGCGACGTATTGAAAACAAATGAAAACATTTGTGTGTACATATGTACATAATATGTAAAGTAGGTCATGTTTTGTTTTCAATTGTATCTGTATTGTATAATTTTAGTGAGGGGGTCTGTTTTAATTCGTCGTTATATAATATTTAGTTATGCGATTAAAATTGGATTTCGATATACATGGTGTTTGCAAATAAAGTAACAAAACAGTAAAAAAATCTGTATTTTTATTCTGTTAAAATTTTGATCCGTAGATTATCTAAGGGAAGTGCATCAAACTCGCATACATGTCATACACTTTTGAAAATCACTCAACATTTTTTTTAAATTTCGTAGCTCAAACGGTTACTAAGGTATTTAAAAATTCATCTGAACATTCCAATTCGAACATTGAACACAAAATCCTTATTTTTTATATTAACGTTTTTTCATCCTGAATTCCTAATCCCTTCTTTCGACGAGATTTTCCACTGCTTTGAAATGGAAATATCTGAAGCTGCTAAGCCTACTCTTTCGTGTGATTAGGTCGTAATCTCTCATTTTCACTGCACCTCACGTTTCAGCATCCCCTTAGGCTACTTACTCTGTTTTTATTAGGTTTAAATGTATTTCAAAATAAACGGACTTCGGACTCTTTTATATAATTTACTCTTTAATTCCGAGAAATTTTAATTTCTAATAAGTAGCTCGGAGTTGTAAAACATTAAATAATGTAAAAATAAAGAAAATAAGAAAAATTCAAAATGCGTTTCCCTCCTGAAAACAACTACTTCCTTGGCTAATCCCGCAACAGGCACTGAAATATATCAAAAGGAAAACAGCAGAAATGGAAAATTATTTTCAACACTCTTTGATTTTGTTTACTAAGGAGAAAGTCATTTTTAAACCGTTTTCATTCTTATTAGGATGCATCAGTAAGTAATAGTCATTCTCGATCCAATCTCTAATAGAACTTGTAGTTGCACTAAACTAGGTTACCACTTATAGCGTCTTCAAATGGCGCACTGAGTGCGCACTATTTCAGAACTAATTAGGTTTTTGTCTTCAAATGAAATTACACTGCACCGGGCCTTATTTTTTTGTCTTCAAGTGGACTTGCACTTTTAAGTTACTGTTTTAGTGCAATATTTTTATGTCTTCAGTTGAAATGCACTGACTAAGGTTTTATCTTTAAACGAAAAGTCGGTGTAGCGCTAGGGTTGTATTTTTACGATTGCACTGCATATTGCACTGTAATATCATAACCTATATTTTTGAAAAACTATATCTGTCAAAAGAATTAAAGTAATTAAATGTGACAATGCATCGTACAAGAAAAATTGAGTTATTAAATTTTATTTCAAATGAGCTATCCAGTAGCAGTAGTAGTAGTGACGAAAATGATATGGTAAATGTTTATTGTGGAAGAGAGAAGAAAAAAAAAATAGATAATTTTATTGATATAATAAATAAAAATTCTGATGAAGAATTTAGAAAAAACTTTCGTTTATCAAAATCGACTTACAATGTTCTTAAAGAAAAATTTAAAAAATCTCATAGATCTCATGGAGGGGTACCAATCATACAGCCTGAATTACAAGTACTTTCTTTTTTGTGGTATTCTGGCAATAAAACCACCATGAAAAACGCCAGTCAGAGATTTAACATGGGAGAATTTACATTTCATGGAACTTTTAAAAATTTTATGAACTTTTTGACATTTTTGGCTCCTATGGTAATAAAATTTCCTGATACGTTGGAAGAAAAACAACAAGTTCATTCAAATTTAAAAGTATTTCTGGTTTTGCAAATGTCGTATCTAGGTTGTATTGATGGAACTTATATACCAATTAAAACACCAAAAGGGAAAATAAAATCCACATATGTTAATCGGCACGATGACACATCAGTTACTCTTCAGGCCATTTGTGACAGCAAAAAACTTTTTTTGGATGTATTTACTGGTCCGCCAAGTAAGTGTCATGACTCCAGAGTGTTTTCTATGTCGTTTATAATAAAATTGTAACAATGGAAAAAGAATTTCACCTATTGGGAGACTCGGCCTATCCATTGAGATCATATTTATTGAGACCATATCGGGATTATGGAGATTTAACAGATTTCGTCAACTGTCTAGGATAGGATTGCAGGGAGTTGATGATATTACCAAATTTATAGTTTGTTGTTGTGTTTTACATAATTTATGTATAATGGAAGGAGATGTATGGAAAGAACAAAATTTGGTAAATGAAGATATATTTTCTTTGACAATCCACAAGATGATAGATCGGAGAGGAGAAATGGGGAACTGAAAAGAGACTTGGTGTGCCAACAATTAAATATTAAATTTTTGTTGAAATTAAGGTTAAATTTTATTATATTATTTTTTTTTTTTATTATATTAAAACATAAATCAGTATATAGAACTACCAACAAAATTAACACAACTAAAACTTACATTGCACTATAAATACAAAAATAAATAAAATATTCTAAATAGGAACAGGAACATAACATTTTATACAAATATCTTTTAGAAGAAAACACAAGATTATTTCTCTAGTAATTTTTCAGCGAAATCTTTTAGAAAATCCAGCTTCTTCGGTGTCTTCTTTCTTTGTTTTCTTCCTTTTTTTGTGGATGTTAAGAAGAATTGTTTCAGTTTTGTTTATTTTCTTTGCCTTTTCTAGCTTGATCTGCTTTGCTTCTACAACAACTTTATCACTACTTCTTTTTCCCCAACTCTGTTTCAAATTCTATATTTTTTCGTATTTCACCAGTCGTAGAATTTCCCATTTTGGTGCTTTTTTTTTTCTTTTCAGTATCGGTTTGTATCTGCCCGTAAAGCAACAATTATTAATGTTAAAAGGTCTAGAAGCTAACGGGGATCATTTTAAACACTTGCTAAAATGATTTTTTTTTAAATTCCATTTGCTTTTAATAAAAATTTTGTTTTTAGTTAGTGTGTAATTTATTAAAAAATAATATTAAAACTTTTTTAAACGACATATTTTGTTGCAGCAAACTGAAAATATTACTACATCTGGCGTAAATATCAAGTATATTATTGAACCAGTACCTGAGATAGACGACTGTCTACCGGCGGCTAAACATTTTGAAAAAATTGAATGACGCCAAATCCGCTAGAATTTAAATAGACAAATAGGGTATAATTTTTTACAGTATTTCATGCTGAATACAAAACTTAAAAAATATAGGTCGTTCCATTTATAATAAAGGTTTTTTTATTTAAATATTTCAGTTGAAATGAAATAGGTTGAAATATTTTAGCTTTTTTAATATATGTAAATAAATATGTAAACAAAACGAGAATAATGAAATAGGCATATGACAATAGCGGATATTATACCCTCCTGTGTTTCATAGAATATGTATTATTCAGGACCGCACGATATAGATCTTAGTAGTTACATCTCCTGTTATCTCTGGGTACGACGTATTAAAAAAATTACTCGCAAAGGACGTCACTTCAACCCCCTCTAAATGTAGGTAGGGGTGAAAAATGTTTTTCATAATTCGAGTATTTTGAGATATTGGTGGTATAGATAGTAAAAAATTAGAAATATTTGAAGAGTAGGCCGTCCTCCTTCCGCCACCCCTTTTTTTAATAACTTTTCTGGGCTGTTATTGATTATTTTCGATATAGTTCATGACAGGGTGCAAGCTGAGGTCGGATATAGTAAAGTGATAGGGGTTACCCACACCCAACCCCCATTTATTGAGGCCCTCAGGAGTAACTTCAAAATAAAAATTGTTTCACATTATCATCAATAAGTGGGGTTTTTGAATTGTGAGTTACTGTTATTTTATTGAATTTATTTTTTATTACATTAAAATAGTACTGAACTATATTGTATCGTAAGTACACATTAAAGTTTATAGTCGCAGATCTACTTTACAATGACCGATTGTTTAAGAATAATAAAAAGTTAGAAACATGCATATTATGTAAAATATGGTTTCCTAAATTTTTTAGTAATTAATATTGTCGAATTTCGACCCCTGGCCCCCTAAGCGAACCTATTATTTTTAAATTAGACTTATTTGAGTATTGGAATTTATTTCCTTTATTAAAGAATGTGTTTTGAACTTACCAAAAGCTTTTTCCCTTCAGAATTTTGTGTAAACATGATTTTATTCGTTCTTTATTCAATATCGAAACACAAGTTATCAATAAAAGCTTGAACCTGTTGACTAGACATGAATGTCGATGGCGCATTCCAAATTTCAATATTGAATAAAAAGTTCGAATTCCTGGAAAATATGACCGCATTGATCATCTGCATTTCTGCGAAATTAAATTTGCTTGTTTTTTTTTAAACTGATATTTGATTGGAGGAATATCCAATTTGACACTACTTATTGTATTCGTTAAACGAGTTATTTTTATTCCAATTTTAATTAAGTTTTAATTACGTTATAGTCTTAGAGCCGGCTGTATTTAATTGAAGGAAATGGTATTATAGGTTAATATCGATAAGTTATTGTTAAACACTAAACCAATATTGGTGTGGTTTGTTTTACGCACCCTGCATACTAACAACACAATTCCAGTACAATAATGTTAAGATTGTTAAAGGGGTATTTAATAGTAGCCCAGTATAAGTATTATAGCAGTAATGACACTCCCTGGGCGGTATAAAAGACGCGCAGCTTCTACTGCGCTGATGTTTTCGGGATATAATCTATCACTTGTCATAAATCCGGCTAAAAACTCGCTACATTCGCAGGCAACCCATATTTCGTACACAAATACATTTTATCGAAGTAGTTTTTGTAATACATTCACAGCTTAAAAACGGAAAATTTGTTATTTTGATAGTGGATTTAGATTATTGGAGGACATTGGAATAAATAGAGTACTAGAAGTAATCAAGCCACTTCTTTTTCTATCTGTACGTTTCCTATGATAGCCGCAGGCTGCTGCAGGGTGCTGCGTAACATTATTATAGTTGTAAATAAAAATGAACACTTTTTATCCGTCTATTTAACACTTACAGACATATGCATATTTTAAGTTGTAAGGATCCATAGCCTCTTAATTTTTCACATTAAATCGTGAATATGGGGTAAAAAATTTGGAAGTTGTCTTTCAGACTAATTTAAAGTTCAATAACCATTTCTTAAACATAACTAAAAAAAAAAAAATTAAAGCTTTACTTACTGGAACAAGACGCGGTACATAATGAGACAGCAATCTAATTCATGTCAAAATGATTTTTTTTAATATGAACTACAATTTTACAAAAATAATAAAAAAATCTTCAGTAACTCTTTCAAAATATCTAGTTATTTACAGAAATCAAAATCAAAAAAACATTTTGTTATACCCCTCTCTGTTCCACCATGACAGTTTGGTTTTGGTAGCATATAGGCTACGTCTTCTCTTTCTAATGGCTTTCTCCCACTGTAGTTATATCATGTCCCAATATATACTACTTTCTCCTATTAATTTTTAAAGAAACAAAATTCAGTAGAAATCAAAATAGACTCTAAAAATCTCCATTGAGAATATGTATTTTTAAAATTATTACGACTTTAAATACAATAAAATAATTAAATATCTAATTATCAGAGAACCCTGGCGGAGTCCTAAATATCTTCAGACCGAACTGCCCTATGATAGCTACGTCATTGCACTATTTTGTACATTTTAAAATAACATAACTTAGCCATGTGTTAAATATTGTTGTATTTTGTATTGTTGTTGTTGCCATGAATTTTGTAATATGTTTGATAGAGAGAATAAAAAAAATAGATTTGTCAGACGTTTTTGTCAGAGTCATATATCTTTTTATAAGTCTTATTCCATTTCATCGGTCTGCATTTGACTAAAATGGCCTTCACAACAGTTCGTAGTAGAAGAACATCTTGTACAAGCAGAATGTAGAAAGGTAGTAACCTCTCTATTGGTTCAACCTAAGATTGATATGTCTTGATGTTTTAACTATTTTAGTAAATACAATAAAATTATCCGTTTAGTAGCATGGGTATTCCGCTTCATTTTTAATCTAAAACATCAAGGGAAACGTGACTCCAAATATCTTTTGTCAACAGAAATGGAACATGCAGAATTGACTTTAATTAAATCTATTCAACAAGAGTGTTTCCACAATGAAGAAGATATTGGTAGTCTGGCCCTGATTCGAGATGAAGATGTTATACTGAGAGTTAAGACAAAGATAACTGAGAGAGACGATCTATTTGAATTTAGATATCCTATTATTCTACCTGCGAAACATCCTTTAACTTTTCGACTCATATTTGACACACATGTTGGTTCATGTCATGCTGGCGTTCAAATTCTGTTGTCAAATTTAAGAGAAAAATTTTGGATAATCGGAGGAAGGAAAACGGTAAAATCTGTGATTCGTAAATGTGTAGTTTGTCGTAGACACGAGTCAAGGCCATGCGAAGCAATTCCTGTTACCCTGCCCAGAAATAGAGTAAAGGATGCCGCAGTTTTTGAGGTGATAGGGATTGATCTTTTTGGACATATGTTTTTAAAAAATAGGGAAAAAGTCTGGGTTTGTATCTTCACCTGTGCTATTTATAGAGCAATTCATTTGGAAATTGTGTCGAACCTTTCAACAGATAGTTTTCTTTTGGCTTTCCGTCGCTTTATCGCTAGAAGAGGTCGACCTTCTATTGTATATTCTGATAATGGAACTAATTTTGTAGGTGCTAAAAATGCATTAGAATCTTTAGACTGGGAACAAATTATAAACTCTTTAGGTATTCATCAAATTTCTTGGAAGCTCAATGTAGTCAGTGCACCCTGGTGGGGTGGCTGGTGGGAGCGATTGATAAGGATTATTAAACAATTGCTTCGTAAAGTACTAGGTAAAGCCTGTTTAACTTATGAAGAATTTTATTCTGTATTGTGTGATTGTGAATCTGTGGTGAATTCCCGACCGTTGACCTATTTGTCAGAGGACTCTTCTGATTTAGTTCCGATAACGCCTTCGTTCTTCTTGCAAGAGATAATCCAAACTGGTGTTCCGGACTTAGATAAGATAGATTCAGTGTATCTTAGAAGAAGATGTAGGTACAGATTGAAACTGAGAGAGGATTTAAAAAAAAGATTTAGGCAGGAATATATCAGTCAACTGATTCTTAGAAAACGGAAACAACATTTCGATAACGTAAAGGTAGGTGACTTAGTTTTTTTAGAAACTGAGGGTTCCAAAAGATTAGACTGGCCACTAGCCTTGGTAGAACAGGTTTTTCTTGGAAAAGATGGAAACGTTAGAGTAGTTGGATTAAAAACTAAAGACGGATACGTAATTAGACCCATACAGAGAATATTCAGGTTAGAGATGGATGAAAATGAGAATAAATCGCAAATACAAGAAGTCGCAAGAAAAAAGAGGACAGAAGAAAAGCCATCACAAACTACAACAGATGTTTTTACAAGATATGGAAGGAAGAGTAAAAAACCTACCAGGTTTTAATGTTTGTTTGGTGGGAGTATGTTAAATATTGTTGTATTTTGTATTGTTGTTGTTGCCATGAATTTTGTAATATGTTTGATAGAGAGAATAAAAAAAAATAGATTTGTCAGACGTTTTTGTCAGAGTCATATATCTTTTTATAAGTCTTATTCCATTTCATCGGTCTGCATTTGACTAATTCCTAATTATAGGTCATAATTAGAAATTGCTAAACCATGTTTCTTATAAATTAACGTTATTACAACTCTAGTTAAATCATAATCAACAAAGTCTAACAAAAACGTTGCCCTATTTTTTTTTCATACTTTCAGGCATCCCTCTACTCCCCCTGAGGAGTTTCGGCAGATTACTTCCAATCACGCTTAGGTCCAGCCACTGGTACGGATTTCTCTAAATCAGGCTTGGGGTCCAGCCTGCTTTTCCTCCTCTTGGGGTTCCCATGGCGGCACTGAAGCGCAGATGGTTTATTGTGCCACTATTTGCATGCCCTACTCCTTCCCATTCATCATACACTCATTCATCATCCTTCGTGCCATGTCGTTGATGGTTAATCGCTAGTTGCCCTATTAGTTTCTACACTATTAAAGAGTTGCATTTATCCGTTAAAAAAACTTTAGTCATTTAACGTGTCGTTTACGTGTATTTTGCAAAGTTTTAATTATATAACTTTTCATAACTTCGTGCCGGTACCGGTACATTTGTAAGGGGTAAATAAAAGGGGTTTATTAATATTATTATATTTATTTTTCTAAGTTACTTTAGTTTTGGAGTGAAGCAAGCGATTTTGTAAAATTTGCGTTGAATAAAAACAACATATTTTATTAATTATCCCTAAAACCCGGTGTAAGTACCGTAATCTCATCTAAAATTTGTGAGAGATCTTATCCCCGACAACAGTTTCAACCTACCCCAAGTTTCCCTTGAAACGCGAAACAATTAATAATAAACAAGATGTCTCCCGTCCCCAAAATGTAATCTCCCTGGGACATGCACACAAGAAGGTGTACCAACGGTTCAGTTTCCGTTGTAATCTCTACACAAGCATATTCTCGAGGTCTAACTTCCACCCTATTTACCCTTTTTATCGGATTATATTTCCCTAGCGGACTAATAAGGGCTTGAGGTAGTGAACTGTTACGGAGTGTTATGTCGTTCGACGAAACTGGATAAGAATTTTAATATAGACGTAACTTATATAGATCTTTAGACTGTACAATATTAGATGAAAACTCAATTATAATGTAATTTAAATTAAATTATCCACAACTCTAGGCTGATAAAAGTTGTAGGATTTTAAAAATGTGTACTCGAGGCACTTTATTTGTTTTCATTCAATTAGCGATAACGATGTATTGGCATTTTAAATCCCTTTTACCTAAAAATAATTTGTAAAAAAACTTTATTTGTCCTTTTATTTAGGCTGGTTTATTTTATTATACATTCTATTTTCCTATTTTCCTGCTATAGGAGGTATCCTCCTTTTCAGGGTGGTCTGCCCTGATTACAAAAGTAACATTGCTTAATGGTGTCGTGTGCGCGTGTGGGACCTGTGTGGCAGGTTGTGTTCCTCAAAAATATCGCCAATTTTGTTATGTCCAACCCCATAAACGGACAAGTCCAAGTATGGGGTGGGAAATATGATTTAGGAAAACCACAAAACCTAAATCACGATATTGTACATATATTGTGAATTTCAAATTATATGATTTGGGAAGGGTTTATCTGATGCTTAGTGGGGCTGATTCCAGCAGATCCTGGAGTTCAGCGGTGAGGGGGAGGTCTTGGGAGTCTGAGAGAAGTCTCAGATTAGGTTGTGGCATTTTTCTTTTCGGTTTTTGAAGTTGGTTTGGGCGCCATGGGGTTCGTAGAGTGTCTTGAGAGTGTGTGTTGGTACCTTTAAACTTACGAAAGACGTATTGTTTCCTAAGGGTTTGGAAACGTGTGAAGATGGGGGTGTTTGAGATGTTTTCGAAAACTTCTCCGCTGGGGGAGTGAAAGGGGAGATATTGGCAACGTCTGAGAATACGTCTCTCGAGTGTGGTGAATTTGTGGGACAAGTATGTGGGAAGTACGCCGTAGGGTACAGCTCTGTATTCGGCAACGGGTCGGATGAAGTGTGAATAAGGGTGTTTGTGTTGCAACGCCCCATTCATCCGCACAAAGCCCCCCAAGGAGCCTGGCTCGTTTTCGCATCTTATCAAGAGTACGTTGAACATCCGAGGACCAGTTAAGTGTACAAGAAAATCGTACCCCCAAATAGTCAACTTCAGTCTGTTGAGTGAGCCTGACTCCCAGGAGATTAACATTTACGAGTTGGGGGTTCTGGGAGGTTCTTTGAGAATTTAGGTATTTAAAGACGATGAATTGTGTTTTTTTGCGGATTTAATGAGACCCTCCATTTGCAACACCAGTGAGAGTACTGGTTTAACAGGTTTTGGGTTCGAGTATTTAGTTGGTTAGAATTTTTGGCTACCGAGATTAGAGATGTATCGTCAGCGTATAGGAGGCATTTGGATGTAGGGAGGTTTGGGGGGGAATGTCGTGAGTGTAGATGAGGTAGAGGAGAGGGGCCAGGACGGAGCACTGTGGAACACCCACGAGTGGGGTGAATGTGTCTGATAGGAAGTAGCCCACTTTGACTGTAATTTTTCTGTCTGAGAGGTAGGAGTGTATGAGTTTGGAGATTTGGGGGGGGAGATCTATATTCATAAGAAGCTTTTTGAACATCTAAGAGAACGGCTGAAGAGATTTGTTGAGAGTTTACTGCAGTGACCGCCGTTGTGTGAAGGAAGGAGATTGCGTCCTGAGTGGAGTGGTGGGGTCTGAAACAATGTTGGGATTGAGGTATGATGTTTTTTTCTTTACAAAATTCTCAAATTCTTTCCTTAAGCAGAAGCTCGAGGAGTTTTCCTAGGACTGATATGAAAGAGATGAGGCTGTATGAATTTATGGATTTGGGGTCCTTGCCTGGTTTGGGGATCAAAATGGTGTCTGCGGATTTCCAGGCAAGTGGAAAATAGGATAGGGAAAGGCAGGAGTTTAGGATAAGGGCGAGGATGGGAAAGATGGTTTCAGGAAGATGCTTCAGCGTTCTTCTGTGAATGGAATCCGGCCCGGAGGCCGTGTTTTTACCTGATTGGCAAGCATATTGGATGTCTTGGAGGGTGAATGGGGAGGTGAGGGGGTTTTCGACATCCATAGGTGGAACTGGGGCGGCGAGTGTCTGAAGGACGAATTGTTCGTCAAAGTGGGGGTTGTCGGGGGTTCTGAAGGTGGCTTCAAAGTGGGTTTTGTGGGCTAAGGCTTTCTCGTCGGGGTTTGAAAGGATTTGTCCGTCGATTTGGAGGTGGGAGTGTGATTTGGTTTTTTGACCCGTGATGATTCGGAATTTGTCCCAAAACTTGGAATCGTCTCTAAACTAGTAGTCAATACTGTCAATGTAGAACTTCTGTAAGGTATAGTAAGTTCGTTTAACATACTTCTAAAAAATTGGGTAGAAAATTAAACATTTTTAGATATTTATAGATAATTGAATTTATGATCATAGTGGAATGAGAAATTGGAAGTACCAAGTTATTATTTTGCCGATAATTGTATTGTCTTGGCTCCAATGATATACCTAAATTATTTTTAGGCATTAGGCGCATTTTCTCAAATAAGATTAAGCTAGTAAGTGTTAATATTTGGAGTTTAATAAATACATGTTTACAATGATTTATATAACCAGCTTTGGCTAATAACCTTACAGCCATTTTTTGAAGAACAAAAACTGAGCCCAGAAGATACTGTGAGCTATCTTCCCAAAACATTTGTTTTTTTTTGTGTCAAAGCTCAAGCAATTAGAGTGACACCAGTCTTTAATTGTTTTCAATTCGTTTTAAATACAGTTTTTAAGATCTTCAGCAGTTTTTCATTTTAAAGAATTGTGATATCAGCATCAATTATTGTAAAATTGCCAGATATTTTACCTTCTGTTATTCGTAAAATATAACAAGAAAAGAACTGGTCTCAAAACAGATCCTTGTGGAACTTCATGTTTTAATATGAAGCTGTTCGAAATTCTACCTGTTTTCTTTGCAGCTTGTATTCGATTTGATAAGTAGCTTTTAAAACAATTTACTGGTAAATTTCGAAAACCGTACCGGTACAATTTTTCCAATTATTGTGTGTTATGTAGCTGAATCTTATGCTTTTACAAATCAATATAATTTATGTTCAATACAAAAGATTTAAAAATAAAAATATTAACAAAATTGTGTGGATTAATTAGAATTTCAAACGGACACATACATAAAATTTCTGTCCCTTGATTTATTAGAGAATTTAGTTTAAAATAAATATTCAAAATGCGCGGGGTATCACCTAAATGCAACCAAGGGGTTTAGGTTTGTAACCAACTTTACTACAAGTTAATATACTAATCGTATCCGGTCACATTTAAAATATATAATTAGTTGCCTTTTAATTATTTATTAAAGCTAATCGCCTATCAAAGTAAAAATATAATGTACATCAAATAATTCTCAAAGCCATAGTTACAACAATATATGTGCGGCCGTTTTTCTTTCGACAACAACTACTCCTTTGGCTAATACCTCACCAGGTATTGAATTACGTCGAAAGAAAATAGCAGAGATAGAAAATGTTTTCAACGCTCTACCTTTGATTTTGCCCACTAAGGAGAAAGTCATTCTTGGACCGGTTTCGTCCTTATTAGGACTCTTCAGCAAGAAATATAAATTCTCGACTCCAGTCTCTAATGGAGTCTGATTGCATTACCAATTTCGATCGAACTCAATTACGGCGGGTTGAGCATGAGTAGATATTCAACGAGCGAAAATGGTATCGCCATCTATTATAGATGGCGATACCATTAAAATATAATGGATTGAAATTTATAATATAGGTAGCTTATTAATTATTTATAATTTACATCAACTACAACAATTTTAAAATATAATATCAGTAAATTTTAATCGCAGCTACCTTTTTATTTAGTTTCCGCACCCCTTCAAGCATTGTATAGAATGTTTTAAATAAAATATTATTTAAATTCAAATCAAACAAAAGTACTTTCAAAATTCTTCTATAAAATACAATTAAATTAAAGATAAGCGCTTTTTACTTGCAAATTTTGCGAATAATAATTATAAATTATCCATGATATGTGTTTATACTTTAAATAAAGGCTTCAATAAACCTTTAATCAAGGGAAAATACAAAATGTAGGAATAGAGACCACATGTATTGCCGTTGGCTCGAAAACCACTTCAAAACCTTTCAACGTAATGAATGTGACTGCAAAACAAAATCACCAAATGCTGATATTTAATTTTCAGTATACCTACTAATTTTTAAATAGTATATTTAGAAACATATTTTATTTTGTATGGAATTGTGATTGTTGATTAACTAATTGGTATTATTTATTGTTCTTTTAAAATAATGATTATTCAGTACAAGTAAACCTAAAAGAATATCATAGCATATGTAGTAGTGACATCTTTTTTAAATAAATGAACCATATAACGGGTGATTTATCTAAATATCCTGTTAACATGAACAAGTTACATAAAATGGCATTTCGTAATGTGTTACATACAATATTTTTTCTAATTTTGACTAAATTTGACTAAAATTTTACTAAAATTCTGTTTTTGTTAAATATTACTGACATTTAGGCAACCAATATTACTTTTTTGTATTGTTAGTTGCATTTGCATCATTTTATTGACAATTAGAATCACGATAAGAATGTCATTATTAATTATTTATTCTCAACAACTTGCGGTGTGTTTATATTATTTATTAAAGTTATTTGGTTTTTAAAAAAGTCGGTTCTTTTGTTGTGTATTGTTTTAATTAATTTGTGTTGATTTGGACTGGCAAATAAGAATCAAAACAACATTATTACTAGGTTGTAAGTTCAACCAAACTCTATTTTTATAAGTCAACCTGCCCTTTGATATAAACTTTCAATAATAATGTATATTATTGATTTTAAAACAAAAATAGTAGTTTGTGCAACAAGAATGGGTAACAACAATCCACTCTACGACTCACTAATGAAAATCTACAAATTTTAAAAATGATTTTAGGTTATTTAGACAAACTAATTAATTTTAAAATTATTTATGAATTTTACTAATTTATAAAAAAAAAAAATAAAAAAAATTGTTCCGAGCCCAGGTTCGAACCCGTGTTATTCGCGTGGAAGGTAGATGCTCTGTCCACAACTCCACGGCCATTTTTATTGTTTTAGTTTTAATACTCGTAATTAAATTACTTTCATATAGTTTGATTAAAATTTAATTTCTTTTTCAAAATATGGGCCATATAAAAATTAAAATACTGTTATTTATTGATTCTACATAAAAATAACTCATTTTAATGTATAAATAATCTCATTATCTAAAAATTATATTAACAATTAATTTGACAGAATTGCCACTTATTCAAATTTTAAAATTAATAGTAGTTGGGTGTCCCAAATACGAACTGTGATTAGTGGATTTCAGTTTCTGCGGTGTTTTCACTACCTATAATGGATATAAAAAATATATTCTTTCAGTTGAACGCAATAACATACTTTTTCGTTATGTAATCTGTGTAGATAAGCTAATATCCATATGAGTGTAAAAAAATGTTTATTTTATTTGTTTTCTTTTCGCACCTGGTGATGAAATGAATTTTTCGAAACCATTTTCACTATTTTCAACATTATGCAACTGGTTGCGTAAAGTAGATCATTTTGTCACTTAATACGATTACCAAAAATGTTACTTTATATGCCAGAAATATTTATATTAAAAATGTATTCTTTGAACATGACTGAATTCAGGAAACCCTTAGCAGAATCTAAGAACCTAAAAGAAACATTTAATTTAAAAACAACACATAATATGACATCAACATTCTAAAGTAATTTAATTGTTTTTACTGGTGTATTTAAAAAATATACATATAAAGAACTTTAAGGTTATTCCTAAGCGCAATACATTTGCTGATAATTCTGCAATCCTGGATGTTGGAAAGGAATATTTAAAATGTTATTGAAAACAACAACTAAAATTGGAGAATAATGGATCCAAATATGGTGTATTGGAAAGAATATACGTCACATCAACTTGGATGTTGAGAAGATAATAGCAAAATTTTTCAGTAGTTACGAATAATGACTACTCAAACATATAATGACTACTCCAACATATAGCGGCAATCTAGTTTTGACGAAGTCACTAAATTTTCCTTTAGTTTAATTATAAAAATGTATAGTTTAGGTTAATTTCCGCCTGATATAGCGTTCTCAAAAACCCCCGTATTTTTATTTTTTATAAATTTTCGTTTTTGAACATTTGCGAGAGCCCCCGTAGTTCAAAATATATCATTTTTTACCGAAATTCGAATCAAGCTTTAAATGCCCAAATTCAGGTAAATTATCTTGTTATTTTCCGAAATGTCAAGAGGATATTTTTTCATTCCTTCGATTTGTAAACACTGGCTACTCCCACTCCGAACCATTTGTAAACCAAACAAGTCAGAGCTTAAAGCATAAATATGAGATCCGCGAACTATTTTTCTTTCCAGTACTAAATTACCAATTTTTTTTAATAGCACAGGCTGTTTGTACCGTGGAAAATATAAGAATATTTTATTAAAAATTTAATTGAGTTAATCGTCGCATGATAAATATTAGCAAAGAAATCATTTGTTATAGTCCGATAAAATTAGTCTTTACTAGTCCCGAATTTTGTACCGTTTTAGGATTTCTGAACTTTCCTAAGAGAGGCCAGTCCAGTGATATCGCAGTCTGGTTTCAATGACGGAACTTCTTAAAGCCAAGGTTCGTAGCCCAAGGAAATTAATTTCGCAACTTTGTACGGAATGCCGTTTTGTGAGTTCTGAACTAACTTAAGCGAAGCAAGTCCAGTGATAACGCAGACTAATTTCCCTGACTTAATTTCTTAATATCCAAGATGCCCCGAGTCAGTAGACTTCACTACTCCGTCAATCAGTAATCTTTAATTCTCTACATACCGTCGATGTAGAGGTAACGTTGCTCCCTTATATGTATTAACTGTATTAAACCGCATCCCTTTGAAAATAATCTTTTAATCGGAAATCGACAATTAAAATAGGTGATTCTTAACTAAGAATAATTTATTCGAAAATCCAACGATAATCCCTGGACTGACACAGTTTAGAGCACCGTTTTTTAATTTATCGCGAGAATTATTGCTTCTTATTGGGAATGCCGATCGAGATAAATAGATTTTAGGATGACAACGATAGTTCCCAGTTGTAAATAATTCCGTCACATTAGGTATATTACTAATTAATTTTTAGTAGGAACCTACGAGTGTGTCCGTATTACATGTATTTTATTTATTGGCAAAAAGCTTTAGTTAAACGCATTAGTATACCAAAAATTATTTAAAATTTCGGACGTAATTCTTTAATTTTTTTTTGTTATTCCCTTGAGGCTTTTTTTTGTAAATGTTCTCGTTAGCGTAATTATACTGTTAATTAACTTAGCGCTTTCCACCGTTTATTGGGAATTTTCGCTTCTACAAATTTATATTTATTTTCTTATTTTTTTATATATATAAATATTTTCACTAAATTAATTTTAACTGTTAATTAACAAAGAAAGTTTTCACCGTTTATTAGGAATTTCCATTTATATTTATTTTCTTACTTTTTTTTATATAAACATTTTCACTAGATTAATTATACTGGTAATTGATCTAGAGCTGTTTAGCCGCTTATTAAGAGCATTAGTCTTACTGATTTATATTTATTTTCTTATTTTTTTGGGCAAAAGACTAAATTATTTGGATTTCGTATTGCTCCACCATGATTACCGTTTTAAATATATTTTGTATAAACTTTCTGTGTTTCTTTTAACTATAATCCCCCTTTATCTAGCTCATCCGGAATCACCGTTTAGGTTGAGTAATGGTATTGCTAGGTTAAGGTTCTTTCAGGTACTAACCCATTTGTAAGTGCCCTCCTGGAATTTATTCATTCCACTTTGGCTACTTTGAGGGTACTCTAAGTGTACTTCAGGGTCGCAGAACAAACTGCAATTATCAAAAGTAAACCTTGTTCTACACCATAGGTGAAACAAAAAGACGTGTCGCATAGTAAGCCTTTTCAGTTGGTTAAAATGAGAGCTTATTTTATTGTGTGGATTAGTGATACTTTTAAAGTGATAGAGATAGTGATAATAATTAAGGTACAGATACTAGTAAGTTGAACCTTAGTTTATAAAGTTTATTAACCTTAGATTAGATTAAAATTATGTATTAATTTTATTGATCAGATTGTAATCTTGTTTGCTTTTTTTTGGTTTTTTTTTGTTTTTTTTTTTTGATTTTTTTTTGTTTTTTTTTTTGTTTTTTTTTGTTTTTTTTTTTTGTTTTTTTTTTGTTTTCTTTTCTTTTTTTTTGTCTTTTACTTTCTTTTTTGTATTTTTTTTTGTAGAAAGTTTACTTCGTCAAATAAAAAAGTTACAGGCGCACGAATACTTTGCTGGAGTCACCTGGTATATAATGAAACTAAAGAAAAATTAAATAAAATTTATGTAAAAAACTACAAATGAGTTATTAAGAATAGTCACAAATATATTTTTCTAATTACCTTTTATTAATCCAAAAGCAAACCAATCATATTATTTTGTATTGCTTTCCGTATTTTATTTATTTATTTATTTATATTTGCAAGTATTAGAAATTAAAAATAAAAAAAAACCGACTTCAAAAACGTGCAGATGCCATCACCACATCTTAACAAAATTTATATAAGACCACCCGTGAGGTACCCCCTTACTAACAAAAAAAGAATCGTTTAAATCGGACAAGGTGGTAAAGCATTATCGCTAAACATACATAAAAAATGAAGAGTTTGAGGATTTTCTCATGAATACAATTATTAGATTTTGACCAAATTTATATGGGACCACCCCTAAAGTAGCCCCTTTCTAACAAAAAAAGAATTATTGAAATCGGACACCGTGTTAAAAAATTATCGCTGAACATACATAAAAAATTAAGAGTTTGAGGATTTTCTCATATACCCAATTATTAGATTTTGACTAAATTTATATGAGACCACCCCTGGAATACCCCCTTTCTAACAAAAAAAGAATTATTGAAATCGGACACCGTGTTAAAGAATAATCGCTGAACACACATAAAAAAAAAAAAATATCGCGACGAATTGATAACCTCCTCCTTTTTTGAAGTCGGTTAAAAACGTCTATAGATATGCCAAACACCAGTTATACAAATATTTTGCATCTAAAAAAACGTAAACAATTGAATTTAGGCCCTTTATATTTGGCAGAAAAACAAACTATAATAAATGTATAAAATCCTAATTTTATTGATCAGATTGTATTTATTAATACAAAAATTATACAGCATTAACAGATGCCATCCTATAGTTTTTGGTTTTTTTTTTGTTTTTTTTGTTTTTTTTTTTGTTTTTTTTTTGTTTTTTTTTTGTTTTTTTTTGTTTCTTGTTTTTTTTTTTTGTTTTTTCGTTTTTTTGTTTTTTCGTTTTTTTGTTTTTGTTTTTTTGTTTTTGTTTTTGTTTTTTTTTTGTTTTTTTTTTGTTTTTTTTTTGTTTTTTTTTGTTTTTTTTTTGTTTTTTTGTTTTTTTTTTGTTTTGTTGACAAACAAGAAACAAGCAAGAAACAAAAAAGAAAAGAAAACACAACTTTGAAAATTGTTATTGTGCCCAAAATTGCTCTTTTTGTTTGTAAGATGTTCATCAAACAACAACAACAACAACAATATTAATAATTTTATAAAAATAAATAAATCAGTCACAACTTTTTATAAGCTCTACATTTGTTTCTAAAACCAAATGTTTCCATCTTCTGGTGCAGGTAGTATTATAAAAAAACAACATCGTGGGACAACAATAAACAATTTAAAATGTAAACAGGTGATACTCCATCTTTTTGTTTCTTTGTTTTACATCGTATGTAGGTGTATTCTAAATAAAATGTGTGTCGTATAAAGAGCTTTAAGATGTCATTACACGGCGTGTGGAGTGCCGCGCCCGGCGCGTGGAGTGTCGTTCCACGCGCCATGAGAATGGTCCGGCGTGCCGATTTCCGTGCGGCGTGCCATGTCCCGTCTATTGTCGGTAAAATTTGCACACTTCAAACGAAAAGTCGACGGGGGAACATATTCAAATGAAGATCAATGACCCACGCGGCTCGAAGCTTGTCAATCCACACGCCGTGTGATCGCTATCGCCCAAACGCGCATCGGCGCGGCACTCCACACTTCACGCGTCGGGCGCGGCACTCCACACGCCGTGTAATGGCATCTTAAGATTTCAAAATCGATTATCTACACCACTTAATTACGGCCTTGATGACTAACCAACCATTAATTTAAATTTCCTGTTGTAATGTAATTCTAATAATCACAATTTCTGCATTTCTTGATTCACTATTATAGTCAAAAACATGGTTTTGATTCAAAATTCACATAGTACTTAATTAAAAATAAACCCAAAAATATAACAATAAATATCACAAAATAACGAAGTATTAAATTTGAATGTACATGTAGTGAGTGTCAATTTACTTAGAATACTAATCACTTGCATGGCATTACTGCCTCGAGTTTAATGGAAAATTAGGTTATGTATTTAACATGGTGAGTTGTCGCAAGAAGAACGATCTGTTGCTGTTACCGGATTTTTGAAGTCTATTACTATTTTTATGATATCCTTACCAACTTTCTAGAAATTTGATGACATAACCTTTTTAGTGCAATTATTAGATTATATCTTTAAGTGCTTCTAAAATTTAAACTCCTTAGATATCCAAGGGTCCCATCGTTGGGCGGGATTTTTTAAATTTATTTCATTATTTAAAAATATTTCTCATACCAAGGTAGGATTCTCCACTTCAACCATTAACGGTTGGATTCTATTTAACACTGCTGATCTCAAAGTGGCGCAGGGGAACAATAACAAATCCTACATAGAATAAACATTAATAAAATAAGTCAAAACTGAGATTGTATAATTTCGTAGCTACCACCATAGCCTTTAAAAAAAGAACTGTGTCGTTTATACCTGTGAGGGAGAGGGATGTATTGTAGTTTATTGTACTTAGAACTTTTAATTAATTCACAAGACAGTGTCGGCGCTTTAGTATTTTTGAGTTTGAATTATTAATCAAATTGATATGTATTATTAATTGGCTGGGGTAGAAGCAACAGATCGTTCTTATTGCAACATCCTATTATGTGAAATACATAAAATATAATTTTATGTTTAACTCGAGGCTGTTATGCCTTACAAGTTTTCTGAGCAAATTATCTCTCGCTACTTGTACATTCTATTTTAACACTTCGTTTTGTTGTAATATTCATGGTTTAATAAACCGTGTTAAGTACTACGTGAACTGTGAATCAAAACACATATCATGTTTTTGACTACAGTGGATCAAGAAATTTACTTTATCTCAATTTACAAAATAAAATAAGGCGTAAAATATTAAAATAAAGAATACAGAAAATATAACATGTCAATGTCAAAAAAATTAGTATAGTAGAGAAATGATCCTGAATTATGGTTATAAAGAATCAGAGACTTACTAAATATAGATTATTTAAAACCGCTTCGCCGTACCCTATCACCCTGTATAATAATAATATCTAATGATAGATCGGTTTAAAGTTATGAAAATGTCTCAGATATTAATTCGAGTTATAATTAATATCTCCGATAATATACTCTTTAAAGTAAATACATTGTGCAGTTATCTTAGAATCTTCCTGTAAGTTTAACATCTAATGACTTCATTTGCTCACTTCATGAATATTTAAGACGACGCGCGACAGTGTCGCGGAAATGAATAGGCCCTTTGTCATGAGAGTTTCTTGGTTCTTTTTCTTTGTATTGTTTAGTGTATGAGCCATTACACAATATACTAAAATACGTTCCAGGAGAATGAGATTTGGGGTAAAGATAGGGATAATGATTATTGGACGTTTTTCTCTAAATGGGTAAATTACTTGTGCACGTGGATATTTTTTATGGGTGAAATTTATTCTTACGAGTTTTCATAAATTTTATTTGTATAATACTATCGTGTTTATTTCATAAGTTTATTACAGACAGAAAATAATACATGACTATTTCTAAGGGCTATAAAGCAACTCATAAAATTTGGAGATATGGCAATAAATGACCGTAATCAATAAAATTAAATGTACTGTGTATTTCAGAAGAATACTAACAAACTAATAAGGGTATTTCATTGAATGATCATAAATAATAATAGTAATAAAATAAAGACAAAAAAATGTAAAAGCCATGTACTAAAATATTACGAATGATCGTTTCCCTCCTAAAAACAACTATTTTTTTGGCTAATACCGCAACTGGTATTGAATATCACAAAGAAAATAGCAGATATGATTTCAACGTTCTATCTTTCTTTTTGCTTACCAAGGGGAATATCTTGCTTAGAATGGTTTAGATCTTATTAAGACTCATTAGCTAGAAATATACATTCTCGATTTCAATATCTAATGAAACCTGTAGATTACTCGTATACATGGATGAACGTTGTGTAAGCATAAAGAAGTGATAAAGTAGCGCCATCTACATTTAGCAACCAATATCAGAGTTAACTTGTAGTATCTAGTTCAAAAATTAGGTGGAATAAAAACCAATCTTCGATTGGACTTACCAAGTGCAGATGCCGCTACTTTAGTCTCACATAATCTCCATCTATGTGTACGAGTAATCTACATATTTTATAGATATTGGAACCTAAAATGTATACTTTATGCTGACGAGTTCTAATAAGGACGAAAACGGTCCAAGAAAATCAGAATGTCAAAATACTTTTCTTCCTACTGTTTCTCTTTTAATATAATTCAATGCCTGTTGCGGTTTCTAGCTAAAGGAGTTGTTTTTTAGAAGAAAATGGTCGCTCTTTATAGTTTATTACACATGACATTGAAATTTTCTTTCTTGTTTTTATATTACGTCTTGGTGTCATTTAGGAGTGGAAATATTTTTCGTTTTTAAAAATGTTTTTTAACATTTTTTATGTTCAAAGAGTAAGCATTTTCAATAGGTATTATATAATTTCTTTAACATATACAAATCATCCTATTTTAATTTACAAAGTTTATACAGGGTTATTTTGTATTGTATTTCTCAACGACGAAAAACTACTACTCTCTGGAAAGTACATTTGAATTCTAAATACCAGTTATTATCAAACGGTCTTTTTCTGGTTTTAAGCATTATTTTAGTGAAAGATGGCTTTCAGGAGAGTACGGTTATTATTTTGAGTTGTAAATCAGGCATTATAGTACATCCCTACTCAATTTAGTAAGGCGCCTCGCTCTTCCTAAGAGCGTACGCTCACTGGGCGATTATATTAAAAATCTTCACAACTTTTTTATTTTTCGAGAGAGATCCGGTTTACTCTTAAGGATTTAAACAGAAAACCGTAACCAATATTAATCATTAATACATACTTTTGTACCAATCTGTATACATTTATCGATAGCCAGTACAATTTGGCAGGTATTTCTGAATTCGCGGACCATTTCTTCTAGGTTTATTACACCCTAACATACACGTATAAGTAATAAATTACTACATATCTTGGTCGTAATTCGGAAAAGCAGTTTTCCTTTACCAGGGATTAAAGGAAACTTCCTACCAATTACAGTCGCAATCTCGCCAAATAGCTTGCTCGATTATTGCCAGCACATTCCTTATATCGTCGTTGATTCTGCAATATCTGCTATGTGAATAATATTATTATGTGAATCCTGATACACATATCAGCTATTACTGTCTATAGTTTGAATGTTGGCATATAACAGTGTTTTATTATTTAATTTTTCTACACCCGTATTATAATAATGCACTTATATGCCCATAGTCCGTTTCATAATGATACCCATTATGATACAGATTTTTCATAACGATACAGATTTTTAATCAATAGAAACCCATAATTTTTTAATCAAGCGTGCTGTGCATTTGACGTTTTTCGTGGGTTCCTATGTAATTATTTGAGTTGTCAAAATCAGTACGTATTACATTTTCGTAGATTGATAAACTTTGATATCAGCGATATATAAAACTTACCATCGACTCCTCCACACATATCGGAGAAAGCAGAAAATGCAGTAAAACATATTTTGCCCCAAAAATCGATGGTAATACCAATAATACTCGAGGTAATATCATTAATTACAATTTTGTAGAATTTTTTATAGAAATACGAGTAATTACTGTTATTGTGTTCAATTCAAATATCAAATATATCAAATATTTATAGTTCTTAATTATTTATCGGGTGTAGAAAAATTAGCGTATGCAACTCTCATGTAATGGTTATTAATACATGATCGTTGCATATATACTATTATAAAATCAACGTTTTTTTTTTAGCACATATCAGATAATAACAACCGATGCACGAACATTAATACAGATCGAATATAACCAAACCTAAAATTCGCCATAAAGTACGCAGGTATTGCACAATTAATGACGATATATTCATTGTCGTTACTACATTTGGGAACTATTACAAATAAAGCACAATTTTTCAGACAAAATCCGCTCAAATAAGTTATTTGAGTATTACTATTATGAGATATATAACTTATATGTTACAGTTATAATTTTGATATGGACGTTTATTATTAGTTTTACTAGACGCTTATTACTACTTGATTATTACTAGACGCTTATTACTTGACGTTTATTGTTTAACGTTTATTTATAGACATTTATTACTAGACGTTTATTACTAGAGGTTTATTACTAGAGGTTTATTACTAGACGTTTATTAGTAGACTTTTATTACTAAAGGTTTATTACTAAAGGTTTATTACTAAACGTTTATTACTAGAGGTTAATTATTAGACGTTTATTACTAGATGTATATTACTAGACGTTTATTGCTAAATGTTTATTATTACTAGACGTTTATTACTAGACGTTTATTACTAGACGTTTATTACTAGACGTTTATTACTAGACGTTTATTACTAGATGTGTATTACTAGACGTGTATTACTAGACGTGTATTACTAGACGCGTATTACTAGACGCGTATTACTAGACCTGTATTATTAGACGTGCATTACCAGACGTTTATTACTAGACGTTTATTACTTAACGTTTATTACTATACGTTTATTACAAGACGTTTATTACTAGACGTTTATTACTAGACTTTTATTACTAAACGTTTATTACTAGACGTTTATTACTAGACGTTTATTACTAGACGTTTATTGCTAAATGTTTATTACTAGAAGTTTATTACTATACAAGTATTGCTAGAAGTGTATTATTAGACGTGTATTACCAGACGTTTATTACTAGACGTTTATTACTAGACGTTTATTACTAGACGTTTATTACTAGACGTTTATTACTAGACGTTTATTACTAGACGTTTATTACTAGACGTTTATTACTAGACGTTTATTACTAAACGTTTATTACTAGATGTTTATTACTAGACGTTTATTACTAGACGTTTATTACTAGACGTTTATTACTAGACGTTTATTACTAGACGTTTATTACAAGATCTTTATTACTAGATGTTTATTACTAGACGTTTATTACTAGACGTTTATTACTAGACTTTTATTACTAAACGTTTATTACTAGACGTTTATTACTAGACGTTTATTGCTAAATGTTTATTACTAGAAGTTTATTACTAGACAAGTATTACTAGAAGTGTATTATTAGACGTGTATTACTAGACGTTTATTACTAGACGTTTATTACTAGACGTTTATTACTAGACGTTTATTACTAGACGTTTATTACTAGACGTTTATTACTAGACGTTTATTACTAGACGTTTATTACTAGACGTTTATTACTAGACGTTTATTACTAGACGTTTATTACTAGACGTTTATTACTAGACGTTTATTACTAGACGTTTATTACTAGACGTTTATTACTAGACGTTTATTACTAGACGTTTATTACTAGACGTTTATTACAAGATCTTTATTACTAGATGTTTATTACTAGACGTTTATTACTAGACGTTTATTACTAGACGTTTATTACTAGACTTTTATTACTAAACGTTTATTACTAGACGTTTATTACTAGACGTATATTGCTAAATGTTTATTACTAGAAGTTTATTACTAGACAAGTATTACTAGAAGTGTATTATTAGACGTGTATTACTAGACGTTTATTACTAGACGTTTATTACTAGACGTTTATTACTAGACGTTTATTACTAGACGTTTATTACTAGACGTTTATTACTAGACGTTTATTACTAGACGTTTATTACTAGACGTTTATTACTAGACGTTTATTACTAAACGTTTATTACTAGACGTTTATTACTAGACGTTTATTACTAGACGTTTATTACTAGACGTTTATTACAAGACGTTTATTACTAGACGTTTATTACTAGACGTTTATTACTAAACGTTTATTACAAAATCTTTATTACTAGACGTTTATAACTAGACGTTTATTACTAGACTTTTATTACTAGACGTTTATTACTAGACGTTTATTACTAGACGTTTATTACTAGACGTTTATTGCTAAATATTTATTACTAGAAGTTTATTACTAGACAAGTATTACTAGAAGTGTATTACTTAACATTTATTACTAGACGTGTATTACTAGACGTGTGTTAATAGATGTGTATTACTAGATGTGTATTACTAGACGTACGTGTAATACTAGACGTTTGTTACTAGAGCTCAATAAAAGCGATTAATAATTTTTATCATAGTTAACCGATTATAAACTTGAAACTTTCGAATTTTGGGTTATGTGCAATATCTGTTTGTTTATATTTTTTTAATGCGATAGGTAAGAGCCACTTTTCAGTTCCCATTTACTTCTTTTTGCAAGTCAAATTGCAGGAATGCCTACAAAACACAAGAAAAACTGCTGTTTGTATTACAATTTGCAGTTCAGTGAAAAAGTTTGCCAACTTAAATTACTAAACAGGTAGGTACTGGACACATAGTTAAGAAATTAAGGAAACAAAATTAATTTGAAATTTCAAGCAAACTAACAAACATCTACCATAGTGAGTAGTGGCCAAAATAATAGAGTTTATTAAATTTTTTAGTTGGAGAGCAGAGGGGGTTAAATTGAAAGTTATATTTTTTTTACATCCACATTAACACTAGCTATTCTACGCACAGACTACAAAACGAAAAAGTATGCCATTACGTTCAATTGAAAAAATATATTTCATATCCATTCTACCTAGTAAGAACACGGCAAAAAATGAAATCCACCAATCATACTTCATATTTTGGTCCGCAGACCACTATTTTTTTTTTTTTTTTTAATTTTAAATAAGTGACAGTTCTGTCAAACTAATTGTCAGTATATTTTTTAGTTATGGAGATAACATATACATTAAAATGAATTATTCTTATGTAGAATCGATAAACAATAGCATTTCTATTATTTAAAAATAAACCTCACATTTTAATAAAACTATATGAAAACAATTAAATTACGAGTATTGAAACTAAAATATTATGTGTGGCAATGAAGCAGTGGCTAGGTTATTTGTCTTTCACACAGAGGTCCCGTGTTCAATTATAGGATTGTAAACTAGTTAAATTAATTTTTAGTTTATTTTATTACATAAATTAGTTAAAGTCATAAATTACTTTTAAAAAAGTTATTTTATCTTAATAACCTAAAATCATTTTTAAATTTTTTAGGTTTTCGCTAGGGGGTCGTAAAAAAAATATACTGTACAACTCGAGTGAATGGTCCATATCGCACTCAGAACTTCGTTTGCGTGCAATATGGACATCATATTTACTCTTGTTGCACAAACTACTATCTTGATACCATCGTGTGTGGTATTAAATGAAAGCTATTTGAACTAGGATTTCAAAAATGTATAAAACGTTTGTTCGTGTTAATTTTAAAAATTTCTTCTCAAATTTACTAGATCCTCAAGTGCGTGATTTGATAATTTTTTGTGACTCTTGCGCTGGATAAAATAAGAACTATACAGTAATGCGCTTTTCACATTACATGGTGAATATGGAAAACCGTTTTGACAGCGTGAAAGTCATATTTCCTATACGTGGTCATTCCTACTTGGAATGCGACAAAAATATGAGCCTTGTTAATTTAAAATCATATACTGAGAGACCAGACGACTGGAGAGAGATTTTAAGGAACAGCAGGATCAAGTCGTCACCTTTTAAAGTAATAAATTGTGGGGAAGAAGTGAAGTTTCAGACTTGGACAGAATTTCTTTCACAGAGGTATGTGCGGAAATGTCCTTTACCCATAAGACCAATTAGGGTGTTAAAAGTTGATAAAAATGAGCCAAGATTTATCTCACACAAAGAGAATTACTTTGGAAGTTACTTTAAAGCTGTTATCGTCCCTCCACAAAAGCAAAAAAGTAAGCAATAGAAAAGTCTTGGATCCACTGCACTAAAGAACCTCTACAATGGACAGGTACCCATTAAGGCAGCAAAAGTGAAGGATCTTTTACATCTTACCCAGTTCTTGACCAGGCCTGATGCAAAATAGTTCTATAATGCTCTGGTAGCTGATTCCCAAACCAAAGAAGATGACAGCGACATCGAATTTGCTGACGACCCACCTATTGATTAAAGATAATTGACAGCAAAAAGGATCACAGTCCATACGTTTTTCGAGAAATTATTTGTTTTTAGTTTCATACACTTTTGAAAAACATTTTTTTTTTCAATATCTTAATAAAAACTTACTATTATACAAAATGATTACATTTTTTGTTTTATTTTTCTTATCCAAACAAGAAATATGGACTTTAAACCTTAAAATGTGAATACTGACAAAATAGAACAAATGGACTCTGATCATTATTCACTGCGACCCTTCAGTTAATACTTTTTCTGTCGAAGTAAATTTTAACGATGGTAAAAATGACCTCAGCCTAAACTATATTAAGTACTTTAGCTTAGAATAACTTTATAAATAAGTAATACTGCAAAGAACAGAAAGAAGAATGTTTATTGGAAACGTTGACGTTAAATTGACAAAGGTTTTAGAAAAACATATGCAAAGAAAGAACAAATCGATAAAGCAGCTAGGGGACCAAAGCGATCCAGAGAAATCGGAGCTTGTAGGAAAAGTTACTGTTCTAGATGCAACTTCCTCTTATCATAAACGGTACGTTTTGGAGGAACATATTGTTCTTATTGCAGAACCTGGATCTATTTATCTCGGGCATATAACTCCTAATTCTGGCAATGCTAAAGACATAACATCAAGTATTATGGATTTTTTAAGAGGTAACCTGGGACTTGCTGTTGGTTGCGACGGAACTGTCGTGAATACAGGCTTCACGAACGAAGTTGTTAAGCAATTGGAAGAAGCTATTGGACACTCGTTACAATGGCTGATTTGCCTACTGCATGCCAATGAACTTCCACTTCGCCATTTGATTGAGAAAATGGATGGTAAAACTAACGACCCGAAAGGATTCTCAGGCCCGATTGGAAAGCTTCTTCCAACATGTCAGAACCTTCCAGTAGTAAAGTTCGAAAAAATTGATGGCAAACTACCGGAATTCGACCTAAATGACACCAGTACCGATCAAGTTTACTTATATGAAATGTGTTGTGCAATCGCAAAGGGTGATGTAACCCCAAATTTGTCAAAGCGTGATCCGGGAAAAATGGCACATGCAAGATGGCTGACAACGGCAAATAGGATCTTGAGACTTTATGTAGCTTCTGAACAGCCTTCAAACGAATTGAAAACAATAACGGAATTTATATTGAAGGTTTATGCTCCTGTTTGGTTTGATATTAAAGTGAAATCATCGTGTACTGAAGGCTCCAGGCATTTATTCTCTCTGATAAGAAGATCGAGATATCTACCGGCTGCAGATAAAGATCCTGTCATACAGAGGAATACATTTTTTGCTCATCCAGAAAATATTTAATTGTCAATGCTTACAGATGACCGAAAGCCTTTGAGAGAACTTGCGCTGAGAAGGATTCTGAAATGTAGGGTAAATGGTCTTCAAAATAGAAACATTAGACAATTTAAAGTCCCCAAACTGAATTTTGATGCTCAAGACTACACGGAATTGATAAAATGGCAGTCAGTTAGCGTAACTGAACCACCACTTACAAGAATAGTATCAGATGATGTCTTGCGAGAAATGATTGTGAGAGTTCCTGACAATATTGAAATTTCAAAATACCCTTGTCATACTCAAGCTGTTGAGAGATGTATCAGAACAGTCACTGAAGCCTCTGGTTTAATAAGCGGAACAGAATCCAGAGATGGCTTGATTCGAACTAGGATTGCCTCCAGAAAAAAAAATCCGAAAACTGAGACAAAACAGCAATTTTCTTGAAAATATAAAGGTAGGGAGGGAGGTAGGGAGGAACTCGCCATGCAGCCACCTCTACGTGGTGAGTTCTGGCTTATTTCATTCATTAAAACTGTGTTTTTGATGAGTAAAATAAGCGAAGAGCTGCATATTTTAAACACATTTCAGTATCAAGCTTCGTGGAAAATTCGAGGGGAACTAGGCACCTGAAGACGGCATTTGTCAGAGTCGAAATTTTGCATGAATGATCAAGAACAGTAGTGACAACTTTCTAATACCCAGGCTAATTGAGATCCCGCACTTTATTTTTTTCCCATATAGATCGGCCCACCCTAATGGATAAGTAGCACCTTCAGCCTCTTTAAATTTTACGCCACTGTACAAAAATTTATTTAGACTATAATTTTACATGTTCCTATATTTTTTAAATAAATCATGTAGTCTTGGGAAATCATAAAGTGATTGGTTTTCAAAATATTCACACTCAAATATAGATATTTTTTATTTTAAATTATTCTCCAATTTTGTATTTTTGATTTTTTTATTAATTCTTAAAAAGAGTACATGATTTATTTAAAATACATCAAAAAATTCAAACTTATAGTCCATATAATCTTATGGAGATTGAAGTAAAATTTAGAAGGGATGAAGGTGTTACTTATCCATAAAAAAGGGTCTTTACTTTATGCGCAAATTTCGTCGCAATCTCTTCTCAACCTCATCTGGTTAACCCCATTTTTGTTACAAAACAGCATTTCAAATAATAATATTACTACACAACTGAATTTAATATTTCACTTGATTATATTTTTTTATGTAGATTGAGGTACAACTGGCTAAAATAAAAGTTCTCTGTACATTGATAAGGAACCGGTCTTCAATAGGCAGAAGCGATCGACATCTCAACTGTATCTTCTATATTGTAACATTATTATATGCCAACTGTATTGTTTTCAGATAATATAAAAAATATAACAGTATTTTAAAACACAACCGTCGGTTGCTAGAACGTTCATTAAAATTTAGTAGCCTGATAAATTTTGATAGATTTTTAGACTGTAAATAATTTGACGTTCATGTCATTCAAACAGTTCAGTCCAATAAAGTTATTTTATTGAATCATTAGCAATTCATAAATTTAACAAGCGTTTTTGCAACTGGGTGCAAATAAATAATATTTAATTATCTACCTATTGATAGTCTTTCCTTTGAAAAGCACGCCACTGACTAAACTAGGGCTAATTAACATGCCGGAGCTGGGCCGCCGGCATCGATCCCATTGAATCAACTGATTGAGCCTTGTCACTCAATAAGAAAGCAAACTTGAGGTTTGATAATGGCCCACGACTCAATAGCTTAATGATCTGATGGCTCCGGCTTATCCTCACGCTACCGGATTAGATTGAAAAATCGGAATAGGGCAGGATTTTTTTCTTTATTGGAGATTGAAAATTTAGTACGTTTTCAATTGAAATTAAGCCCGACGAGTCGATATCCTCGATTCGGTTTGTTTTAATGAAAATCGCTGAGAAAGTGGCCTTCACCGCGGCGTGTGTTTATTCGGCGAAAGTATTTGGTTTAGTAAGAAGCGGGATTATAAAACTTAATTAACATTTGTCCATTTGGTGCGAATGTCCTCGATATTTTAATTTGTGTTATCGACTCTCAAACTAGGTTAAGGGGGTTCTTGGATAAAAAATATAAATTATTTTTATTTGATTTTAAAAATTAAAAAAGCAATTAAAAGGATAAATAAAAGTACACAATGTGATATTTTTTTATTTTTGAAATTTTAATTTGTTTTTTTTAATTTTATTTATCAAATATTAAAATTATTATAGATATATGTAAGCAGGTAAACAAACTTTTGTGTGATTACTAAATGAAGTAATGTAGAAAACATCGGAAGTAAAGAACGGTTAGTGCAGGGAACTGATGCAGTAGTAGCGGTAGTAACAAAGTTAAGTACAGGTCGGTTAAATATCTGAGGAGTACCTCTGAACTTCCATTTAAAGCTTTTGCTCTTATAAATAAAAAAGTTAAGTACAGGACAGTTAAATATTTGAGTAGGAATACCTCTGAACCTTAATTTAAAACTTTTGTTTTTGTAATTAAAGAAGTTAAATATAGGTCAGCCAAATACCTGAGGAGTATCTCTTTTAAAATGAAAAACCGAGTAGTGTTATTAAATTAGAGGGTGAATATTGAAGATAGGAATGAAGATGCACCTCTTACAGTTTTTAAATTATATCTCGAAAAAGAAACAACAAAAACCATAGCAACAAAAAATATTTTTTATCAATGACAACCAATGCAAATAACCATTTTAAACGAAAATAAGTCATTTTATTGATATTGACCAAGAGTACTTTTTTTTGGTTTAAGGTATAAGCTGTCCAAAAATATTATTGTTGTGTCTTTATCATACAGGGTGAAAAAATAATAAGGCCATTCTACTTTTCTGTGCAGGTTTTCAAAACTAATAAATTTGAAAAATTATAATTGTACAAAAATGTATATTTTACTTATATTTTCTTTAAGATTAATGTAAAAACAGCTCATATTTTTCGTATTTAACAGAATTAGTGATGATAAAAATAGATGAAAGCTGCAAAATAATACACTCTGTTACTACCAAACGTATTTCAATATATTTAAACACTTATAGATATAAAAAGTTTTTAACACTTACTAATGAAAGGAATTTGCGATATTTATCACACACTTAAGTCACTTTATTAAATTTATCTAATAAAAGTTTTCGTTTAGATTTAATCATGTTTCTTTGACAGATAAGTCAGACTTTATTTATTAATAGCCGTATCGTATGTATTTTAATTGATTCGGAATTTTGTATAAGTACATATTATAATTTTACAGTTATACAGTGTGTCCATTTAAGTTAGAACCATATGGAAAACTTTTTTAATATTGAATTTGTGAAAAAAATTATTCTTGATAAAAAATTCTGCATGATCCAAAACTTAAAATGCAACCTTCAGATATCAGTTTTTTTAAGCCGTATACGAGGTTTGACAAAAAATATGAATTTTGCTAAAGAGTAAGGTACTTTTATTTTGGACAAACCTCGTATACGACTAATAAAATTTGATATGATGGTTGTATTAGTTTTAGACTATGCTCAACTTTTTATGCGGAATAACTTTTTTACTTTCCTATCTGTATACAGATATAAGGAAAGTATAACAATCATGATTTTTACGTTTTGAGGTCCCCTGAATCCGTTTTGACTATTTTCGCGATGATGTGTGTGTGTGTGTGCGTGCGTGCGTGTGTGTGTGTGTGTCTGTATGTGTCTGTATCCACCATAACTCATGAACCGATACACAGATTTTAATTCGTAATATTGATAATAAAAAAGTTTTCATATGCCACCAACTATCTGCGTGCTACTATGCTGTCTTGGTGCCAAACTACTTGTAAAATATCTTCCCAAATCAATGGATAGTTCAAAGAGGATCAATATAATGGCCTCCTAGGTCACCCAATTTAAAGTGTACCAAAATGATCACAAAATATCAATGATCTTAAAGAACGAATACGTATCAGATTGCAAACATAACTCCGGAAATTTTGGAGAACATCCAAGAAGAGACCGCTGCACGTCTTTCCCCATTGTATTTTAGCTAAGGGTCCACAATTAGAGCACTTGATATAGATTTGGTTGTATTTAATGAATAATAATAATATTTATTGCAATGGAGGTGGAGGACATTTTGAACATCTAATTTAGTGAAATTGTCATAAAATTCTTTATTATTAGATATTATTATTATTATTATTTTGTTAGATTAAGCAATTAATTACAAATAATTATCTTTTATTCATTTATTGTGTTCTCAAAATAAAATAAAATCTGTCTGATCTTTAAATAACATTTATTCAAAAAAATTGTTATGTAAGATATTGCAAATATTATGTTTCCGAGTAGGAAATTGCAAAATATATCAAAATCAAGAAAAAAAAATTGGGGTTACTATTTAAAAAAAATTGTCAGAGACGTCATTGCCCAAAAATGGAAGGTGGGGGAACTTGAATTCTTTTTTAAAAATTGCGCTTTTAGTAAACTAGATTAACCTGTCCGAGCATTTTTTCGTAAAACTAACTACTTCCATTATAATGAATTTATTCCTATCATTTGAACCATACTGTATAATAAAAAAAGAAACTCATCAAACAAACAAAATCTTTTTAAAACTAAGTATCTCCATTTTTCTTTTCTTATTTCAGACTTTGCCAGATTATAGTAATAAAAAAATATATAAAAAAATCAGTCTCACTTTTCAAAAACTTCAAAAGGTCTCTCAAATTCATAAAAAACTATTTTACCCTTATAGCATTCTATAGGGTTAGGAACAATTATAATAAGATTTGGTACCGTCTTAAACTTAAATCTTTATCATCTATGGTTTGTAAGAACATAATTTTAACGTCGCCTTTGTTATCGACTGAACTTTAAGCAAGTCCAAGGTAAGTATAAAAGCTTCTCTTTTCACTAAAAACATTGACGAGAAGATATACCCCTTCTGTTATGTTGTTAGGATGCATTAAAATACTCCCATAGAAGGTGGTACTTCTATGGGATCCTTTAGTTTGGCTGTTTTGCTTAATGACTGATCTTCAGAATCAGAGATGAAATAATGTAGATTTACGAGAGTATGTTTCGTGATTATTAGTTGACCTTTCACCTACTAGTTATGACTTGACTTTTTCAAATTAACTAGTTCCAGAATATTTTGTTTTCATTTAATAATTAACGCGATATGTCGAAGTGGACTCTTTTTAGTCGTCCACTCTGTAAATATAAGTTTAGTTTAACCATCATCGCTAAAAAATACCACAGCATTAGAAACTCCAGTATCAATTTTTCCATTGCTTATACGAGTTGAAGAAGAACAAGGGACTCCCCCTATCTCTAGATCAAATTCTCCTAATTTTACATTAACAAAATTATCTTCATTCTAACGTGTTCAGTATTATAGGAATATTCCAACCGGAATTTATTATGTTCCAATCAATCCCGTATTACATACTACATGCATACCCGCTCACTATCATCAGATGACAGAAATTATATCGAATTACTTGATTGTCATGCTATAGAATTTATATCGGGTTGCCTACTTGATTTGATTCATATCTCTTCAGAAATTCGAAATGCTGATGGTGTCTCGAGAGTTTCAACATGAAACGTATTGCCGTGCGAAATGTGTTAATTAGTCTGTAGTACAGATATTGGTATAAGATAAATAATAAAGCTAAGAAATAGACAATGTGAATTTAAATTTTTTATGGTTACTGGTAAAAACACAAATCTCTACCTCAGAACCAAACTATGCCAAGTCAAAAAACTTGATTTTGCAGGAGACGCATTTAAAATTTTGAAATACGCGTTAAAGGCAATGTATACTTTATTAATTTAATGAATCCTAGCGTATTTTATCATTACAAAAAAAAGTACTTTGGGGACTTGGCTAATTCAAGTCCAAGAAAGATATGTTATAACTGGACTTGAAATATTTTAAAGTATTAATAATTAATAAATCATTCTTTACATTGATACTAAGAAAATAAGTTTGTTAATTCAAGTCGTTTATTTTTCCACTTTAAAAACAAAAAAAAATGAAACTTAAAACACACTTTCTAAATAGAGGTATGTATTAACAATAATAATAGAATATTGTTACCTATGTATTTAATAACAAAATAAAACGGTATTAGGAACATTAACGATTGGAACATAGCTATATTTCTAATATAGGCAGTTCTAATAACAAAATAATAATAATAATAATAATAATAATAATAATAATAATAATAATAATAATAATAATAATAATAATAATAATAATAATAATAATAATAATAATAATAATAATAATAATAGTATCTATAACAGGTACACACATTATTTCAAAAGTTCTTTGTCAACTTTATAGATACAAGAAACTATAAGGGGTATATAAAATTAGCATACTACAATTTGTATAAACTTAAAACAAGAACTTAATCTTCTGATTTGTTGTTACCATGATGCAAATTTTCTGAAGATGAGTGTATTTTTTTTGTCGATATTGGCTTGTGTGCATCTCTTATCTAGTGAAATACCCACTGGAATATTATTTTTGCGTCTAGTTTTCCTGTTTAAATCAACTTCCAAGGAATTTTCTTCATCAAAATTTCTTTCGTAAAACAGTACTCCAGGGCTATCTCTTCGAACTTGTAAGTGGACTGAATTTGAAACACGAAAATCCGTTCCATTTTCAGATTTTTTGTTGGCAAAATAAGGTGCTGCCTTTCCCTCATACAGTGGTTGAAAATCTTTAAAATCACTAACTTCCATGTTAACCACATTTAATTTTTTCTTTGAACCACACAAGCGGACCAGCTGTTACCAGTCCCAAGGGGATCATGATTTCAAACTAGGGTATTTTTTTTCTTTCCCTCTCAATCATCGCATGGTCTCCATCCGCTTCGAGATGGGTGTGACCTAATGCCAGACATTTGTGACTAATCTTTTCAATGTTGGGTTTAAGATGTAGAATCCAAAAATAGCTCATAATCATAATTATGTTACGATTCTGCCTTGGAAAGACCATATTGTTCTTTGGTTTGATCAGTAATATTTACGACGGCCCATTTAGTTAGACAAGAAGCAACCTCATTGCCACCTCTCCTTGATACGCTTTCGTCCCACATTAGAAAATGCATTTTGAGCTGTTGCGTCATGTATTGTTAAGTTGTATGTCCATAATTTTAACGAGTAAAAACTTTGGCTATTGTGTAGATCTGCAATTGGAACGCATTTTTGTAAATCTACCATCACAACTTTTTTGTATTATTTGCCCTAGCTCTAGTCATGCCGCGAGACGAGACGATACGAGAGAGAGGCCTCTCTCTCTCGTAGAGAAAACTGTTCTCTCGTCTCGACGAGAGGACGTTTCTCTCGCTCGAAAGAGCCTTTCTCTCGTCTCGTCTCGTTTCTCTCGTGATAAAAACATATCAAATTTAAATTTAAAAAAGATTTACCAAGGACAAAACATTTTGAATACAAAAACAACGAATTATTTTTCAGGTAATTTGTCTTATTAGTACCAAATTTGGCAATAAGAAACACTTATGGAATCGCTTATTGTCTGTCCGTCTGTCACAGTTGTTTAACTCGGAGAGTATTTGACGTGAAATTTACAGTTATGTGGCCCAAATTAGGCGTTACCTGAATAAGTAAATACTTTGTCTTGGAAGTCAGTTCGAGGGGGGGGGGCAGGTTAAATTGGAAGTTAGAATTTTTGTGATGCCATCGTGTGATTTCAAACGAAAAAGTTATTTGAAGAATGCTTTTAAAAACATATAACACGTTTTCGAAAAAAAGATAAAAAATTGTTGTATTTCCAACTTATCTCCAAGAGTATCCGCAGAAAAATCTGACTGAACGAAAATTATCACGATTGCTGTCTGTTGAATAGTTTTCCATACAAAGAAAGAATTTGTACTGATACTTTATATCAGCGCCTACCAGCTAAATCTATCAAGATACCTATCAACTCTAATTAATTTAAAACATATACGGTACGACACACTATTGCGCTATTATTTCATTTAGTAAAACTTTTTTATTTACTTTTAAAACTTAATAATGACTTGTTTGCCTGTTGTCTGGAATAAAAGTCGCGATATAAAAAATTTCTTGTAGTTGTACAAAATAAAACCTGACACAAAAGTTTGTCCCAAAAACCCAAAAAGTTTTATACAAATGTAAAAAATTTTATCTTACATTTCACAAAATAAAATCTTGTTAAGTGCTGCAACACCTCCAAAATTATATTCAAGTCTCAAATTTAATAAAAATTCACAAATTTCTAATAAGTACACACTTGTCATTGATTGGAATATTTACTGAATAGGGTAAATTAAAATCATTTAAAAATAAGTGCAATTTATTTGAATCATGAATGGTTAAATTTTATGAGAAAATATTTGCTTATAGGTTTTTCGTTTAAATAAATTTTTCATCTTTTTTTTTATTTCTATCAAAATTTTCAATTAATATTTTGGTTTATATTGAAATTTAAAAGTGCTTTATTATTATTATTTTTAAATTTTCCTTTATACCATGTACCGTTTTATAAATTTGAGGCTTGATTATGGTTTTGTAAGTGATTCAGAACTTTTTATCAAGAATATTTTTGTCGAATGTAAAATACATTTTTTCTCATTTGAATAAAACTTTTTTAAATACACTTGTTATACTTCACTGTATATTGTATACAGAGTGGCCCAAAAGTCTGGAAACGGCCAATTATCTCGTAAATTGCTAGTCGTAATTGTACAAAATTTGGGGTACATCTATTTTGAGATACGGTGATTCCAGATTTGATATTTGCAATGTTGCCAGATTTGCCGTTTCTCTTAAATTATTAGTCACTTTGGTTTTTCAAATTTATCACCCTGTATATTCGTCTATATCCCTGTACAGACCGCGACCAAAAACTACCTGCGCGAGTGCCACTACCGCCTGTGCAGGATTTACTTGTTTTTGTGTATCCCACTACCGACCACGAGATTCTATCACATAATAAATATGTTGTAGTTCTGAAAAAAACTGATTTTGTTTTAGTAATTTACATTTTAATAATTATTGATTAGGAATATTTTTATTTCGCTTTCAGTTAGAAACTATATTAAACGCTCCCCGTAATATTATACATTGAATTCTTATTTTATTTAATTATTATTATTATTATTATTATTATTATTATTATTATTATTATTATTATTATTATTATTATTATTATTATTATTATTATTATTATTATTATTATTATTATTATTATTATTATTATTATTATTATTATTATTATTATTATTATTATTATTATTATTATTATTATTATTATTATTATTATTATTATTATTATTATTATTATTATTATTATTATTATTATTATTATTATTATTATTATTATTATTATTATTATTATTATTATTATTATTATTATTATTATTATTATTATTATTATTATTATTATTATTATTATTATTATTATTTAATTTAATTTATAATTGAACAATGAGAAAATCAATTGACCCGGTTATTTTCGGAAATAAAATTAAAAATAAATTAATAAATACGAAGATTAACAATCATAAATAATATGTGTTATTAATTGACATCAAAACATTCATAAGTATCTGGTTCAGATGTTAAGTGCGGATTACCATACCTACTTGTGACCATGATTGCAGTGGTGTTCTTTACTGAGACTCATGGATACTACCTCCCTTCGTGCCAGGCATAACACGGCTTCGCTCCTCTGCTGGATTCAGATTTCCGGATTTGCGACGCCGCAATTATTTCGACGACTCCCATCCAGGGAGTCGATCCTGCTTGTACTTCCTGAATACGAAGCACTTCCATCTAGCACAGTTGATATATTTATAATTGCTAGATTTTCAATTCCCAATACGAATTTGAAGCCTTACATGTCGGCCCTAGCTAGATGTTATATACGTTTTAATAATTGGCTTCTTATGGACGTTTTCTACCTTTATCTCCCTTATCTCTGGTGACAACGTAATTAGAGGCAAATAAATTCCATGCTAAAATAAGACTTATTGCAAACTTGAAATTTTGACATTAGAGTCATTGTCCTTATACATATTTCTAACCTCATTTTAAAAATTTTAAATTACAGTGTTTGTAATAGTAGATAATATGCAAGAGGCTTTAGAAATTACCATTTTTAACCGACTTCAAAAAAGGAGGAGGTTCTCAATTCATCGCAATATTTTTTTTTATGTATGTTCAGCGATAATTCTTTAACACGGTGTCCGATTTCAATGATTCTTTTTATGTTAGAAAGGGGGTACTTCAGGGGTGGTCCCATATGAATTAAGTTAAGATGTGGTGATGGCATCTGCACGTTTTTGAAGTCGGTTTTTTAAAATTTTTAATAGAAGGTTTAGATGACGATAATATTAAATTTTTAATATTAAAAACTTCAAATTGATACGAATGTTGGCGAGCACACCCGAAAACTATAAAGTCGCCACTAACTGCTGTCTTTAAATATCCACAATTAAGGACAGGCACAATCTTTATTAAAGTCAGTTCTAGAATGTAAGTAATGTGCGCATGCTCAAAATAAGCGCGGCACTAATAGTGACTGACCTTAAATGAACTTGCAATAACTCTCTATCTATTATTTCATGTATAGATAAACGTCAAAACTCATAAATCAGCTAATTACAAGCATAAGAATAATTTTTTCGGCGTCGTAATTTGTGTAAGGTTTATGACGAATCAAGATGCTTTAAAGAAGTGACCGAACTCATGTACTCAGTCTAAAAACATTTTCTTAACCTCAGCATCCCATCCTATTTTAAGAGTCCACATATTTTGCAACAAAATCTTAATAGGCAAAAGAACAGGGCATGAAAAGCCAATGGGATCAAACATTTTATTGGCAACAGATAAAATGGCGCTTTTTGAAACAGTGCTTAAGTCAATGGTCTGGAACCATTTTAAACAAAGTTCTAAGGTGTCTTGTAAGCGATTCCACTTCAGCCCTAAGAGATTAGACATAGACACGAATGTGTTAGGTATATCATTATTCAAAACTGTGTGTTCCCAAAGGCGTAAATCAAATTTTGCCTCGTCCATTATTTTAGTCGACTGATCAATGAAATCTTTTAATTCTTCCTTAGAATCAATACTTGTCACACAATTGTCTACATAAAAGGATTTTAAAATTTTTTCAAATACAAAATAATTTCGGAAGTATTTTAACTTCGAGTGGTAATACATATGAGAATCTATTGTTAAATTTATGAAGGGCCGACTCTTTATGAGTTCACTCCCATTTAAAAACAAAAAAGTTAATGTTCATAATTCAAGCTTTTTCCGCAAGATGTCAAAAGTGTATCGGGATGCTAAAATCTGGGTGACAATGTTTATTCTAATAAAAGATAATAATTTTTTAAATAATAATTATTAATTTTAATAAACAAAAGTTTTCCCGATGAATCGATAAAATAAAACTGTAAACCCTAAACCGTGTGGAAAAAGGAAAATAAAATGTAATTTTTCGGGGGAATGTGTAACTTCAATCTATCAATAACTGCGATGCGGGGGTGCAGAAACAGGAACTGCAATACAATCTAACGCAAATAAAGTGGAAATTGGTTGGGGAATGAGTTTTTCTCGTTATAGTGATGTTCAGGTTTGATAAGTTTCATAAAAAAAATCAAAGCAGGAATATTTTTTTCTCTGATACTGAATTCTTTATTCTTATTTTTTTTATTCGTATTAAAGAAATATAGATATAAGTATATAGGTATTGTTATAATGCTTAATATAATTAATTTATAAACAACTAAGGTTTCAACATAATTAAATATAAAAAAAAATTGAAGAAACAGAGAAGAGGAAATAAGACAGATAAGAAAACGCACCTATATCCAAGAAAATGATATAGATTCAGAGAAAATCACAAAAAGAATTGTATACAGAATAATCAACAGAAAGGTAAAATCAGAATAAAAAATAACAAATTCATAACCAAAATCTGTGAAGGAAATAATCATTAATACGAAAAACATTTTTAAAGGAGAAATGCAAAATAGATTACAAAATAAAATGGGAAATAAAATGGAAAATAAAATAAAACAAAAAACATAAAAAGGATAAAACTAGATATTAAGAAGAACTTGAAGAATTAAAGTTCGATAAGATAATATGAAATTGAAAATAAAACTAAAGTAAAACCAAAAGAGAAAATATGGAAAGAAGAAGTATGACAAAAAGTCAAAAAGATTAATAATGTGAAAAGACAAAGCAATTGCTAGAGAAAAACATTATTTTAAGTCTCATTCAGAAACTTGTAATGATAGTGTCAAACAATAAAATTTATAGGCTTCCATTTAAAAACAAAGTTTACCTCAAATGACTTTACAGGTTGCGAGCTAGAGAAAATTAAAAGACAGCATTTTATAGACGTCACAAATTCAAATTACTTTTACATGAAACTCTTTCTGCTAAGTAATAAATAGTTTGAACCTATAAATATAAAGCAAGGACTCAAAGTACATGAAATTCGGATTATAAATAATATTATTTACAAACATTTGTGTTATTGAAATTCTTCTCTTTTGTTTCAAAAATAAAATTTCTTCTAATTTTTTGATATTTTATAGTATTTTACGACAAATATCATCATAAGACTATTAATTTTGTAGATAATATTAAATATTGTACGGATTGTTTAATTTAAAAGTAGTTTATTTAAAACATTTTATTTTAATTTATCTACACTACGTACTATTTAATTTATTTTTATTTTAAGCACTATTTATATTTCACACTTTAATTATTTTACAATTCGCTTATTCTAATTTACTTTATCGATGTTCTCACTGCTATGACTCGACTTCAACTGACTGACTTTCTGTGCAACACAGCCCAGTTATATATAATTTGGGGTATGCGGTTAATTATTCTCGTTCGCACCATTTATTAGACAGGCGTCTCCAGCAATTTCTCGAATTTACTTCTAGTACATTCCCGAATGAATGATTTATACCGGCTATCTAAGCAGTGAGCATAAGGTTGGGTAAAGGGGGTTTACACCCTTTATCAAATATTCCTGGTTTTTTAGGACAAGGCACAAACAAGACAGAGGAACCCAAAGGACCAGAGCATGACCAGATTGATTGGAAATAGATCACATTAAAATATATAAAACATTATCAATTTCAATATATTCCGTCTCTGACTTTGATGTTTTATTTTCTTTGCATTTATTAATGTATTAATTAAACTATATTTATATACAGGATGAGTCATAAGTTATGGGTCAAATTGTAACTGTAGATCCGAAGCAAAAATAAAAATATTTTACTTAACAACAATGAGTCTGAGATCGCTCCTTTCTGATCTACAGGCTGTTAAAGTTGGAAAAAAAAATATTTTTGTTAATAAAGAAGCCATTTTTTGAGATACAGGTTTGAAAATGGGTTAGTTCTATTTTTTATAGGGGCAAATAAGATTATGCTTTTGTATATATGTCGCCACATGCGTCACATTGAAGAGAAGAAAACAGCTTAAAATTTTTTGTCCCTCATTAATTAACAATAATTATACTTCTTTGATTTTTAAAACATTAACCGTTTTCGAGATATTAGAAAGTTTGTAATTCGCCACCTGGTCGCCGCCGGGTAACCACAAAATGTAATATTCTCCTAACTGAAATCATATCTCTACGTAAGCCAAAAATAGTATACAGGCTATTTTAAAACCTTGGTCGTTCCTAAATTTAATTTTATTTTGATAGATTGTAATGAAACAAAAATTAGGAAACAATAATACAAAATTATTTGTTTATTTTAACGAAACGTATGCCGCTTAACAGACCAATAATAAATATAACAATTTCTGGTATTTTAACCTAAAAATAAAGACAAAATTATAAAACACTTGATCAAGAACCATAACAATAACATTAATTTGCCTAAAACATACGTCCCACATAATCTTCAAATATTCAACAATATTCAAACATTTAACTTAAAATACTAAATACTAGAAAAGATTGTCAACATGGCCACCACCAACTCTTATACACCTCTGTACTCGTTTACTTAAGGATCGTCTGATCTTGAAAATGTGGCGTTATTATTTTTAATTGAATCAGCCGCTTCTACAATTCTATTCCATAACTCGTCTCTGGAATTTATAGACTGAGAATAAACAATAGCTTTTATGTAACCCCATACATAAAAATCCAGTGGATTAAAGTCGGGGCTGCGAGGTGGCCATTGAAATTCACTACCACGACCAATTCAACGGCGAGGGAAAGTTTGATTCAGGTATTCACGTACAACCAGTGAAAAATGTGGAGGTGCACCATCCTGCATGAACCCTTTTTCTTGATTGTAATGGAAGATCATCCAAAATATCGTTTGTCATTGGTTAAAAAATTTAAATATGACTCAGCATTTAAATTGGGAGGTAATTCAAATGGACCCAGCAATGTATCTCCTATTAAACCGCACCAGACATTTATTTTAAATTCGTACTGGAAATGTCTTTCTTTATTTACATGTGGGTTTTCAGTTTCCCTGGCATGACTATTTCGCCAATTAAAAACTCCGCGTCTGGTGAATGTTGCATCATCAGTAAAAATAATTTTATTCAGAAATGTTCGGTTATTATTCTTCCTTAGCCACTGACAAAACTCAACTCTTGCAGGATATTTCTACTAAATTGTAAAATAATTATATACTTTGTATTCATGGTTTTCGAAATAAACTTATTATTATTATTATATTATTATTATTATTATAATCTCTTTAAAGCAAATTTTGCACTGGTGTAAAATTGTCCTTGCGCAAAATTCTAATCACGGATGATTGGCTTATTTCCGGTAGTTGCAGATAATCTACGAGTGCTTACTTCACGATTTTCTGCTACTTTTACCAAAAATGTTATCTTCCTGCTGTAGGTTAATAATTTTGGGACGCCCTGTTTGGTATTTTGGGCCAAACGAGCATGTTTCACCCAATCGGTTATAAATATTTTGAAATATCTTGTGGTTTGGTTGCCTTCGGTTTGGGTATAATTCGCGACATTTTCTAGACGCTGAATGTCCAGAAAAATGTTCTCTTTCGTAACAGCAAATCATATCTCTAATTTCTTCATTTGAATAGAGATTGTCTCGACATTTTCACTAATGCATCAAATTAACTCGAATCATTCGATAACAAAAACAACAAACAAATTGTTTCAGAAACATCAGATTTTTACTTAACATTGTACTGCTGTCAAAATTCCATGGCAAACTTGGGCTTTAACACATTAAATTTTAGGTACTATCCAGTAAATGCTATGTTTATCGCAATCTTCCTTTTTGGATTTAAATACCAGATTTGTTACCGTTATTATTATGTTAAGCAGCATACGTTTTGTTAAAATAAACAAATAATTTTATATTATTGTTTCCTAATTTTTGTTTTATTACAATCTAATATTTACATAAAATATATACAAACTACCTCAAAATAAAATTAATTTTAGGAACGACCAATGTTTTAAAACACCCTGTATACTATTTTTGGTTTACGTAGACATATGAAAATACGATATTAATTATATATGAATTGATTTCAATTAGGGGAATATTACATTTTGTGGTTACCATGGCCCGTCGACCAGGTGGTGAATTACATACAAACTTTCAAATATCTCGAAAACGGTTAATATTTTAAAGATCAAAAAAGTATAACTTTTTTATACAAAAATGATAAGCTTTTCTAAATTTAATGCGTAAATTGTTAATTAATGAGGGACAAAAAATTTTAAGCTGTTTTCTTCTCTTCAATATGGCGTATGTGGCGACATCTACGAGATAACTTAAATCTAATAACATAATCTTGTTTGCCCCTATAAAAAATAGAACTACCCCAATTTTATAGCCTGTATCTCAAAAAATGGCTTCTTTATTAACAAAAATATATTTTTTTTAACAAACTATAGATCAGAAAGGAGCGATCTCAGACCCATTGTTGTTAAGTAAAATATTTTTATTTTTACCTTCCGAATATACAGTTACAATTTGACCCATTACTTATGACTCACCCTGTATACGTTTTTCAAATAAACATATTACTACCTTGATTATTACCACAAGATCCCATTAACAGAATTTAGTATTCATTATAAAAGTAATAATAGCATGAAATCTCATTATTTATTCAATATAATTCATTCCATTCTCATTTAGAAGATAAAAGTTAAACGAGTTAAGTCCAGTAACGGCGCATTAGCTTTTATGCAAAATTAAATTTTAAAGTATCGTCTACTTGGGCTATTGTAGTTGTAAGGATATACCTAAGGTTTTATTTCTATTATAAAACAGCACATTATATGACAACGTAGAATTACCAGGCTTATATGAAATTTCTCATCGATCAACCTTGCTGAAAACTCTCGTACGGATAAAAGGTATTTATCAGCAGCGTGGCCGTTTAACATGTTTTAGATAAAAAATGTTCAAAGCAATTTCTTTTGGAAGCAAATTTGAATTATGTAGGATGAAATTAAAAAATATATGTACAGGGCATTCCATTGTTAATAGAAAATATGTTCAATGAAGATAGTACGAGTCAAATAATGACCAATGAACCGAACATGTCTTATCCGAATGTTAAGGAAATACGTGATGTTTTTTGCTATTATTATGAAAGTTCTTAGACGATCGACATAAAAATTGGCAATATATTTTGAATAAATAATAGTCTAATCAACAAGTTCAAAAGCGTGTTTTTGGGACATACTATTACGAAAATTGTGTTCAATAGGTCATTCGATTCGGAATAATGTCTAGATCATTGTGTGAAGAAAAATTTTGCAGTGCATAAAAAATTGCAAAAGTTATAAACAATTAAACACCTCAAAAACATGGTGTTTGGTTTTTTGCCTATAGTTTGTAAACTATAAATATTTTTGGATTTTTCAAAAAAGATCCTTAAAGAGGAGGAAATTTGCTATGAATAAGTTTCGACTCCCGGAACTGTATCTCCATTATTTATAATTTTAATTTAACGCTCAAAGTAGCCTTCCGCGCGCCATTTTTAGGTTGCGCGCACATCGTCGAAACCGAGTACGTTACATAAAATAATTTTTTTAAGTTAATCAAATTAAATTCAAAAATTTTAAAAAATTACGGTGTATTCTAAACACTTAGAAGAATTCACTCCCGTTGGAATTTTTCATAAAAATTAATTTTCCAACAAAGTAGGTTATTGTTAATTAACAAAATTTTTAGAATTTCTCTCATCATTACAAATTGATAAAAATAATCAAAAATTACCGTACATTTTTTTGCTCTTTTTATATACATATAAAACAAAATAGCTTCATAAAAGTTTAAAAAATGTTAATACTTTGTTTACAAAAACAGAAAAGACACAGTGGTGCTATAAAAAAAATATTTTTTCAATTTATTATAATAATACTGTTTTAATGTCGAAAAAAGACATTTATTAATTAAAAAAAATTTTTTTTCTCCATTTGTTTATAAATTTTTTATAAACAAATGGAGTATTTTAATTTTTTTACAACTTTCTAGACAATTGCCAATTATGATTTATAAAAAAAATTTTTTTCTTAATAATAACTTAATTGTTTATAATCGTTTTTTTAATATATTTATTGTTTAAATTATTAGTTAAGAAATGTGTTTTTTTTAAATCATAATTGACAGTCCTCTACAAAGTGACAGCAAAAATTTTTTTTTATTAATAATTCCATTGTTTATTAAGTTAACAATTTGTTATAAACAAATTCCCAACTTTGGTTTATTTTTTTCCTGAAAGAAATAAAAATTCCAAAAACGACTTAGTGCATTAAAATTACGGGAAAAAATTTATTCCATTTTTTATTAAACTTTGAAAATATACGTACTATCAAAGTTGCAGCAGCTGATCTATTTGTTGACTTAAAAGTTGATATAACTTTTAAACTATTGGAGATACGACAATAAACATTTAGACATTTTTGTAGGCAATGAAATTATCTCTCAGATAAGTCATTTGTCAATTCCGTACCTATTGTCAATTTGTTGTTTTTCGAACTTTTGCGGCTTGTAGCTCAGTAAATAATGCAAATTCGGTTATTGAACTTCAAGGCAATTCTGTTAAGCTATTAATTATATAACATTTGCAATTGTTTATTGTTCTAAAACAAAACAAGGCTCAGGATGCGGAATATACTCCAGATTCTTAAACCTAAACATAAAATGGACTGTGAGCAATAGTGCCAGTGTAGTTTAAACAGAGCTAACGGGGATTCTCATAGCAGCAAAAGAAGTAACCAGAAATAATATCACTGGAAGGAACATGCTTATCTATACAGATAGCAGACAAGCACTACTCACCCTGAACAGACCACGAATTTATTCAGGGTTAGTACTAGAATGTCATGAAGCTTTGGCCGAAGTATCCATCAACAATGTGGTCACCTTAAGATGGATTAAAGGTCACGCCACATCGAAAGGTAACCGTCTTGCCGATTCACTAGCCAAGAAAGCAGCCAACCAAATACTTTTTGGACCTGGCCCTTCTATTGGCCTGACAAAATCGGTAGTGACAGACCTTATTAAAGAACATTCCCTTGTGAAATTCAAGGAAAGATGGGATGAAACAAGAAACTGCAGAGTTGCCTTAAGTTATCCTGACAACACTGCAGCAAACAAATACTTGACTATGACTAGACAGAATCTGCGTCTGGTCACAGGCATTCTGACTGGTCATTGCCAAGTACGAAAGCATCTCCATATCATGGGGCTGTCAGAATCCGCACTCTGCAGAGGGTGCGAACAAGAAGATGAGACCATCGAGCATATCCTTTACGATTGCCCGCCGCTCTCATTTATTAGAAGATTTGTGTTCGGCGAGTATCGGCTAACACCGGCCGATATAAGAGAAGCACCTCTTGGCGACGTTGTCAATTACATTAAATCTGTAGGCTGGCTGACGAGCTAGGAGGTGCCTATCATCTTAGGAGGATGCACAATGGGCCTAATGAGGCCTAAGTGCCGTGGGGGTAACCCACCCTCCACACGTTACAGATACAGATAATTCAAGTGACTCAGATGCACTACATACCTTCCTTCTTAACTCACCGCGACACATGCGTCATATACACTATCACCTTTAGATGTTCTTACTTCACGTGGCAGCCTTACTGAAGGATTAAACTCGCCACGTTAGCAACCTCGGTTGCCCAGCAATTTTTTTATTATTTATATAAACGTTGTCATTCTATTTTTTTTTTTTTTTCTATAACTTATCATGATTCTACAATAACTTTATTACATTTACATCAACAATAATTTATTTATAATTGGGATTCATAATTTGAGACCCCAAAGTATTATATTTCTGTTCCAGTATAGGTTACAATATGATACTTTTAATTTTAAATACCACGAACCTTTTGTTTAACACTCTATCGTTACTCCGTTCGACGTTTATTCGATATTGGAATAATAATAAATTTGTAATATATACTCGTACATAATATATCATATTTCATTTCCATTCTAATAAATAAAAGTTTCGTGCTAGATAAATTAATGCTTTTATCCTGATATTTACTTTTCAAATGTACCTGCTAATGGTGTTTGTATTTCGTTTTTTTTTTTATTAGGTTAATTATTTTATTGAATATTTTACACCGTGTTATATACAATTTCTACGCTTATTTGTGTCAAAGATAATTTTTAAAGGTGAACATGTAGAAAATGCATTAACCTCTTACTAATATCATTATCGTAATATTTGCAAATGTACCTACGTAGTTTCGAGAATGTCAGCTTGAAACAAATACGGATTTTATTGTTAGACGTAACAGTCTTCCCAAATCGGCCATACTTCCTACTTCAAATTATACTTTATTAAAGTAGAAATTGAATGGGAATACGTGGTGGCAGGGAACTAGGGCCAGAGCTACGTTTACTTTCACTTATGAAGAGATTTAGATCAAATTTGGGACAAACCTACTAGACATAATTTCGAATTAACACATACCTAATAAAAAAAATGGAAGACTTCCGGTTTTACCAATAACTTTGATTTTTTACAAAGATTACACTGAATATTTTTGGAATCTACCGTTCAAATTACATACGACAGTTTTGCTAAATTTTTGTTTTTCCCAAACACTTTTTTTGGTAGAAGGCTATCAACTGGAAAATAATCTTTTAAATGCCTTGAATAAAATATATATTTCAAAAACGTCTTTTTTTATTAAAATTTCATTTTTTAAATGGCCCCTGTTAAGTGCCATTTCACCTTTGGATGAAAAATTATATTAACAGTGTAAGAATGATTTTATTTTCTATACAAAAATAAGTTTTATTTTACGAAACACCCGGTTTTTAAAAGTACGAAATATTTGTCTCACAAAACAGTTACAGCCTATGTTTATGTTAACACTATTAAGATATGGAGGTATCAAATTACGAATATGTGAACTAAGGGTAAAAGATCAAGCAGGTATAAAATACAGATCATTTTAAATTTGGATTAGTTTGCTGAACAGAGTAAGTTTTTCTCAGTGAGTTATTTTGCAAATTATATTAACCAATTATTATCCATCAACCTTTTATAGTTAATTTGTTAAAAATATTTTGTCAAGAATTGAGAAAACCTTATATCCTAAATTAACGGGATTATATTAAATAATTAAAACTTTGAATTTGACTACAGTGCAACCTCGATAATCCGAACCCACGCTAATCCGAATTACGCTAATCCGAACGCAAATCGTGATGCGAGATAGTCCGAATGCCGTCCCTGTAATCCGAACGCTAACAGGAAAAGACCTGCAGGGCGGCCCACTTCGCCCATGTGTAGTTTGATAATGCATTTAAATGTACAAAAATCAATATACATATATAGATCTAAAGGTCTAAAAATGTGTAAGAGGTGTTTTATTCTATATTCGTTAATCCGAACAATTCGATAATCCGAACAAGGTCTGACAATTAGGTGTTCGGATTAAAGAGGTTGCACTGTATTTTGTTTTCCTCTACGAGGTGTAATCAAAAGAAAAGTGAGTTAGATTGTTTGTTCTGGCGTAGTACATTGCGGTTAGTGTATGTGTTTATTTTGGGAAAACTGTGGTCAGTTTTCCCAGAGTCGTCGCACCATGGTTGGTGCGGGCTAGTGACATTGCGGTCAGTGTTCTAGTAATGGCTTGTTTTATATATCGATCGATGTTTGGGCATTGCGGTCAGTGCCAACAGAATTGAGAATATAACTTTTTGTCAATTATGGAAAATTTAAAGTTGTGTCAATTATATTTTTTTATAATCAATATTTTGACATAAAGAGTTATCAGTATAATTTTCTTGTTAATTAAAAGAATAATAAGTATTTTGTTTATGGATATCACCTTTTCATGACTTTCTTTAATATAAAGCTGCTTTTGGTAAACTTGATTGCTCATACTTGTTTCTCTTTTATTTCAGGTACGCCATCTCATACGTGCATTAATGAAATATTTTATTATTATTATTTTATTTACGTTTTATTATTTTTAATCATTTAATACTTATTTCTAACTAATTTTATCTTGTTCTAAATTTTACCTTTCAATTAAAAGTTATTAAATCTTTTATTGAATTAATTTCTAGTTTTTTCTGACATTGAATTAATAACTAAATATTACCAACCAAGTTTATAATAGATTATGATAAATTACAAATATCGTCCTATAACAATCCATGGATTAAGAACATTATTATCCAGTTCATGTCCTTCATTTTTTTTAAAGATTATTTAGGAGAAATGAAAATTAAACTTAATGGCATTTCCGGTCAAACCAGGGTTCGATATTTTGTTTGAGTGTCAGTTTAAAATCATGTCCAGTATGTTCTTCTAAATTTGATCCAAATAGCTCAATAAATAAAAGAGATATTAACGTGACCCCATTCTCATTGTCACCCGGTATAACCTCACATCTCAAAGGAGTAGTTATTTTCATGAAAAATTCTACAATAAAGATTCAATAATATAAACTCTATTCACTTTTTGTTAATTTTGACACGTGTGCTTTCTCAGAATTATTCATTGAGAAATCACGAAATCATTGTAAAAAAAAACGCGAAGCCTTCATTTCAGAGATGTCTGAGCAAAACGTATATTTTGCAATTTTCCGTTTCATTACCAACCTATCTATCGTTTGCTCGTGCGTTTATTTCTCAAATAATACAAAGTATTTTTATTTGGTTCAGGGCTGGTGTACTATAACACAGCATTTATTCGTTTGTTTGTTTATTTGTTTGTTTGCACTTTGCAAACAAATGAGAATCAAATATTATTAAATAACTAGCAATATTTAGACTATAAGAGACTTGTATGGAACTCTGAAAGTGATATTGAAAATAGGAAGTCATAACGAAATTGATAAAAAGATATATGAGCCCAATTACATCACAGCTACTCCTTATAAAACCAATAATAACAGACCAAGAAGTTTGTTCTGCCGAAAATCTTGCAAGACTAATTGCAAACAAAACTGTTCCAAGTTACAACTAACAATCGAAAATTAAAAAATATTTTTTATGAATAGATTTGCAATTAATTAATAATTAACTATAATTTTAGTAACTGTAATATTATTCGTAATAAATAAACAAAACAAGGCCCAGGATGTGGAATATACTCCAAATCCTTATTAAACCTAAACATAAAGTGGGCTGTGATCAATAGTGCCAGTTTAGTTCAAACAAAGCTGACGGGGACTCTCATAGCAGCAAAAGAAATCACCAGAAACAATATCACTGGAAAAAACATGCTCATCAATACACATAACAGACAAGCACTACTCACACTGGACAGACTACGAATTTATTCAGGGTTATTACTAGAATGTCACGAAGCTTTGGTCGAAGTATCCATCAACAATGTGGTCAACCTAAGATGGATCAAGGGTCACGCCACATTGAAAGGTAACCTTCTTGCTGATTCACTTGCTAAGAAGGCAGCTAACCAAATAATTTTTGGACCTGGCCCTTCTATTGGCTTGACAACATCGGTAGTCACAAACCTAATTGCCTTGTGAAGTCAAGGAAAGATGGGACGAAACAAGAAGCTGCAGACTTGCCAGGGAACCCTTAAGTTATCCTGAGAACACTATAGCTAACAAATAGTTGACTGTGACTAGACAGAATCTGCGCCTTCTCACAGGCATTCTGACTGGACATTTCCAACTGCGGAAGCATCTCCATATCATAAAGCTGTCAGAATTCCCACTCTTCGGGGGGTGCGAGCAAGAAAATGTGACCATCGAGCATATCCTCTACCATTACCCGACGCTCTCATTTATTAAAAGATTTGTATTCGGCGAAAATTGGCTAACACCGGCCGATATAAGAGAAGCATTGATCATTGCAATAATATGTCAACAATTTCTGTAGAATTATATGGTTTTCTGGAGGTGCGAATTTCGAAGTATATTTAAATAACTAACTTTTTATAATATTTTAAGGTAGTTCACTCGTAAAACGGCTTTTCTTAAGAATTCAATAAAATTGAAATATAAGGTTAATGAAAGTGTATTTTATGTAAATAAAAAAAATAATTTTTTGACCGTCTGTGAAACGAGATATGAACAATCAAAATGTGCATAATTAACACTCTTGAAGACTCTCATGTACGCAAGTAATGCATTTATTTCCAGATATCTCGAAAACTGTTCTTACCATATTTTTTAAAAACTAATGTAATGTAAATCAAGAAATTATAAAATTTTCTAAAGAAACGCTGAATTTTTTGACCGTCTTAGTAAAAAGATATAGATTTTTGAAATGGCGACATTGTCAACTACATAAAATCTGTAGGTAGGCTCACGAGCTAGGAGATGCCTACCTACTTAGGCCTCACTAGGCCCATTGTGCATCCTCCTAAGTACCGTGGATTAACCCACCCTCCACACGTTACAGATAGAGATATTAATAATATGAAACAAATTTGGTACATAAATTTTTTGACAGGCTCTGTATAAAATGTAATGGTCTCACTTTGTAAAAAAGTGATCGAAAGTCAAAATGTCGTCGCAGGCCGAAGAAGGTAGAACAAGTTCAATATAAGTCGAAAAGGTCTAAGAAGGTCTAATAAGGTCTAAGAAGGTCTATGAAGGTCTAAGAAGGTCTAAGAAGGTCTAAGAAGGTCTAAGAAGGTCTAAGAAGGTTTAAGAAGGTCTAAGAAGTTCTAAGAAGATCTAAGAAGGTATAAGAAGGTCTAAGAAGGTCTAAGAAGGTCTAAGAAGGTCTAAGAAGGTTTAAGAAGGTCTAGGAAGGTCTAAGAAGGTCTAGAAAGGTCTAAGAAGGTCTAAGAAGGTCTAAGAAGGTCTAAGAAGGTCTAAGAAGGTCTAAGAAGGTCTAATAATGTCTAAGAAGGTCTAAGAAGGTCTAAGAAGGTCTAAGAAGGTCTAAGACGGTTTAAGAAGGTCTAAGAAGGTCTAAGAAGGTCTAAGAAGGTCTAAGAAGGTCTAAGAAGGTCTAAGAAGGTCTAAGAAGGTCTAAGAAGGTCTAAGAAGGTCTGAAAAGTTCTAAAAAGGTCTAAGAAGGTCTATGAAGGTCTACGAAGGTCAAAGAAGGCCTAAGAAGGTCTAAGAAGGTATAAGAAGGTCTAAGAAGGTCTAAGAAGGTCTAAGAAGGTCTAAAAAGGTCTAAGAAGATCTGTCTAAGAAGGTCTAAGAAGGTCTAAAAAGGTCTAAAACATTCTAAAAAGTTATAAGAAGCTCTAAGGTCTAAGAATGTCTAAAAAGGTCTAAGAAGGTCTAATAAGGTCTAAGAATGTCTAAAAAGGTCTAAGAAAGTCTAAGAAGGTCTAAAGAGGTCGAAAAATGTCCAAAAAGGTCGAAAAATGTCCAAAAAGGTCGAAAAATGTCGAAAAATGTCGAAAAATGTCGAAAAATGTCGAAAAAGGTCGGCACAGGTCGAAATGATCAAACTGAAATGATCTAAATGATCGATATGATCGAAATGATCGATATTATCGAAATGATCGAAAGTAAAAATGATCAAAAATTTAATTGGTCAAAATTTAAAAACGATGAAAAACAATTAGTCGAAAGATCAAATGATCTAAAATGCAATTAGCCGAAGGTAAAAAATATCGAAAAATACAGAAAAATTATACATAAAACAAAAAAGTAAAAAAAAACTTAACTAACCTATCTAACCTGTGCCTTCCCGTGTTGCGTTGCAAAAAAATTATACATGAAATGAGAAAAATAAAAAACAACTAATTTACTAAATTCGAAATATAATGCTTTCGATCTTTTACCATTTTGATCATATATCATTTCGATCATTTGTACTTTCAAACGTGTGATTTCGATCATTTATATAATATCTGATATCAATCATTTGTAATTTCGATCATATGCGATTTCGGTTACTTCTTTTAATTTCGATCTTTTTTGGTTTCGGTCTTTTGTCCTTTCGGTCTTTTGACTTTCGATCATTTTTCCGTTCATCTTTTGATCATTTAAAATAAGGTGATGTCAGCGTGATCTTTATTTGAAGAATAATTCCATGCTAGATTGAAAATTAAAATATTTTTTTTAGTAATTAGTGACTAAAGCTATAAGTAATAATATACATCATCATAGGTTTTACTGGAAGTATTCTTTGATGTCAGTACAGCATTATTATTGAAAAATATTTGTAATCAAAGTATTTTGCTATGATGTAGTGCCTTTAAAAAAAATCAATTTGCAACTTAGAGGCACTGTATATTAAAAACTAGTCATAGGATTAGGCTGTGCCCATAGACATCATTTCTCTATAAGCCGTCTGCCTCGTTATTTATTTTTATTTATTTATTTTTTAACTACCTCTTCATTTGAAATATCAGTGCTAATAAATATTTATTAAAGCACATGCATCCTTTTTATTTCACCATATTGACAGATTGCATGTTGGAATCATTTGGTTTATATTTACCTTTATTTTGAAAATGTATGTTTTTAATTTAGATGGAAACTCAATACATGAAAACTTTCAATTTTCGTGCTGAAAAAAGCTGAATCGGTATATCTATCTATTTTTGATTGAAATAAAACACATTTATTTAAAATCTATTGATGGTTTTCATCGCTTTTGGTGTATTTTATTCAGCAGAGGTATTTAAAAATTAATATGCTAACAACATTTTGATATTCATGTTGATTTTGTTTACAACGATTGCCTCTCAAGGCACATATAAACTTGTTTAATATAAACTCGTTTAATATAAATAATTATATTATGTATAAGGTGCTCATCTCGGAACAAAAACTACATGCTGATTCAGTTTTTTTATACCTTGGTTGATACTGGCAGATTTACAAAAATTCACCACAGATATCCCGAACCGGGTCATAGTTTCCTGCCGTGTGATCGTAGTTTTGGATTGATAGAGCTACAAAAAAAGAAACACGACAAAATGTATTTGCCTCGTGACTACATAAACATCATTCAGGGTTCCAGCAAAAATGTTTTGGTCAAACAGGTAACTCAAGACATGTTACTGAACTTTAAAGATCACTTGAAATCATCCTTTGTGTTAAATCCTTCAAAGAAAAATAATAAATTTATCATATCAAAATACAGAATAATTCATTACGAAAAACAGGATGCAACAACGACTATAGACTATAGTGAAACTGTTGGAACGCCAATTTTTTGCAAATTTGACATCAAAAACAAAAAAGTCTTAGATGCCCCATCGCTTCCAACTAATGATCAATATTTGTACCCAGGAAGAAGAAAATTAAAACCAAAGAAATTTCAGCACGTGATGAGCTTAGCTAAAGATTACGTACCACAATGTGACATTTGGTTCTACCAGGAGATAGAGAATATTCACCAAACTTTCCAGGAAGAGAATCATGTGACATCAGTGTCGAAATTTAGCAGCGATGAGTAGATTGTTTTCTAACGAATTTAGTAAAAATAATATAAAACCAGTTGTAAAAATATTCTTGTGTTTTACTTTTATCTCAAAATGCCGTTTTTTTCCTTTATTGGATTTAAATACTTACATTGTATATTTTTTTTGACGTTTCCTTTACTAAAACAGGGTAAGTCCATCAATTTTTTTCCCATATTTTTTTAAAAAATTAAACTTTTAAACCAAAAACTATAAAGAACGTTCTTTCAAATACACCCTAACATTGTGTATGCAACGAAAAAAGCAATCAAGTCGAATTTTGTGAATGAGCAGTTTTTCCTATTTTCTCAACATTTTAACTTTCTGGACTTGCCCGGTTATTGCATTGAACCCCTCAATTATGATATTGTTTCAATGGAAAGTTTGTTACTTTTACCTATTCTGGCACAGATAACTAAAAAACAAACAAATTTGCAATTTAATTTTGATAAACTACTGCATATAGGTCTGGGGTTAAACCCTCGTATACATTGCACCATCAAAACTATCATACTATTTATGTACTACTACTCACCGTATTAGCTATGGTGTAAAGCATTTCGACATACAACTTCTCCTTTTCGTGCTGGGGACAATTGTAGTCGATCGGCGTGATCCCCAATTCGCTCTCGGGAGGCGGCGGATCCGAGGACGAAGTTTCGGTTAATTTTAAAATGCTCTGCCGCTGATTTTCCTGCTTCCATGCCAACGCGGTGAAGCTCTCGAAGTAAGAGCCGTCGATTTCTTGTACTCTAGAAAAAGCAGAGAGATAAAAAAGCGAATGAGAATATGACGTAATTTGACGTTTATTGTAGGCGGTAAGAGAAACGGTGGGATCTTATGAAAAATGAAACAAGAATGTATGGAAGTTCGATAGAATCGATAAATATAGGCTTAATAATAGTATATTACACACCGAGGTGGGAAAAGTTTCATTCCTGTCGTGAGATTAGTTACATCACCGAGACGCGAAGCGTCGAGGTTAGCTATGATTTCGAGACAGGAATGAAACTTCCTACCGAGGTTTGTATACTATTTTATTTACAATCATCATATTTCGATCAACGTTAATAAATCTCTGTTTCTTTCTGAACATACCTAAAATATTACATTTAACGACAAATTACCAAGCGAGCGGTTTTCTCAGAATAATCAAGTAAATATATTGTGATTACGAGGTAAACAACTGTCACCAATATAAATAAATGTCAGATAAAGCCGGATATTAAATTCTCGAATAATAAATATCAATAAGTAGTTTGTTGTATTTTAGTTCATTGTTGTTTTTTATTATTTGCCATTAAATAAGTATTATAAAATTTGTCAAAAAAATGTGTTATTTTTTTTAAATATAAAAAATATTCATCTAGAATAGATGAAATGAGGGCGGGAAGTGAGGGCGGGAAGTAGAGGTGTGTAATGTGACACTTCCCAACCTTTAATGACGTTAGTAATGACAACATTACATATATGGTTGGAAATAAAAGTTGTTATTAATTAGATATATTAGATGGTAATAGTTTTGATTTTTATTTTTTTTTTTCAAGGTGAGAGTAGCGATTACATAGGAAGGTGGTAGACGAATACTTTTCTGGTTTAACAAAGTTAATTTTTTAGCTACTGGTTTCGAAGTATCTATCTCATCATAGACAGTGGCTAAATATAACTTTCTAGTAAACGTCCCAATTTTCATTATACAGGGTAAATTTCATAATTACATAATTTTCTAAATATTTTCCATTACGGTGAAGATTTTAACTTAAAAATATATACATGTTTGTTAATGACCATTATTAGGTAACACACTCTATTTTAATAAATTCCGATAAATTGCGATAACCCATTGACGTAGAATAAAAGGCTATGAAAACAATTTTAATCCAAACTTTTTGAACACTCTATATTTCATAAAAGTATAGATAATAAATATTAAAAGGTCCATTAATTAATGGGACAAAGATTTTATGAACCTAATTTGTCCCATTAGTTAATTAACTTTTTATTATTGATTATGAAATCGGCCCTCAATGAAAATTTGCATTTTTGGAATTTCATTATGTATATAGCTTTCATGGGTGAGTAGGGCTAAAACTGTAAAATCTCGTAAATGGAATTTTTTACAAAGTTCAATCACGAGCCGCTTTTTTGTGAAAAATTGGAATATTTATTATTCTCAACTTTTAGGATCAAAATTGTTTTCTTAGCAAATCCGTCAAAATTATTTTTATACTTTAAAGCTAATAGATGAGTTAAATTTGTAGGTAAAAAATCTTATTTTTAGTAATTATTTTTAGTATTACTTCTAGTAATTAATTTTTTTAGTAATTATTTTTAGTACTTATTTTTAGTACTTATTTTTAGTACTTATTTTTTTAGTAATTATAGTAATTATTCTTAGTAATCATTTTTAGTAAGTATGTTTTAGCAAGTATTGTTAGTAATTGTTTTTAGTAATTGTTTTTAGTGATTATTCTTGGTAATTATTTTTAGTGATTATTTTTAGTAATTATGTTTATTAATTAGTTTTAGTAATTATTTTTAGTAATCACTTTTAGTAATTAATTATTTTTAGTAATTATTTTTTAATAGAAATGTATTTATGTTATTAGTTTGATTTATATAAAAAATATTAAGTGACTGAGATCAGCTACAGTGGAATTATAACAAGAACATATAGAAATCTGATTTATTCCAATTTTGGCTAAATGAGCCGGAAATCTACCGTGCTTAAATTTTAATCTAGTTATGGGTTACGCTATAGAATCTGTATATTGTTGGATATGTTGTATTTTACAGGGTTACTATAAAAGAATCATCGGGTTTGACAAAGCTATATTTCGGAAAGTATGATGGATACAATAATAAAAGGTATGTCGACAGAGCAAACATTACATTTTTAGCGCGTTACAAATGTTCAATGTGGGCTCCTCGAGTCACACGACAGATGTCCAAACGATAGTCCAAATCAGTACACACTCTGCAATGTATCGCGGTCGATACTGTTGACAGCAGCGGTAATGCGTCTTCTGAGCTCCGCCAGTGTTGCAGGTAGAGGTGGTACGAACACCGTGTCTTTAATGTACCCCCAAAAATAAAAATCGCACGGTGTAAGATCAGGAGAGTTGGGAGGCCACGGAAACATTTCCAAATCGTGTTCCGCATAACGGCCTTTCCAACGATGAGGGAGTTCCTCGTTTAGATACCCACGCATGTCATTATGCCAGTGAGGTGAAGCGCCATCTTGTTGGTATATAAAGTTATTGGAATCAGCCGTCAGTTGCGGCATTAACCACAGTTGCAACATATCGAGGTACGAAATACCGGTCACAGTGTTTTCATTAAAGAAAAATGGTCAATACACTTTTGTGCTGGATACGGCACAAAAAACATTCAATTTTGGAGAATCCCTTTCATGTTGGACAGTTGCATGAGGATTTTTGGTGCCCCATATCCGAATATTGTGACGGTTCACCTTGCCACTTAAATAAAATGTCGCTTTGTCGCTGAACACCAGACGGTTAGCGAATCCGTCACCCTCCATGGCTTCCTGCATGTCATTACAGAACTGTGTTCGCTTGACACAGTTATTTGGTCGTAACTTTTGCAACAGATGTATACGGTACGGTTTGAATTGCAATCGTTTCCGCAAAACTTTCCACACAGTTTGCTGCGGCATACCAAGTGCACGGCCTGCTTGACTAGTGGATTGTTGTGGCGACTGCACAAAACATTGTCTAACCGGATCCACTGTTGCGTCGGACACTCGTGGTCCGGTGCTTTTACGTTTCTCAAATACACCTGTAGTCTTGAAGTTTCGATACCATCGTAGAATGCTCTGATGATCTGGAGGAGCAATTTCATATTCCCGTCGGAATGCACGTTGCACTGTCACAACCGATAAACATCGCGCGTATTCTAACACACAGAATGCTTTCTGCTGTATAGTCGCCATTTTCATTACTGCTGACGTGACGTGGCGTGCGCATGACCAGCTGCCTCCGCACGCGCGCGTTGTAAACGTAAAGGTTGCCGATGCCTATAGACATGTCATTTATTATTGTATCTATCATACTTTCCGAATTATAGCTTTGTCAAACCCGATGATTCTTTTAGAGTAGCCCTGTATTTAGAATATGTGGATGAATGAGGCTATAAGGATTGACATGCGCACTTGGTTCATGGTAGCGAAACCGCCATTTTATCTAATTCTTGCGTATTAGTTGGTGCTGCAAATGTTAACTGTTGTATTCCACTTCGTCCAACGTTTTCACACTGTTTAACTTTGTATGGGTACTCGACCACTAACATTTTTTCTGTTCGAGGGTGTTACCATCGGCAACCGTGCAGATGTGGCTCCTTCCAACCTTGTTAGTTTTGTGGCTTTGTCTCCCAAATCGTAAGACCTGCTTCTATAATAATAATAATCTTCTCCTTAGAGATGGGTTATCATATATGGGAGTATCATAACGCTTACCAGCTTCTTAAGTATGATGATTCATTACTTGGATCAAGATGCCACCGTTATTGAGTTGCTTCCTTTGTGCAGTATCACTTTTATTATTCCATTATTGCAACAACAGCAGCCTCTTTGCGTTATTTTGAAACCCACCACTTTAACTTCTTCTACTATAATTTGGGTAGACTATCGAGACGAGTCGAACAACTGGAGATAACACTATCTCTCCTCGACGTCTAGATTAATAATCATTTCATTTTATTTCTTCTTTATTCCCACATTAATCAGTATCTCTTCAATTTAAATGCTCATGCACCTCGTAAGTTAACTTATTATATATAGTAGATATAAGTGCATCTGCGAATGCTTTTACTAAATTATATTTGTTATTTGTCTTTAGAAACCACTTAAGATCTTAGGTATGTATGTCTAGGTTTAATTATTACTAACTTCGTTAACTGCATGTTGTTAAATCTTGTTATAGGCTTGAAAATGGCTTTATATTCGAAACCGGTCGCCTTAAATAATAAATTTTATGTATGTGGGATTGATTTGGATTTATTTTATTCTCTTATATAAGGATTGGTTGATTTATTTACATTTTCTTGTCAGATGTCTTACCAATGGTTTTTTATTTTTTGCTTTAGCAACGGTATAAAATTTCATTTGCTTTGATACCAGCATGTCCCCTTGCCCAAAAAGTGTTATTTTGACAATGAAAGAAAAAAATAATGCAGGATAAAATAAATCAGGGCAAAGTGTAGGACAAAATAACACAGTACATGAAAATATACCGGCAATTTAATTAAAATTAAAAATATTAACTAATTTACCTAACCCGGACGGCCTGGAACAAACGCGGATAGTTTCGAAAACAAAAAAAAATAAATTATACATAAAATGAGAAAAATTTAAAAAAAACCCGGGTTGTTTCATAGAAAAATTATACATAACATAAGAAAAAAAAATTAAATTAATCACATTAATTAAAAAAAAGTATCTTATTCGTTATGCGGTATTTTGTCCTTGCGCTATTTTGTCCTGTGCCATTTTGTCTTGCTCTGTTTAGTCATGGTGCCGAATGTTATTGATTTTTCGAAGATTTGATATACTAGCAGAGCCATATATATTCTAGATTCATAATCTAAAATATAGCGAATATTTATGATCTATAAAACATTAGTGGGATTTTAGTATCTAGATTCTCCTCTGGTCAGGAAGATAAGCACATACAGACTACGACGTGTGGATCCCCGGCAGTTCGTCGGACTAATGTTAGTGTTTGACCTTGACCGTTTTACAGTCACAGTCGGAGAGTGGTCGATCTCCCTGCTCAGAAGTACCAGCTTATAGGCTTGACAAAATAAGCGATACGCCACCTACAGTTTTAATTTGAAACCTTCCAGTGGGCCATTAATGTTTTGTTTACTCATGTGATTCAAGCATAATATAGGTTAATCTTACGGTTTCTGTTTGTATATGGTGTTTTAAAGACGTTTAATTGATAAAATTATTGTTTATTTTATCAAAATGAACCATCACTGTTGTGTTCCCATGTGTTCCTCTTGGGTAAAACTAAATAAAGAACTTAGTTTTCATACATTTCCCAAAAAAGGACAACCTGTTTTGGTAGAAACAAAATTAGGGAAACGAGAAGCTGTTGATCGGAGGGAGGAATGGATAAGAAAATTAAAAATTGGAAAGCCTGTGAGTCCGTACATGAGAGTATGTTCTGAAAACGATTATTTTTATAGAGGTTAGTATTTAGTCGTTTTTTGTGTTTCCGTATTAATAGTTTTTGTTTGTAGGGGACAGCTCTAAATTACATAGATTAAAATTTAATGCAGTACCGTCTAGGAAGTTACCTTTGGAAGATAAAATAGTATTATGTATTTAGGTTATGGGTTAATGTAATATAAGGTAAACATACTTTTGCTAAATAAATACACTGCCACTATCTATAAAAATGTTTAATTAATACATATATAACCAACACTAAAACTAACAAAATCCTTTACACACTTTAAAAACGAAAAATTCAACACCTAATCTTACGAAAAACCTATGGCATGTCATATGAAAACAAATGTAAACAAACTATAAATGGCCCAGCGGAGGACGAAAAAGTGACCGGTAGAGGCGCTGGAGTCTAAGCTTTTTTCGCCTATAGAACCCAGTTTGGGTTTATATCATTCAATAAATTCAGTGCAGTCTAGGACCCAATGCGGGTTCCAGGTTCAGTATGGACCTGTTAAATTACTAAGACAAAAAGATAGTGGTTTTTTGATAGTGTTGGCAAATATCTAGAATAAATTTATATTGCATATGCTGGTAAATTGGGCATACTTTTTTCTTTCAAGTCGATTTAATTTACACGTAATTCCAAATAGTAACCATAACTCAGTGCGAGTTTTATCATAAACCCAGTGTGGGTTAATAACAAATCTAGTGCAAGTTAAATACAGTGAGACTATAAGACCCGGTGGGTGTCCCGGATTTAGTGAGGACATGCTAAAATTACTAAGGTAAAGAAAATACTGGATTTTTTGATAGTGTTGTCAAATATATAGAAACATTTTATATGAAGGCTAAGAATATTGTACACGTAATATTGGGAGAGTTTGCTATGTTCAGTTACTTACATCCAACCATTTGTGAATTGTAATTATTTGCATTTTGTGGTTTTTGAGTATTCTTTTAAGACCATCCTCTTAATGAAACTAAAGGGCCATTGCTAAAGGAAAATATCCTTAAAATTTTGGGCAATGGACTCAATATGAAGGAGTACTGATGGAGTTATTCAAAAAGAGGTAGTTGCCTCAAGACTAAACATCTTGGGTTCAGGACTAGATACATTTACAAATCATGGCTTGTTTACATATATCCTTAAATTGCCTTTTGATGACGCCACCTAGAGTCAACCCAAGGAGTAAGGCAGCAAATACCAATACAGCTCTTAAATGAGGTTAAAGTCTGTACACACCAAGTTAGGGTCTAGTCTGTCTTTACTTGGTAAGACACTCATCTTAATTCTGAAACGAGAGGAAATTTCACATTAAAATTTAAACGTGACCTCATGAAAGTAATAGGGGGCTAAGTTGAGACCGAAGCAAATCTGCTAAAGTTATGAAGCATTTAGGTTAAGATTTGGAGCAGATGCCTAAGTTAATAGTACCACGTAAGATTGTAAAATTCAGAAGTTTCCCCGGACAAGAAAAGTACTCATCTCCAGGGGTACACTAATAGAAACCTTGAAAAAAGCCCCAAACAGAGCCATTCATACAACAGAGCTCGCCTTTTTAAGTGAAAGCAAGCGTACTAGCAGGAAATATAAGAAAACACTACAGATTCTGAAGAGATGTCTCAGATGATCTGTTTGTAAGGTCTTGTACATTAAAGATTACCCTTAAATTTTATCTCTCTGCCTGTACAAAACATGTTTCCTACTAAACCTGTCAAGCTATAATTAAGTATCAGTTAGAAATAAATGATCTACTTGAGATTAAGACAATCCACTCTTATAAGCCATCTAAGGAACAATTTATATCCAATATTTTCTTAGTAAAGAAATCAAATGGAATATTTTGTTTAGTTAGGTATAAATAAATAAATAATTAAATTAAAAAAAATATAGGAATAAGCTCATTGAAATAGAGTTTGTATACCTTGGGTCATAAAAGAATCCTACTTTATAATTAATATCAAGATCTCAAGCAAATGTATATAAGATTCTTTTTCAATGATATTTTTAGCAAAACTGAACCTGTGATATCCACTAAGAGATAATGGGTTGTTATCTATAGTATATACCTACATGATTCAATACTATTGGAAAAAAAATTAAATACCATAAACAAAATACTAAAGATACTTTACTATATCTAGTTTATCATTAGGGTTTATAATTAACAAGAAGAAGCCATTTTTTTAGAGTGGGAACTAATTTTACATAAGTGCATAGGGTATGTCTCATGAAAAAAATACCCTTATCCCTCCATTGGTACATTTACCAAAGATTGGTCAGATTATAACTTTTATGGTTTTCTACCTGTTTTCTTTCAGTAATTCAGAAAACTATAAATAATTTCGAGTTTTACTCTTTTGACATAAATGAACATGCCCCAGACGTGGTAGTAGTACCCTTTTTGGGCTACCAAACCTTGTTTACGAGGGTTTTAAGTAGAGAACCTTAATTTTGTCACTGGACATTGCTCTGGACTTTAGGGTCCAAGGTATGACTTAACTTGGAGCCCATTAACAGTACTGAATATCTTCAGGGATTGGTGTTTCAATAAATAAATCCCTGTTATAGAATTATCAGAAAAAATAGTGATATTATTAGCATTATTTACTGCACATTGAATGCAAACCTTTAGTCTTATTAAATTAGAGTATATTATTTGTAGAACTGATAGGGTCAAATCATCAGGTATAATCAACTTGATAACAGTCTCCAACTCTTCTTTTCATACCTTAAGTCGTTGGGATTAAACTTATATATAAGGTTCACATTAAGCTGGACAAGTGAACCTTTTGCAGTGTTATAACCGACCAATAAGGCAGGATCACACCTCTTTTGCAGAAACCATTCTAATTTAGTTTATTGTGGATTAAACTTTCGTTTGTTTTTGTTACACTTGTAAACATTTTCATAAAAGTTTATTGAAAATTGCCTCGTTTCTTGTAGTCGCAACTGTCTTTAAACATCTACGTTTACTTATCATCTGAAGAAGTGAGCGCAGTGTATAATTATAAGATCAAACGAACTTACCTTAAGTGAAGTTCGATCTTGATTATACACTGCACTCCCTTCGAAGATGATCTCTCCCAACCCAACCCTCTGAATTCCAGATCATCGCAGTTGCAACAGAGCTTTAAAAAAAGTGAGCCACACCCGCAAAATGCGGGAACTACATAGAAAGTGAGGTTATAAGTTTTGGCTTTGGACTATGGTGCACAACTAGCTTATAAATAAGTACTACGTTTACTTATCATCTTCGAAGGGAGCGCAGTGTATAATCAAGATCGAACTTCACTTAAGGTAAATTCGTTTTATCTTATAACATAGGAGTCGTTGTTATGGTAACCGCTTTCAGTTGTGATCAAAGCTAACTAGATTATATTTAGAATTATTATTATAATTATATTTCCATTAATTATTGAAGGTTTTGCAGTATTTATTTAATTAAAATAAATATATTGGTTAGTCGTAGTTTTTAATCAATATAAATATTTACTATTACTGTTTTATTAATTGAATTTTAGTTTTAACTACGTTTGCGAAATATAAATAATTTGCTCTTAATGTTTATTTACTTTGATAAACAAATTTGTTCCATGTTAATAGATATTTAATTATCAGATTGAAATCATGAAATGCCATTTTGTATGATATGCAATTTAATGGATTAAATAGTTTGTTCACGGAGATTTTGAATTTCGCATTCTACGTATCAAATTGATTGGGATTGATAAATAGGTACATTAATGACGTATATTTTTAGTTTTCAATCATATGTAGCCTATTTTTGACTGGAAAATATTATAGTCAAATTTTTGATACCATAAAAATAAGGTAATCGCAATAATCTTAAAAAATGTCGACATCGTTTGTGAAATACTCAATTAAGGAGGTCCTTTCGTTAAATAAAAAATATTAGATTAAGACTAAAATTTATTTTTTTCTAATAGTAGATGTCCTTATTTATCTAATAGTGAACTTTTAACTATACCTTACCGTGCAAATTTTTGAGAATTTTTTTTTTTAAAAATGTGTGTGTTTGTACAGTGTCTTATGAGAAAGTAAGACTTCAACAACAATTTTCGAATTATAATTAATTTTACTATTATTTATTGATTAGATCCATACCTGCCTTCTACAAGTATAAGATAATCCCCTTTTTAACCTGTGCTTCTAATTCAACTTATATTATACTTTTCCAATAATAAGACAATTACTGGACATTTGATCTAGCACTTACTCTCCTCTTTTTTACATAACAATATGAAGTAAGTTTATAAATCATTTATAAAAACGTTTTTGCTATTATGTTTACTCTCTCTCTCCTTTATGCTATCTACTAAGTAACTTTAAAATTTTAAGCCTGATGATAGCCCATAGACACCGAAACTAGTAGCCAATTAAAAATAAAATTATGTGGTAAATGACTAAAGGGATTTCTTTTCTTATAAAGATTTGCCACATAAGTGAAAATAAATCGTTTTTGGTTCGTTAACCAATCAATACTGAATACTTGGAATCTTCCAATCCTAAGCATATATTCGTTAACATCAACAAGTTATCTTAATGTGTTCCCTTGAAATATCCCATAAATAAAGTTTTAAGTTTGTTGGGTGTCGTATTAAACAGCACCTCTTTCGTCGTCGGCGTTTTTCTTACATTTAAGAACCTGAGGTATCAGCTGATCGAAAAAAAGCGTGTGAAAATAAATTTTAATCTACTCATAGCCATCAGATATAGCCATATTCCGCACCACAATACGTCGTGCGCGTACTTGACTAGTTTTCGTCAGTTAAGTATCATACGCGAATCGTACCTTTGCAATTAATTATATCATAGTCGGAATCTACTTTGAGGGTATAAAAAAGAAACTAAGTAAATGTGTAGGAAGTGTGTAAATGAATTTCTCAAACCAAAACAAAGTGGCGGACCCTATTATTGTACGATGACTCAATGTGAGACATACAAAATCATCCAAGGACCTTAAGGTATGTTTTTGTTGCGCGTTCGGCGGTAACCTCCTACGCTAACCGCTTTCGGCAACGATCTTCTTCAATGCAATTTACATGGTGCTGTTTTCGTTTAAGCGTCTCACTAACGCGGTCTTGGGGGTTAATTTTTGAAATCATTCGCCACCCTGACGTATGCGAAAACGTATACTTTCACCAAAACTGTATTTTTGACTTACTCGATTCGTTTTCGCATGCGAAATTGACGTCACTTGCGAATAGACATTTAATATGTTTTGCAATGACATGACGTTTATCAATCTCGGTAAAGCAGTTTCATACTAGGTTTCTATTGGTAGATTATCGAATTTTGCTGAAATAATCTACAACTCTTCGTTAGGTTGATCTGTTCGCAAAATATTTATCGAAGAGCATTCAAAAATATACCTTCCTTGACGCATGCGATAAATGTCATTCGCCAATTGACGCATACTACTTTTAGCGAATGATTTCAAAAATTAACCCCCTGCTCCGGCGATGGCCATTCGCATCTTGACTGCTCCCGTAGCAGTCTAGCCGCCATCAATCGCGCCATGGTTCAGTATTTGTTTAGTAATTGCCAATTTTTCATTTAAATTCTAATTTTTATTGATTAAAATGCCGTGGAAACCTTCTGCGCATCTTGATTTAAAAATGGTATCAACTTTTTTTGTTAATAAAAAAAAATCATTTTCTTCATCTTCTAGTAAAAGTATTACAGCGAGTTGATTTCGATCCATACCCAATGAACGACCGCACTCTGTCCGCTCTCAACTGGCATGCGAACGCGTACTGCGTACGCTTTTGATAGGTTTGTTTCAGTTTACGTTCTAGAATTGTCCCAGAACCATGCGCAGAACTATTGCGCAATGGTCCTTAATTCTGAACAGTTCTGTAACCATTCCACTGTATTCGAAACCAAAACACTGCCAGAACAGTTTAATGTCAAAAAGTAAATTATAAATAAAAACGAAGAAATAACACAGGGTCAGTGTCTACGTAAGAAAGAAGCCACATATTATTGTAAACAGTAGATAAATTAAATAATTTATTCGTAAAAATCCTATGACCCAACATCAACTGCTCCATTCTCATTAGTTGTAAAAATTCCAACACAAAACATGGCTAGGATCTCAAAAACAAAACTACTTGCAAAAAAGCGCAAGCGCAAACATATCAATTCTGAAACAGTCACATACTTTGATTTTCTTTATACGGAGAATGGTCGCACTGCGCAGCTTTCTGAGTGCCTTTTAAAAGGAGATAGAAAACTCCGCCATTTTGAACCCTTATTACGTCTGGCCTACATCTTGGCGCAATATTTTTAATAGGTGCGTTTTAATCATCCGCTTCTGCTTCGGAATTGTCGGTTTTCTTGTTTTAATCTGACAGGTTAAAACGACTTCTGAAGAAGTAAAAAACGTCCTCACCAAAGTTGCCGGGCCCCCACTTGAGCCCGGGCCCCGGGAATTAGTCCCAGCTACCACCCCCCCCCTTCTTGTCGGCCCTGATCTTACTTACGACAGTTGCGTTTGTGCAGTGTAAATAAATTCTCAGTAGTAATACTATAAGTACTTCAAAATAATCAGGTTATACATCGATAACTTGTTGCATAATTATAAAGAGTGTCAGTTTGACAGTTTAAATAATCCGACCGCGAAGCGGGAGGATTATTCTGTCAAACTGACACGATTTGTAATTATGCAGTAAGTTTGAGATGTATAACCGTATTTATTTTGAAGTACGTATTGTATTTGATACGATTATTTTTTGAGTAAATTAAGTAAATGTCAAAAATTTGCATTTAATGATACATCTCCGAATCGACTCATTTTAAAATAATTATTGATAAACGTCAAAATTTGACGGTCCTGTTAGTTAGTGTATTGTCGATGTGGTTACTACGGAAATGAAATTATTGTAAATATTTTTGATTGGTGGAGCTACTCTATGTATAATCAGGTATTATCGAAATTATACGAGGTAACTTAACTAAATTGAACGTTCTAATTGGTTAAAAGTTATACGAAAAAAATAATCAAAATTATGTACCTCTATTAAAAACTCTAGGTTTTAATAGAGACCTAAGTTGAAATATACATTATTTATGTCACAAAAGTGTTACTAGGGTTTGCAAAAATCGTGCAAGAAGATATGTATTTACATTTATTCATTCATTTAAATATTTTTTTGGTGACTGGATAAAAATTGTGAAACTGTAAACACCTCGTTGACTGTACTTACCAAAACTCTTCTCGTTAGTGGTAAGACATTTTTATTTTCCGACTAACCGAGACGAGTTTTTCGTATAATAATATTCTGTTTAAACTTTGTCTCATCATTATTTAATACTCGACAGCTTTTGCTTTGTTTTGAATACTTAGTTTCAGAGATATAATTATAATTTGAAATATAGGTCAACTATCAAATACCATGATAATGAATTCGGAATTCTGGAGTACAGAGCAGTCACCAAAGGCCTCAAAACCCATTGAAATTATGAGATGAACGTACAGCTAAACAAGTTTGAAGGCCCTTAATATAAGAGTAACTATTTGTTTCGGGTAACGCGTAAATACAAACAACAGGATTATCAAAATTTGTAATTATATGTTGCTGATATTAATATACGTCTGAAATAGTGAACTTTATAGACAGGATGTAACTTTTGATGTTCAGAACGAAATAAAAGCGACGTAGCGACGTCACATTTTTTGACAGTGTCAGTATTACTATACAGAGTAAGCGATGTTTGACATTCATAGTCATGGAGACTACACAAGGAGCACGCACTCAAGTGTGGCATTTGCCAGAGTATGTCCGCGCTTTATCGTATAAACAAAGCTTTCTTTTTCCACCATTAGCGTCGCTAATTTTTCTTTTGTACCGGTGTGAATATAGATGAATAAACAAATGTGAAGTTAGCGTGAAAATAAAGTAACCGATTATTTAATTAACGTAAACACGTGTCAAATGTTTTTAAATTAAATAAATATAATTAGAGTTATAATTAATTAATTAATAATTAATTAGGATTATTTATTTTATTTCAAACTACCGCCTCATTCTCTTATGCCATTTTCGTACTTATGGAACACTAGCGCCCTCTTAAAATACTCTGTTTAACACAGTACGCTTGTTATACATAGAGTGCGTGCTCCTTGTGTAGTCTCCATGTTCATAGTATTTAAAAAGAAACTAAACGACATAAAGATTTAGTAACTTTTTAAAATCTAATACCTAACTTTTTTCCCAAATAGGTAACAATGTTTTCTAACTAAATATAAAATAATGGTATATGGTAGGTTGTGGAATTCTAGATATTGAATTAAAATTGTATGGATAGTAACTGAATTACATGTTGACCGACATCAGGGGTGCGTTCAGAAATGGAGAGCATTAAATTTTCAATCGTCTGGACAAAATTCGTCGGAACGTTTATTTTTGCCCGATAAATACTATCGGCAAGTACAAAGTATTGTCAAATCAAGTTTTTGGTTATGTCTAATAATTATCCCTGCAACGTTCATTCCGTTTCTATTGTGTACATAAGGAATTTGACCTGTACTTTTAACTTTCTTAGTACCTGTTAAGGTAATAAAGCAAATTGGATTTAATTCCGGGGGCCTGAGTACCCTTTATCCATTTTCGCGTTAACCAGGGGGTGATAGCGGTATTCGCTTGTTTCCCCCCGACGATAATCAGAGCTGTTTCAGCCCCTACTCTTTATAACAGCTCACAATAATACTAGTATTTTCCATTTATTATTGTTTTAAGGTTATTTGAAAAATTATTTATAACTTTTTAGTTTGATATGCTCTAAAAGCGTGTTTTTTAGTTTTTTTAAACAGCCTGCTCTTCTTTGATATAAACATTCAAAAATAATGCATATATTGATTTTAAAACCAAAAAAAATTTAATTTTTATTTGTTTCTTTTCGCAAATAGAGATATTAAATTTTTCATAACCGGTTTTATAATGTTCAACTTAAAGCAAATTGTAACACAAAAATATCATTTTTTATGTCAAAATCAGAAAAATTTATGTAAAAATATATTTATTCTTTGAATTAAAAAAATATATGAGAGTTAGTTGTATAGAGTTTGCCTCTTAAAGAATGATTTATTACGATTTTTCCTATTAGGACAACTCTGAAGCCCACCCCTTTCTTTTGACCAACTCAATGCAATAAACTCAACACGTTCTCTTAAATCCTTTATTTCCTGCTAGTTTCAACTCCAACACCGTCTAAAGTGTCCTAATAAAAGTCAACTTACTTTTTTGTTTTTCGAGAGTACAAGACATCTACGCCTCTTTGGAAACTCGTCAATTTGTTCTTTGCTCCTCTATTGACTTTGTTTTTACTACTAAGGAAGCATTTTAAAAACGAATCTCTTTTAGTTGTTGTACAAACAGAATAAATACATCACAAAAGTCCAACGCTATCACGAGTTTTTGCAAACGGCGTGATGTTCATAAAGTATTTCCACTCAAAAAAAGGCATGATGTAAGAGCCACTTTACAGTTTGCAATTTGCCTTGTTTCAAGTAAAATTAAAGAAATTTGTATTTTACGTCTTCGCACTAACGTCGTCTTGATCGGTGTTGCAATTTTTCTTGCAAATGTAGAAAATAGCGCTGTACTCAAAATTTCTTGCTGCAAGTCGTATTGCCAATAAAATTCTTGACAAGAATAGTTAAAATGAACGCTGCCAGTCAGTTTAAAAAACGATAGAGTAGGTATTTATATTTCTAGAATTTGAAATGTTTTGTGTTAAAAGTTACAAAATAGGGTGAGGTTTGTTAACTGGAACCTAATTCTACAACACTCTAAATTAGCACCTATGTCAATATTCTATGGATATGCAATTTAAACATTTGTAAATTAAATGCAATAACGGATTGAAAGGACAATTGTTTTTCTCCCAATAAATCCAGAGAAATTTATTTTTTTTTTGTCAAAAAATATCAACTTTTATTTTCCTAATATTCTAATCTCTGTATATTGTAGTAAGAGTAAAATAGAAAATTAATTTTTAACAATCCTGGACAATGCATGAAGTTGCGTGACAAGTGGCAACTAAATAAAAACGGTAGCTTAGATTAAAATTTACTGATTATTTACTTTTCAATTTTCGTAGTTGTCGATTTAAATTTTAAATAAATAATTACATAACTATCAACAAAAAACTTATTTATAATTACTTTTTTTTTCACCAGTAAGTAAAGTATCGGATTGATAACTTTTTGACTTCGAGTTTTGGACGGATCTTTACGTTTTGGAATCTCCCAAATTAATTATGACTTTTTGTGTGTGAATAAGGGTATGCTAGCCTCTCCAAAAATTGTAACCTCATACACTCGATGTCGTAGTATTTTATAGTTTTTTCGTGTTTTACGCGTCATTTTATTACTTATAAAAAATGGAATTTTAAAATTTGATGGAAATGTTATAATTTATACTTCATGGAAATTCACTTTGCGCAAATTAAATAGATTCTAGCATCATCTATGTTATAACCGTCAAGTGGAACTCCCATCTTATACACTTTTAAGTACACCCATTAATTACGTAAGGTTTTTTTAATTTTTTATTTGCACTCCTTTTGGTGAGCTTTGTAATATGTCAGTTAGGTCAAAAAGTCAAGTAGTTCCTCATCCTACCCTTCAGTTGGGTCTAGAATATGAAATCAAGATATTAACTACCCCCAGCCCTTAATATGTCCTTTTAATGTACCTACCTACTTGTAGGTACCTATTTTAACAATATCAGAAAAATTATTTCTAATTTAGGCATTATTCATTATTTAGTTCTTTGATTAAGATGGAATCGTACCCAGTATATTCAATGTAGGTATAGTGAAAAGGGTTGTAAGTTATTGGTTACCGATAAATTTAAATTTTCCAAAGCAACATCATAAAAGTGCAGTAAGATAAGTTGGAGATGTGTGAATCGCAAATTTAGTGCAAAAATGTTTACATTAGAAGATGAAATTACCGTCATTGAAAGTAATATTAATCATAATCATCAACAAGACAAAACAATAAGTACCTAGTTTTCGATATACAGGGTGTTAAAGTTGAAAATGCCCAGTTTTTCGAAATTTTTATTTGAAACTTACGAACTAGATTGAATTTCTGTTGTATATACACACATTACTACATGTTTTAGTAATACATAAGTACATACGTATAATTTAAAATATTTTTAGTTACAGGTTGATTCACAAATGTATGATGGTAGTTTTTCTAAAATATCACTAATTTTACTGTGACGTCAGGGAAGCATATTTTTAAAAAATACTACACAATATGGTATTTTGGCAACAAAATATTATACAATACGTTTCCTTTACAGGGTGTTCTAATAGAAAAAGTTAGATTACTCTGTATATTTTAAAATCTTATGGTTAGATACATACCTAATGTCAAAAGTCACTAAAAAAATGCAAGGTCGTCTTTTTAATAATTTTAAAACATAATTATTTTTTTGTGGTTGGCTGGATGGCTTATCCTGTATAAAAAGAAATTAATGAAATAATTACTTTGTAGCGCAACTATAGTTATTCAGTGTTTGAAAAATTATATTATTATTGTGATTTATTCGGGTAACAATTATTTTAAACCATTAACGGCTTGTATCCAAAATATTAGGGGTTTACAGTGACATAATATAGATATGTATTAGTACAGATGTAAGTAAAAAAATTTTAAAATTTTAGAGTCTTCGGTATAATATACCTTTCTATACCTATACCTTTCTAAAACACTGAAAGATTTTTACCTACATCTGTACTGATATCTGTATTCTGTAATTGTGAACTACCAATATTTTGGTTACGAGCCGCAACTGTTTTAAATTGTCCCTTGTATTGGACATCTCCCCATAACTTATATTCAATTTATATATTCTATATAAAGACAATCTAGCTTTACAGTTTAACGAAAAAATATATTGAAATCAACAATTATCCGCTTTATATCTCAAAACTAGTCATAGTATCGGATTTAAAATATAAAATTCTTAAAATGGTGTTATAATTATTATATATCGAGAAAATGGTTACATTTGACCTGGGAAAATTTAGGGTATTTTTGTGGTTTTTGTATTTTTATTAAAATAGAATATCTTCCAACAAATAAGCCGCCTTGTATATTGTGAAGCTTAGAGGTACGCATATTTAAGTAATGTTACTTTTCTCAAAAAACAATTCATAAGTACAGGGTTTTGAAGTAATTTTTAACAAAAATTATTGTATTTTGTGGTTCTCACTATAAAACACCCTGTATAAGAAATGTGAATTGTGTAATATGTGGTCGACAAAATACCATATCGAGTGGTACTTTTTAAAAAAATCAAAGATATTACAACTAAGAGACCAAATTGTTTACATCTTTAGGTGGCAAATCATTATATTCCCACCAGATTCTCGTTTATTGCGTCTTTGCCAGTTTTATCAGTCTGTAAAAATTATTTGGAGAAATTAAATTCGAAAAATAAAATTTGATGTATCCTATAACTATAATTTTATATTAAATAAATCAAAATATGTTTTTAATCAAATTATTCTTTAACGTTTTAATATAAGCTAAACTTTTTATTAAAAATCAATATTAATCTAAACAAAATATTAGGGTTGCAAAGAACTCCGTAAATACGGCAACGCTGAATATCTTATTTTACGAATTTACAACTAGTACCTATTTTTATGAATGAAATGTAGTTACCGTAACCAGCCGCAACGTTGCCAATCGGGTCTAACAGCTAATTTGTGTTTCTGAAAGTTTTTGACAGTTTCTGTCAGTTTCTGTGTGACTTATTGATTTATTCATTAATAAAATACTATTTTTGTGAACTTTTATAAGAAATATAAAGAATTATGGTACATGCATGTGTAGTGTTCAATAAGGTAGATCAATTAAATCGAAATTTATCCTTGCATTGGTAAGTATTTTTAGGTTTTCATTTGTACCAGTGGAGTAGAGCACCCGTCTTAAGACTGTACTATACAACTTCTTGTACAAGATTTAATACAATTTCTTATAGAGTTTAAATTATATAGGATCACAGTAAATTGTTTGAAAAATGATTATCCAATCTAATTTGTCACACAATTTACTGCAGGTTTGATAATATACAATTTAAATTGAACAAGAAATTGTATCAAAAACTTGTGTAGTCTAAAACAGTCTTAAAACAGTTTTTAAAGTGATATTTTTTTTAAATTAGTAAATTATTCTTATACCAATAATTAATTATTGAATAGTAGCAAAGAAAATTTAACATAAAATGTGGAATACCTTAAAAATGATTTACCTATTAGGCACCTATACACATTTCTTAATATTCTATTTAGGTTTCCACAAGATCCTGAGAAAATAAAACTTTGGTTTTCTCTAGTAGGGATCTTTGAAAATCAGCCCCTTCGTAAAAACCCAGAGTTGTGTTTAGAACACTTTTTTCCTGAAGATGTTTTGGTACGTGCAAATAGTGTTTAATATATCAGAAAAGATGCAAACCCCAGACGGTGTGAGGGCTTGAATAGTTAAGAAATAAAACTACAAAGAAACATAACTTTTTTTTTATAAAGCAGTCAAAAATATGATGAAAAAAAATCAATAATATTTATAAATGGGACCAAAATTTTAATTTTTTTTTTATTTTGTCTGACTTTTTCGAGGATTTCAAATATCTGTTTGCATATTTAAAAGTATAAAAAATTCTGAGTCTTATAAATAATTTAATGGTGTACATTTTCGCAAATTGTTGGCAAGGATGACCAAATTCTATTTTGCTCATCTCAAAAAAGTATGCGTTGGAAATTCCAGTCTTAGTTGACAAACTATCAAATAGAGATATAAATATTTTTTCTAATTTGAAAACATAAAAGAGAAATTTTTCGCTGGGAGATTTTAAATTGCCAAACACCTTTTCTTCAGAGTCGTATGCTTTAAAATGCGTTAACAAGTTAGAATTGTTAAGTAAATTGCATTCTTCTGAGTAATTTACGCAAATTTCGCAAGAGTGGATATGTAATGATTTTTTGATTAAATAGCCACATACATAGTTAAATGCATTTTGAGTGGTCACATTTAGCTCCCTGTAGTCACATTCAGAAATTGTTATTGCCCCAACTGATTGTTTTGAAAAATATTTAATTTTCATTAAGCGGAGAGCTTGTTTTCCTAAGGGAAAAACGAATCTCGGGATTACTTTCCAGTGTGTGCCCCAATGCCGCTAGTGCCCACGAGCCGCCACTGGATAGATCATAAAATGTGTTTAAAAATTTATTTGAGGGCATTTATCTTAAAACTTATTCAACGTTTACCTTACCTAGTTGCAATTCTAATTCGCTAGCAAGTTAAAATGAGAAAAAAATTGCATAGACAATTTCATTGTTAAATAAAGATGACACACACAAGTAGTAACATCCCATTTAAAAAAAAATAAGTGGGGTGAAAAAAAATTTTTATATATATATATATATATATATATATATAACTGGAAAGACCTCAGAAAAATTTAAATGACTTGTGTTTGCGTAACTGTTCTTAAAAATTAAAAAAATGAAAAAGAATATACGTCTTCATAAAAAACTTTTTAAAACTACCTTTATTTGTTTTATCAACAAGATCTTTAACAAAATCTATGAAGTTGCTGACCAATTAAAATCAAAGAAATTTAGTACTTTTACAAAATTAGGATTTATGGCACATTAAAGTAAAGTTTATTTAGCTGATTTATTTTCAAAATTACTGCTTATGAAAATTTTGAATTAAATATATCGTAGATCGCAAATCGAAATCCGAAAAGTCATAATTATCTGAAACAAGTTGTAGAAATAATTTGAAAATTCGGAAACAAATCCCCCTATGAATTATTAACACCATCCTTGAAACACAAAGGTAAAAACAAATACTTGGAGAATTAAAAACAGCCTGTCGCTTCTGGAATTTGAACTCAGACATGCCAACATTAACTGTCGAGATTCCTAGACGGCAATTTGATTTGCTTATTCGGGCTTATGTCCTATAATATTTTATTAATCGTTATTGTTGTTTTGCGGTTGTAATTTTTTTACATTTTTAATAATTCTTTGATATTATTATTTAGTATTAAAACTCTCCTATTTATTCGTTAAATTTTGACAGTCTTAATTTATCTACTAGATGATATAATTGTAGTGTTTTACAATGTTTATTTTTATGATATTGTATCTATTACTATGTGCTTAATACTGAAATTTTACAAACATCACAATGTATGTTTTTATTGATATTTATCTATGATTTCATATTTCAATCATGTTGTAACTCAATTATCTTTAGTGTCCATAGCATTTTATTGATTCCCACTTTTAAGGAGAGCTGGATATATCATACATTTATGTTAAATTTAATAAAGAGTACTAAATAAAATTGCAGAAGCCTAATCTGCAAACAAGCTATTCAGAGAGAATTTGAAATATTCACTTTGTAATAATTGTTCAAGCGTGAAACGTCAGAATGAACAAATTAATTTTCGTTTTGCGTTTATATTTTACATTTACATTTAATGGCAAACCGTGAAATCAACACACACAATCAATACAATTTAAGGGCATAGTTAATATAAAGCACACTCCAAATTATTCCATTTGCTGACATTTCAATTTAAACCGAAACATTTCAATCAAAGGGTGGATTTTAAGGGTGAGCCTGTTGGATAAGGGTTAAGTTAACAGGTTAATATCACGCACGATGTGTGTGTGTGCACACGATAACCCATTTCTTTTAGATTATATTAACTGTACGAGGAACAGGTAGAATGTCTAAAAATGTATTGACTCCAATCAACAAGGTTTTATTCTTTGATTTATTCGAAGATGAGACCTTTAGATTATGCATAATAAAGCATGTTGACACATTAAATCAAAAACGACGACACTTTCAGTTGAACAAAACAAAAAATTATGGCGAAACAAGCAGAAAAATTATGATGTGTTTTATTCTTTTTCAATGTGACACATTTGAAGATATACTTCGAAACAATGGGCGTGTAACAATGTAAACGAATTTAACGAATCTAATGCTATTAACTATTTAAGCACAAAAAACTTTTTTGTTCATGCAATAAATACGTTAAATAGATAAAGTACTTTAAAAAGTTCACTTTTAAATCAATTATTTAAAACACTCTATTTTTGCGCCATTTACCATAATTAAGCGCCCATTTCAATTGGTCACTAAAGAATCTGTGATATCATAACACATACAGTTGATCGTTATCTTTTCCTAATAGTGACATTTATGATAGTTATCTCTTTCTAAAATCGGATTAAAATTAAGATGATTTCTTTTCCCATGATACAAAAATGTCAAAACTTCTGACCTCAAATCCACTGTGGGAAACATTAAAATTGCTTTTAATAAGTATGATAAAATAAACATTATTTTTTTAATTTTGTATTACATTAAAACTATTTGGTTATGTTTTCAAGTATTTGGTCCCTATGAGAAGTTAAAAAAAAAAACCAATCAATCTGATAAAATGTTTGTAAAAGTTCCTTAAATTCTAGATCTAGACATTCAAAAACGATAGTGAGATAAGGGCTGTTTCAAAACACAAACTACCATCGTGGTTTTATATTTATTTTGATTTAAGTAAAGATATTCTTGAACTTTTTTGTTTCCAATATGATATAAATTTAAAAATGGACCTAGTTGATCAACTAGTAGATCAATATAGAATACAGGTACCTACCTTTTTACTTAATACCGAGTCTGAGGGTACTAATTAGTTTTACATTATTTTTTAGGTGGAAGAAGATGCAGAAAACTGGATCCATTTCAAAATTATGAGTAAAAATTTGATAATAAAACAAAATGTGCCTCATAAATATACCACCTTAAATTCCAATTAATAGTAGTTTACGTAACAAGTCCCGAAAGTAAAAGCACTTTTGGGACGCATTACGTACAATATTTTTTTTAAAACGGGCATTGTTGTACCATAAACTTCATATTATTCAGTTTACATTTTTATAACAAGAACTCTTTATTAACTAATTTTAACAATTTTTTTTTAACATTCGTTAATTTTTGGTTTACAAATATAAACATTATTTTTGAATAGTTATATTAAACGTACAATTATTAGCATTACTTATCTGTTGTGTCCGGGACTTCGACGGTAATAAATCAAACGTTGTTTGGGTGGCCGCCTTAACAATTTCATCTGGTATAATTTCATCTTCCATTAACTCACAATCAAATGCATCATTTTGAATATCCATTTTATAATAAATGTCACGTTTTCAACTAAACGTCAAAATATGTCAAGTTATTTTATAGTTAAAGATAGGCCGGAAAGTAAATAAAAATTAGTCCGGTAAAAGCTTTTACCGGACTATCACAATAATTTTCTGGCTCGGTCCGACAAAATGAGATTTTCTGACCTAAAAATAAACCGGAAAGTACTAATTTTTGGCCTGTTTTAAAAAAAGGCTCTCTAACTAACCCTACGTAAAAAGGTTAAAAAATTTGAAATATATTGTCATTCCATATATAAATGTTAGTTATATACTGTATTCTTTTTAAACAGGAATGTATAAATAAATTACCTACAATATGTAGAAAAACCTAATTTATTATACTTATATATTTTTTATTATGTTCAGATACGTATTATTAACAAAAGCTAATAGATATATTTAAAATACAATCCCTTTAAAATATGCGAACTATTTAAGTATTTTTTTTTAAATTCTGATAGTTCTGCCAAATCTATACAAACTACACAAAAGTAAATACCTAGACTATACCTACACAGTAAACTGTCAATGTCTTACCATAAATAAACCTTTTAAAAAAACTCTATTAACGGTAGTATAATAGGCAATTGATAAGTAAATATAAAGAAAACGACAAAACTTATTTTTATTTGAATTCATTATAAATATATAATACTGTTCCAAAAAATATTTGCCAGTTTCATAATATCATTTAGTTCAGCCCAATATATCTCTTAGAAGGCAACATTTGCAGTTAATTATGAAAATATAATTTTGTGGTCATTTCGCACTCGATATAAATCCATTCACTCTTATCATTTATAAAAAGCATACATTTAATGTTTTTAATTCGACACCCTCAAATCATTAGAACTTCAAACTTTTGACAACAGTGGGCCTTTTCTAATAACACAATGTGGATGTGATATGTGCTGAAAGGTTATTCACTTCTATGGTGTTTAGAAACCACAACAAGAAAGTAACACTATGTTTTCACCCACCTTAAAAAAATAGAACCATGTAAAATCATTTAAGGTAGTTCACTCGTAAAACGCCTTTCCTTAAGAATTCAATAAAATTGAAATATAAGGTTAATGAAAGTGTCTTTTATGTAAATAAAAAAAATTAAATTTTTTGACCATCTGTGAAACGAGATATTAACAATCAAAATGTGCATAATTGATTAAAGCCTCTTATGTACACAAGTAATTAATTTATTTCCAGATATCTCGAAAACTGTTCTTACCATATTTTTTAAAAACTAATGTAATGTAAATCAAGAAGGTATAAAATTTTCTAAAGAAACGCTGAATTTTTTGATTTTCTTAGTAAAAAGATATAGATTTTTAAAATAAAAATATTTTTAAAGCAATCGTAGTTGGTAAAATTATTACAACTTGACAACGTTGTATACGCTGCAATCAACGCGTTGTACCAAACTAACACTTGATCAGGTAAGAGGATGTTATAACCTCGCGACGTTTACTTGAAAAATTAATTCGTCCACTGTATTTGAGAACTGGAATCAGTGGTTCTGTTTGAACCAAAACAAACCCTTAAAATTAATATGAGGAAGTCACAAATTTCTATAGCAAACCATTCATGTATTTATGAGGTTGCCGGATGGATTTTATTAAAATCCATATATATATATATATATATATATATATATATATATATATATATATATATATATATATATATATAAGTTGATATAAGCTTACATGTGTTTTGTACAGTCTCTTACAAAAATAAAATTGATTAGCATTGAGAATCTCGAACTATTGGTATTCACCATTAAGCGATATTTTTATGTACGACTGTCGCGAGTGAACTACCTTATACCGTATTTTGAGCTTTTTAATATTGACCGGAACTGAAATCATCTTCGAAAGCAGAATATTCAGTGAATTTACAAGATATTGTTATAAAATTACATATATTTGGCTGTTATGTTAAGAAAACTACTCATGTAAAAAGTTTTGGTAAATAAATAAATAAATAAATAAATATGATCTCTTCCAGTTGTTCATTTATTACTGAATAACGCTATAAACTTTTTGTGTTCTGGGGTAACTCTACCTTTAATGTTACAATTGGTAACCGAACATATGATAGTGCACTTCCTTGGTAGATCTACAATAGAATAGAAACATGTCAACAATATTGAGTAGTGAGTTTGTATAAGAAAATGTTTCTTTCTTAAATACAAATCTCTTTTAATACAATAATTCTAGAAAGATTTGGAGCTTAGAAAGTGTACTTACTGTTTTCGTCTTTACGTTGCGAATTTCAGAGACAAAAAACTTCATAATATTTATATAAAAAATCATTAATCATGTTAGAATTTACCTTGGGTAAGTTGTCTAAAAATTATTTTTTTAATCCTGTTTATCCTTTACCATTTTTAAAAAATAAATAACAATTTTAAAATAAATCAAAATAATCTCCCATTCGAAAACGAGGTCAGGTTTTAGTCGCACAGAAGAAACCACGTTGCCAGACTTTTAGCGTTTTTGATTCTAGTGCTCGGCTGGCACTTAGCAGTGTGGCTAGAATATTTTTTTTATTATGTACCAGATTTGTCTAAAAAATGTATCAGAGTGCATATAACTGAGCTGTATTTTAGAAAATGTACCAGATTTTTGAATAAATTGTGATGTGGTTTGGTTGATAAAGGAAAAAAGAATTTTTATCGATCGAAAACAAAACAAGGATCAAGATCCTAACAATATATTTTATACGCTAAAAAAGAAAAAGGTACTAGATTTTGCTTCGATTGTACCAGATTCTTACAAAATGTACTAGATCTAGTACAATTGTACTAGACTGGAAAGTAACCGGTATCGATATATCGCTCATCTTTTATGTGCACTCCACGCAGGCATGGCAGTGGAATCGAAAACGCTATTAGAGAAAGTATTGTTTTAGTTTTATTATTATTTGTTAACGATCTTAACCTTTAAATTGTCGGTTATCCGGAATTTCAATAATTCTTTATAAGAAGCGGCAACAAGGTAAAAACATACCGACTATTGCCTGGAAGGTTATGAATTAGCCAATCAGATTTTATGACGATGTTTATAAATAATAGTGGCTCGCGTTTTAAATCTGGTTGAATTTGTTGGAATATCAAAAAATTCTTGTAGGAAAAAAATTTGAAAAGAAAAAATTTCAAAAAGATATTTTTATATTAGATTTTGTTCTAGCTTTTAGAAAAAAGTATTTTTAAATTTCACTAAACACATCCATTGTTATGAAGACATTGTAATTTTTAAAATAAAAGTGGTTGTGAAAATCTACCAAGTTTGGTTTATTACAATATCTAATATTAGCTACCTAGTTATATTATCAGTTATTTATAGGAGGTGTTGATGATCTAGGTTTCTTTTCAGATCACATAATTTTCTTTATTGTAATAATTGAGGAAAACAATCAAAGAAAAATTAAAAGATTGATTGACCAATAAATTGTTTGTATGTATTTTCAGCTGCGCGTTTTTAAACATTTAAGTTCAAAATTGATAGTCTACTCTGCAATCGGACCGCCTTATAATTCCCTTTTATAAAGTATTGCCGTGAATAATTTATTAGTTTCCTTCCTAATGTAAGTGGTGTTATTTCTATTATATTAAATACTGACTGTTCATTAAATATATTGCCCATTTTGTAATATTTTCCTTCCGCTCTTTAATCAAAAATAGAAAAAATTAAAGAAGCGCAATTTAAGATTGTTTCCTTTGTCTTCCTTCAAATAGAAACAAGTTTTATTTCTCAAACTTTAGACGATATGACGATTTTTTTTAATATCTGAATGCTTTTTGCCGAGTTTAATATTCATTATCAAACAGTCTACGAACTCGTAGAATATTAAACATTTCAAAAGTTTTACTTTAGCTAAAAACTTTATGAAAGTTAAAAAAAATTCTATCTCAGGTCGAGTTTAGTTTACTAAAACCACAAATTAATTGCTGTTTGATTCTATACAGGATGGTCCAGTTCACAGTCCACATAAAGCTAGTTTCTTTAAAAAATATGATCCAATTTTGTATCCTTTTTCATTTTTTTTTATTAACATTTAATAAAATTTGTTGACACTTTATGAAGTATCTTTTGTATATGTTACAGTAAATTCAGTAAATCTAGAGGAGTGATCACAGGGCACTTTGATTAGTTTTCAGCACAAAAAATATCGCTCAGTAGATTTTTTAATTTTCATTTTTTTTTTTAGAATAAACTAACTAAAAATACTTTTTTGTCTGTTTATTTTTTCGTACCATACTTTGTTTCGAAGACTACCTGAACCCTGTACATCAAAAAGAGAGGAAAATTGGATCATAGTTTATTGAACAAACTACCTTTATTTTTCGATTAGCTATCAACTGCAGAAATTCTGACTATATAAACTGGACCACACTGTATATACAAATGCTTTGTGTTTGGTTGAGGGCCGGATGGACCCTAGCCTAATTTCATATTTCAGGGACTAATAGGTGCTTCCTTTACAGGAAACTATGGTTAGGTAGTTTATATATCTATGGATACAGTATATTGATTCCGGATATTGCGTAGGCTACCAAATTATCCTTTCAATATAATATATTATTTTGAAGCTAATAATGGGTATACAATATAGGGTCAAATTTATACAGTTATAATCGGAGCATAACAAACATACGGAATTGGATAGATACGCTGTGTTCACATTGAGTTTTTCCGCAACATAATCCTAACAAAATGATAACTACATGTTAGATATTTTATCTTAAAAATATTGATCTAACATTTGTTTAATCCTTTTCATAATATTCCTTATTAAAGAAAAATAAGGAATTTAGAGTATTATAATGAGTTTTTAATTCGATTTAGCAAATTTTACATTTACATCAAATGGCGATACTAAGGGTATGGTCCGATATTAACCGACTACTAACCAGGATTATTTGACAGCTGTTCCTGAAAAAAACTAATGCGCTAGTCCAGTGTGATGTCATTTTGGTTCCACTGACATTTAATTCTAACCAAACTTTTAACAAAAACATCAATAAATTTGACATATACGTTTTTACTGTTTTTATTTTATTTCAAAATATTGTTTACAGGTCATAAAAAATAGTTTAAAGGTATGTAATTGGTAACTAAGCGATTGTATATTTGATACATGCTATCTACTTACTTTAAGAATATATTTATAAAAGTGAAAAAAACTATATAATGTAGGTAAACAAAACAAACAAAACGCACTCAAAAAATCTACTGTCACTTTGTCAGTGGAACCATAATTACATCATCACTGAACTAGCGCATTTGTTGCGTCACTTTTATGACAGCAGCACCTCTATAAATTAAAAATTAATTTTTTTTTCAAATTTAAATTTCTCAAACCGTTTCAATATTTATTGCCAGTATCCATTTTGCTTTTGTGAAGATTAAAAACTTTGGCAGTTTTTGTTTTTTGACTTTGTAATGTAAGCTCATTAATATTTTAATATCGTTATTTTAACATGTGACCTTTTTAATTTTAATATGTTTTTAAGCCCTGACAAATACCAATGCTTTTATAAAAAATAATAAATCTTCAGTTCGCCTTTATTCCTTCAAGATTGCAATCCAATAGTTTTTATCCCTAGTAGATAAGAGATAATGGTGAGTTTTTTTAGTTTTTTAATATACTATATAGTCATTTCTTTATCTTATACCATTTTTTTGTTGATGGTTTGTTTCAACATATATTTTTCAATATTCATTAACAAACTTTTTCACTTTTTCTTTTCGACTCTTACTCATTTTCGGCTTTTTCATTCAGTTAGTACATTTATTTGATTAATAATATTAGTTTTGTTAATTTCACTTAAACTAAATCAATATTCCATCATTTTTAATTTTAATGGTTTAATTTTCGGCTAACAACTTAAAACTCATCAATTCTCCCTTTTCTCTTACCCACTATGTGTGCCTGATGATGAAGTGAACAAACTTCGAATCGGGTCGCCGTTCAAATACTAATTTCTTTGTGAGATATAAAGGACCTGTTTCCTTTCATTTCCCACCTTTAATACATTAACTCACACATGGCTACCTCAAGTTTGAACGAAAAAATTTACCAATAAAGGTTAGTTATGCAACTAATTTTAGGTAAGTTATATTGGTTGCATGTAAGTATTATCGGTTGCATATAGACAATTTTAATATAATTCTTCCCAAACATAATTTTATGAATAATCTAGTCAAAATTAGAAAAAAACTGGTAATTCTTTACATAAATAGCAATTACATGAGACGGTTCAGATTTTAAAATTACAATTGGTTTTGGCAGATCCATTCATAGATTTCACATTACAGAAGCGCCATCTGGTTATTATAAAAATATAATCCTTTATTTGAGAATATTGGACAAAATGGTTAAACTGCAGCTGCAGCTGACAATGACTAATTAAATGATTACATTATTAATGAAATGCATTAATAAATGATTTATTCTTCCAAAAAACAAATTCATCAGTATTTAGTATATTGTTATTCAATTAACCCATGTGCACGTTATACGTATTACATAATTAACGATTTTTATAATTTTGCTTTATTTTCATTTCATTGTAATTGATAATTAATTGAAGATAGTTAAAAATTGTATATTTAATATATAGTACGTAGTTACGTTATATTAAATAACTACACAATTTTCCATGGATGTTCGTTAATTAATTATAATAGAATTTATATTGGAAATTGATTATTAGATATTTGAAACTAAGAAATTGTTTGGATTAATTGATATTAAAGTAGTTCACTCGCGACAGTCGTATACAAAAATATCGCCTAATGGTGAATACCAACAGTTCGAGATTCTCAATGTTAAAAAATGTTATTTTTGTAAGCCACTGTACACAAGTTTATATACGGATACGTTATTATTTCAAGTAAAATCCATCCGGCAACGTCACAAATATATGAATGATGGACTATCAAGTGAATGTATACCTATAGAAAGGACCCTGAGGTCGCTGAATTCAATTCTCATGTCAGATTGGATAAATTGACAGTTGACAGCGAAAAGAGGATATTTACTTTTATATTCCTCGTTGACCGTGAATTGACAGCTGTCAACGGTCAATTTGTCCAATCTGACATGAGAATTGAATTCAGCGACCTCAAAAACCCAAACTCTCAATGTGAAAAGGGGATATTTACTTTTATATTCCTAGTTGATAGTCAATTGACAGCTGTCAACTGTCAATTTGTCCAATCTGACATGAGAATTGAATTCAGCGACCTCAAAAACCCAAACTCTCAATGTGAAAAGAGGATATTTACTTTTATATTCCTCGTTTGATAGTGAATTGACAGCTGTCAACGGTCAATTTGTCCAATCTGACATGAGGGTTGAATCCAGTAACCTCAAAAACATTACCCTATATATTAGAATAATTAAAATATGCTTTTGACATCTGTAAATAGTATTGAAAATGAATAGTTTTGCAATGGGTCAGGGGAGCTTTGGCAGCTCCGTAGCTACCAAAATATTTATTTTAGCACTTTGTGTCCATGAAGACTTTTGTTCAGGATGACAAAATCTACAACATATCAAAAATTCAGACAATTTGACAGAAACCCAATTTCCATAAGATTATTGCGGGGTCCTTTTAGAAAATATTTACAAGAGTGTGCCATCACGATTTCACTTGTAACACCCTGTATCTCAAAAACGAAACGTTTTCAGACCTATGTTGATATGTACTTTTACTGCTATTTTTGGATGTAGATTACGATGTTAAAATATGACGGTCTAATTTCGGGACACCCTGTATATCTTTTTATCAACACAGTCAAAAAATTCAGCGTTTTTTTATATGATTTTATAACTTCTTGATTTACATATCATTTGTTTTTAAAAAAAATCGTAAGAATTGTTTTCGAGATACCTATCTTAACATAAATGCATTGCTTGTGTACATGACAGGCTTCAAGAGACAGACGGTTAAATTGTTTTTATTATTTTTAGTTACGTAAAAGACATGGTGGAAGAATACAGGTGAAGCGGTAAGCGGTACGAAATTTGGTCATTCTTGCGCATGACGTCACCTTCGGAGCATATTTTTGTTTTGCCTATGTCTCCAATGTTAAAAAGCGACTTTTAAAGTTATTCTAATATTTTCCTGGTAGTGTTTAGAAGTTTATAGATATATTTATCTTAATATTTAATATCATTTCTATATATCAATAGGCCTGTTTATAAATTATTGGTACGTATTATTAAATTAATTTCTAATTAAGTTGGTAGTGTAATTGATATAAAGTTAGGTTATGTAACATTTTTGTTGTATTTAAAAGATAACAAAAATAGTTTCTATTCATTATTGTTATTTTAATATATCATTATTATTATTATATTATTGGTACATTAAAATCTACTATATTTTAGGGTGTGTAGTTACTAACAAAATGCCAGGTTGTGCAGTGTTATTCAAGAAAAACAAAGGGAACAAATATTAAGTATTTTGGATTTCCGAAAACAGATATAGCCAAAGCCTGGGTCAACGGTTGCGGGTGAAAAGATACAATTAATTTGAAAAATGGTATGATTTTTGCAAACCTAATTTGAATATGATTCATTTTATGTCTTGTTTCTTTTTTAAGCTTGTATTTGTTCCATACATTTTTCGAAGGATAGTTTTGAAATACCCTTACAACAGAGGCTATTAAACTACTCCACTAAGACTGGCAGAAACTTAAAACAAACGGCAGTTCCTACTGAAAATCTCCCATTGAAAAAAAGACAATTGTCTGCGGAAAGTGACAATAGATTAAGAAGGCAGGCAAAAAGATATCGACAAACATTTATTGAGAGCTTTGTTAATATTTCGGGGCATTCCAGACAATTGTCAACTGCAGACCAGGACAAGGAGAATCAAAGTTTGGAAACAGACACTCAAAATATATTGGTATCATCAGAACTAGAAACGTATGTACAAATTTACCTTATTAACAAAAAATGTGGCTTTGAAAAGAAAATTACACAACTTAGCATGTACTAATTAACATTACAATCATTTCAAAACAATTTTTTTATTAAATATTAAACTTTGAAGTGTTAATTGCTTTTATTTCAATATTAACTGTATGTTATTGTTTCAGATGTGACCACCGAAATGAAATTATTATTTTAGAGAAAACTATTAAGAGTCTTCGTGAAGAAATAAACAAAATTAATGAAAAATGCAACAAATCAAATATGGAAATACTTTCATTGAAAGAAGAAATTAGCCAGTTGAAAAATACTTCTCAAGTGGAAATTCAGGAAAGTAAAGTAAATGTTTCACTCTGGGTCAAATAAATGTTTTATACAATGAAAATAAAAAAGAATTCGTTGAAGTTCGGATGACATAGCATCCACAATCTCCCTAAGAAGCATTCGTCCTAAGGCTTATAGATTTTAAGAACTGTTCATTATCCTTTACCTGGGTTTACTACCTTAAGAGACTGGGCTAAATGTTTAAATTTAGAACAAGAAATATACATTATAAAGTGTTCAGCATGATAAAGAAGTAAACATTATGTATAAACCATTTTTAAACATAAATAAATCAATTTAAAATAACACCTCTGTGCTTTTTATTAAAATAAAGTATGTTTTGCCAAGTGTTTCTATTTATTAAATACATAAAGGGGTTTACCAGCACCCAACCATACAAGAAAGTAATTGATCTGTGCATACAAGTTATTGATGGCCATGTTTGATGACTAATTTAAAATGAAATTATTACATTTATAATCTATAAAAGTGACTACATACTTTCAAACTGATTATTTAAGAAAATTGGCGACTAAAAAAATATACTGATCATAATTAATTTCACCTTAATTTTATTGTTCAACATTCGTTAACATTATACACAAGTTTATTTGAATCGATTCAAAATTATTTATTGTTGAAGAATTAATTACATTCTTATTATTAACATTATTAACAAAGATAGATAACATAAGTTAAAATTCAAAGGAAAAGAAACAAACAAAATATTCAAAAATAAAATTTTTTATTTTAAAATTTTTTAAATTCTAATATCAAGACAAAATATAATATAAAAACAAAAATGCACAACCTAAGTACAAAAATGAACTACTTAATTCAAGGAATCATAGAAAAATTTATCCACTTTGTAGTATACCTTTTTGAGCAAGAGTTTCTTGCTTTTTAAACATATTTAATGAGTCAGCACTTCCTATTATTAATTAATTGGCAAGAGGTTAAACATTTTTCCACTATACACAATACAAGGGACACTACATATTTCAGTTTCACATTTAAATTAGTTATTTGTATATGCCTTTTATTAGTTCCAGTTTTTATCCCTACTGAGCCACTAAAACTTTTTAATGGTAATGTCTCTGTAAGTTTAGGTACGTTTTGGCTATCATCTTGATCTCAATCTATCAGATAGCAATGCTAGGTATGAATATTTAAATCCTAGATGTAACATCCTCTTCCAAGTTTTGTGATGGAAAAATTCAGTTTCAGATGAACACTATCTTTTTTACGCCAAAGAAAAACTATATTAGGCTAAATTCCTTACACCATGGCTAAATTCGAAATAAAATACCTACTTTTTTTGTATAAAAGCACAAAATATTTTTTTTATTTGGCATTACTTTTGTACAAGCGTCTATCTGCCTATAGTGACTTTTCTTGTATTATTGAGCATAACTTGATGTTATTTGACAAAGTTGTTATTTTCTTCTAAATATATTTTCAGTTTTATAATGATTATAGAACTAGAAAATAAAAATTAAACTTCTTGACAATCATTACAAAATGTAAACAAAGCCATGGAATGGCATGGCAGTGTATAGGCGGCCGTGGCAATACCGATGTTGACGTCATAAAACCTGCGCACCGCTTCACCTGTATCCTTACACCATGGTAAAAGACACTTTCAATAATTTTATATTTCAATTTTATTATTTATTTAGTTTTAGTATAATGACAATTTTTAGAAAATGAGAATTTAAATTCAATTTAAAAGTATAGATATATTTTTAAACCAAAATAACTAACAAGTAGGTATAATACAAAACATAAAATAAAATAGTGGAGAATATTAAACTTCTCAAAATTGTTTAAGGAAGAAGAATTATCCTCGCTGCTATCCAAGTTGTCTTTACTTTAGCTTTTGACGGTTATCGTAAATTAATTAATGATGTTGTCGGTTTTTACCTGACACGCAAATTCGAACTGAACAAAGATACGTAATTATTTTTTTTTATTTTGGGAAAAACTTCACCGAAAGATTTTAATGGAAAGTGCATCTCACAGTGAACCGAGGAAAATCGTCTTTTATAATTTTTATTAAAAACCTGTTAGGTATAGTTGGAAAATATAGTTTAACCACTAACTTTTTCGAATAGATATTACAAATAAATTTTGCAGTACAAAAAGTTTATTTTAAATTTACCCTTTTGTCTTAATGAGTTTTTCTTTTAGGTATAATAAAATGATCTGGAATATAATTAAATTTGTTTGATTGTAACTACAAAAGGCAATAACAGAACACTTTTTAGCATTTTTTTGCAATGGAATCTTCGATGTCAGATGGATCAAAAAAAGTAGTATATGTAGGGTCCGATTGATGGGCGTCGTTACACAATTCTATAGGGAGGGGCAAAATTTTGAAAAAATTTAGAATGTTTATGCATTGAAAAACAAAAAAAAAAAAATAAAAATGAAAGAGCAATACAAATTAACAAAATTTCTAACAAATAAAATAGCCCAACAAAAAAGAAAAACATAAATAAAAAAAAACAAGAAACTTAAAACACATATTTTTAAAAAACAAACAGAAGGTGTGATATAAAAGAAAAATATGAACAAGAAAAAAAAAATTATAGAAACACAAAAACAAAAAAACTCACTCAAACACGTCGACGAACTCTAGGAAAACGCAAATTTTTAATTTCTTCTTCCTCTACCTAAAATAATCGATAACAGAAAACATGATTTCTTTTTAGTTTTTTGCGATTATTTTTCAATGTACGCTCATCATGCAAAGCGCAGTCAGCCTATTTTCATTCTTTATTCGCTCTGTGCGTGACAGCAGCGCCAACTAATTTATGAACTAACGGACAATATTTGCGTATACTGACAATACAATTTTTATTGGAATTCCTAATTAAAAATATATAAATATATTGATTTTAATAAAAGTATATGTATTTGTATAACAAGTGAAAAAAGTAGTTATTATTATATATTTTTATTACTTACTTACTTACTAACTAAAAAAAAATGTATGATATGTTGCTTAAGCCTAATAAGTTGTCATTGAAGAATAGGTTAAATAATGTGAAAATAAAAACATTACCATTATACAATAACGTAGTATCAAAACGTATTAACAAAAATAATTGGTAAATTTGTGATTGTAATTTATATTTTCTTCATTTTTAGTTCGAAAGAACCTATAGAAATTAATGAATAAAATTGGTTTCCTATCAATAAGTCACAAGATTGCATTTTATCTACATACAATATTCAAAGGCAGAAATCTAATCGTTGCTGAACATTTAAGAGTTAAGGGATGTTGAACAACATTGTAAAATAATTATTTATTGTTTATTTAAAACTTTTCAATTTTCTGATGTCTACTATTTCCAGTATTACTGTTATTATTATAAAAATAAAAGTAATTTTTTTTTCTTATTGTATAGCTATCCATTTATTTCTTTGATTTAATTTCTATTTTGCTACTGAAAATTTATATAATTTACACAGTTTTGTTCTGCTAGTATTTTTAAAATTTACAACACAGCAAATGCTATTGCTTTTTGTTTTGTTCTTACCTACTTGAAAAAAAAGTAAAATGTATAGGTACGTGTAAGATATGGATATGGAATAAATATATTCAACCTATAATATTCGTCAACTGTATTAGCCTGAATATTATTTCTGTGAGATTGTTGTCCGTAATTCGTAGCATTTAAATTTCTACACCTGTCATGTTTGCCTGTTTCTTCTATTTTCTTAGGCTGCGTTAAGTTAACGGCCAAGTTGACTGGTATGGTCTGGCAAATCGCTGAACAAATTAGTCAAAACAGTCAAGTTCTTATTGTTAAAATTCATAGTCATCACTCTAAAACAGTACAAGACCAGCCACCGGCACCAGTTTTTTCCATACGGACTTTATAATCTGTTTTAAAAACTGTGAAGTTATTCTTAGATTGGTGTATTAAGTTTGTTTTTAATAATAGATTTCTTGATTCATATTTTTGATTAAAAAATAGTATAAATATGGACTATGGTTGAGGTTTGATGTTATGTCAAGTCTCAAAACACTCACCTCATCCATATCTGCTGATATTAAATAGTGGAAGATCCTTTTTTGTGTGTGCAAGTGCAACAACAGTGTTACGTGCACATTTTACCTTGGTAAAACTGTGCATTACCAACCAAATTTAACTAAAAGAGATAACTTATCAACAGAATATACTTTTATTACCCACCCAACTCTCCGATTACCAATTTTACGAGCTAGCTAAAATTAATATGGTTGTCACCTCTTTTATAAATAGGACTACCCCCTTTTAAGGGCATCAAAATGGCGCCCAACGTGGGGCCAGCTGACAATAGGCAAATGACTATTCACTAGACAGTTTCGACTACCAAAGTCAGACAAAATTTCTCGACCGTTATGACTGATCCTGACTGATCAGCTGATTAGTCACGACTGGTCAAATGTAAGTTGGGCAAAAAACTTAACGTTAAGGTGTGACGCACAATTAACATCGTGCATTATCGTTGGACCACCCTTTATGTATATGCCTTTGGTTAAACGTCTAGATTGTTTAAAACGGTAATTTCGATGCAAGAAGTATTACATAATATCTTCTCTATCCGAGCCTGACCCTACCACCCTCTAAACTACCTTGCTTACAAATACAAAGGTGCACACCGGTTTTAAAAGTTTTCAACCCTGTATAATTTTATAATTACGTTTATATCTTTTTTAATTTCAAACTGTTAAATAAAAATTCGTACCCGAATAACAAAACCGAGTTAATTGAGTAAAATAAACGGACCTCAAAATTGCGGCTCTATTTAAAATGTATCCCTTCATATTTTTGGTGCTCCTTGATGTTTAACTATGGCAGGGACGCGCCAACAATAAAGGCCTTCGATCCCTTTTCAAGGAGCTGTCAAGTCGCGGCCTAAAAGAGATGCGGAATTTGAAGAATGAGTTTAATGAAATTACTACATTATTCATTATAACTTCACTTTCTACTTTGCGAAACTGTTTAACTAACCATTCAAGATCGATCATAAATTGCCAAGGGTCGTAAAGGTAAATATAACGTGCAAAAAGTTGATGGTTCAATTAGAGCAGTTATACTCAACCTTTTTTTCCTTTGGGCCACATTCATACGTTTACTATGTTACACGGCCCGCAATATTTTTGGATGATGACTCTTTTTTAGTCCATTCACTTAAAATTAGTTAGTGCGGACCTCTAAACAATATATCCCGTCGGGTTACTGCAAGAACAAGATAACTCACATTTTTAGAGATTCGAGAAAACGCTGTTCAAAAGTTTAAAATTGAACAAAAAATCATGCATACAGGTCATAATATTCAATGTATGCGTCACTGTGTTTAATGGAAAATTCAGGTACGGTACCTAAAATTACTGGATACAGGTAGATTGTGATAATATTGGTGATATTCATCAGGTGTAACACCTGATTTGCAAAGTTTAAGTTAATATTTCTTCTTGCACTTTTTTTTGTAAGTTTTCAGAGCTTTTTTTACTCTTTTATCCCTTTGCACCCTACCCCTCCTCACTCGGTACAGCTTACAGAGGCCGTAGCTAGTTTCGTATAAAAGACAATTTGTTTTAGTTTTTTCTTAGGCTTATTTAAAAATGAATTCAATAAGGTTGTTAAATAAAAATCAAAAAATAATGCTTCAATTTTTTTAACATCATGTTTTTCTTAGTATTTTTGTTGGACTGCTTTTTGTTTTTTTTCTTCTGGTCCACTTTCCTTTTCCTAGTTTTTTGTCCCCTCTTAAGAAAATCAAAAACGAAAGCCGCCTTCTCAATACCATCGAACTTTTAGGTTCCATGACATTGGCAAGGAACTATAAAGACTAGAGAGAAGGAGGCAAATCGGCAAAGGTCAAATTTCAAATTTTGTCCCTTTTTATAAAGTTCGCAAAATTGACTGCAGTTGGCATGTCTAATGACAGCGCAGTCAATTTTCTATGTAAGTCAATGTAAAATAAAGTGATTTTTTAAAAAATTGATATAAAGATTCAAAATAATGTGAAAAAAAGTACCTGAGTACAAGTAACATGAGTGACAAAAAACACCAAAGCAAGATTTACGTCATTTCAGATCGTAAAACAGGATAAAAATCAAATGTAAAACTAAAGAAAACACAAGAAGAAATCAATTCAATGCCTTTTTAAAGCTTTTAATGTAAGTAAAATAATGTATTCATGTCTAAATATAGTGTAGTTTATTTTATTATAAGTTTCTATAAAATAAAATTTTACAGTTATAGACTTACAAACAATAATAATTATGAATTAAATTTAACTTACTAGAAAAGAAAATTTATTTTTTATCGAGTTTTAATGTTAAATAAAGAGTTGCTACTGTTATTTTTTTTTTTTGGACCCCAATTGTAACATTGTAGATGTTTTTTATAGAATACTAAACGTTTAGAACAGTGGCAGCATATATATCGTTCCTAGTGCCGATAAAGCACTTTCTAGAGATGATGCTGTTCTATACTTTTTAGAAGATATTATCAAATATTATGAGACTATTTTTACTGATGGTACTGTTAGCAAAATAAAAAGGGGAAAGCTGAAATTAAAGGATGAGGTAATACCATGTACATTCCTAAATATCCCTTTATACTTGGATTACAACTATAAAAAATCTGTTAACTGTGTTCTATTTTACTCTTAAAACTATATATTGGTTCAATTCAAAAAAAAAATTGCCACAAAATTGTACTTATCAAATTTCAGCAATTAAGAAACCTTTTCGAATTTGGTCATACGTTTCATTTATCTAAGGATCATACATACCTAATTTGTATTTTATATAAATAAAATTAAATAATTTATCAATTAAAACATAGACTTTTTTAGAAATAAATACAACAGTATGTTCTGTGCTTTATTTAGCTGTAAACAAGTTTATTTTTATTATTTTCACAAAATTATATATAATTCCCATAAGAAGCCATGTATTTTGAACAACGTATGCAGTACCAGCGCCCATGCGGTTAATTATAGAAGCTCAATTAGCATGCGTTTTTTGGGACCGTATTTTGAGTATTCCGATTCGTCTTATCTCTAGTCTTCATACAAGGAACATACTGTGAGAAATGTGTCGCTCTGAAAAATTCTAAAATGCCATCTTCACAACAAAATAAAATGTTATTTATGAAATGAAAGCTCGTCAAAACATGGACTATCTGATGTCAAATTCAGACCAAGCTAATAAAAAAAAGGATTATCTGACGTCAAGGTGATTTAAAAGATAGTATGTAGGGCACGAGGCGCTACCACTACACAGATTGACCAATCACTCGTTACAGCTTGTCCAATCACTCGTTCACCACGGCTTTCAAGCATCACGTGTTATTGTCTATCGGTTTTCGAAGGTTAGCTGAATCGCAGAAAGAAAGGGTGACGTAATCACATTGTCGAGAAAAGTAAGAGACGGCTCTAGGCCAAACATTACAAATTGTTTCGGTAAATCTTGAACCATTTTAATAAATACGCGAAAAATTCAACAAAAATAGGTATTTGGGTGTTTATCTTATTACTATTAGGAATCGGACTAAATACATTTAGCAAAAAAAACTTATGTCTCTTATCTGGTTTTAGTAGATACAATGTTAGCAATGTTATGAATATGTTTTGGTATAAATGCCACTCTTCTTGTTTGTGCACATTGTGAATGTATTAATATGGAGTTAGTTTTAATTGACTGTTTATCATGAATATATAGACTTCGTTCACACTTATTTATGCCGTGTATTGTTTGAACTATTTTGGAGACGAAAGTGTACTTAACTCGAAAATGCCAAAAGTGGAGTTATCTTGTTTTTGCAGTAAACTCTCTGCAAACGTTTATTTAAAAATTTGCGTGATATTTAGCGCAGCGACAGATAAATGTTTTCGCTCAAAATTTTAAAAACAGAAACCTATAGTTTTAAAAAGCACTAGTGTTGCGGGCCGCAAAAAAAAGTTTGAAGGGCAGCATGCGGCCCGCGGGCCGCATGTTGAGTATGGCTGAATTAGAGTAATAATATGTAGGGCATGCAATAAATAAAATACATTGAACTCGTTTTAATTATGGCAGTTAAAACGTACGGTGTCGTAAAAGAAAGATAGAAAAGAGGTTTTATTTATTATTTTGCAAAGCTTTATGAATAACTTACACAATGGACGCATATCAATTGAACAAGTTAAATAGGTTTTTACTCTTTGTAAATAACGTTTACTTCGCTAGGTATAGTTGGCAAAATTTATGGTTTTACTTCTTATATTCAGTTCCAATGAACTGTTTATATACACGGAAAATAGTAAGGAGGCTAATAAAGTACGTACTCCGTATGTAATTATATATTATATTGTTTTTTATAACATTTTAGATATAGTTATAGTTAGATGTTAATTTGTATTGTTTATTATAGTATTTTTAATTCATTATGTTGTTGAGAGCTATGTTATTATTTTATTTCAAAAATTCTAATACAAACTAATCAAGAAATTAAATTCAGTACCTTATTTTATTAAATATTCAGATCCGGCGATTATCCTTTATCATACAATAAGATATACTGTATACCTACATATTCTCTTTTTCCAAGAGTCGGTTCCAAATGAATCACTGCTTTAAAATTTATTATTATATTTAATTTTTTACTACCTATACTCAATCTAATAAATAATGTAATCATCGTTATTGAAATAATTGTCATAATACATATATTACAAATTATAGGTGTCTTTTGAGATTCTGATTACATTTCTGTATATTTTTCTATATTTTGTATAATAGTTGATAAAATAGTCATCTTGAAAATATTTTCTTAAATAATGGAGCGACCTCATATTTTTGCAAGAAACTCTTATACCCTTTGTAATCCATCTTTTTTTATTTTTATTTTTTGTTTAGGAAAAGCAGAATAGCTTAAAAGGATCAACTGCGTTCGACAAAATACTCCTCCAGTCGAAATTAACACATATATAATTAAATTTGTTATAATTGGCTTTGCTATATAACCTGCCATACTTTACCCTACTATTTTGATTTACTTTAGAAACACCCTCAATAACAACAGTTGCTAAAATAGCCTCATGATCTGAAAAATTTACATGATTCACGTCACATTTAACATTATTTTCATTGTAAGTACGGGAAGGTGATTTAACATGCATATGTAAATTAAAACAGGTAAACAAATTCACTAACTTTATAACATTTCGATCTTCACTGATATCAAAATTAATATTGAAATCTCCTGATAATATGATGCTACAAGAAGGAGGAATATTTGACAGTAGCTTGTCCAAATTTTCTAAAAATTCCGGAATACTAGATTTTGGAGATCTGTATATGCAAATAATGTAAATATTTAATTTTGATAATAAAACCACAGAAAACTCAAATTTCTTTTCCTGACCTAATTCAATAAATTCAATGGTATCTACAGACAAATAATCTAACAACGAATCGTGAACAAATATAGCTGTTCCACCGTGGATATAAGATTGTCTGCAGAAAATTGATAAAAGAGATTAACTGTGTATATGTACAAATTCACCTTCTTCTAGCCAATGCTCTGTAAAACAATAATATGCTAGGAAAATAATTCTCTTCTATTATAAGATATAGCTCGTCAATTTTATTTCTAATGGACTGAACATTTAACAAGAGAAATGTTAAGTTAAAGCCGATTTTAGAGACGGGCTCTCTAAAAAAGTTTTTTCTAAAACTGGATCTGCGGTTTGAGAAACCATTTCGTCAAGTGAAACATCATCAGTAGAATCAACAAGAATAGAAGTAATTTCGGAATTTAAGGAAATTGATTTTAGTACTGATAAGTGACAGTGGTTGTTCAGTCCATTTTTTTATATAATTACAAATGTACCTGTGGTTTTCACGAAATAAAATTTTATATTGTACACTGGCAATGTTTCGACCTTTTTTGAATTCCAAGCTTTTTCCTTTAAACACTTCTTATAGTATTTTTAAAACAAATCTTTATGCACGTTAGAGATAATTTATGACGTCACGGCCTTGCAGCATTGTCTAATCGTCAGAATAGTTGAGGAATTCAAAAAGTTTTGAAATTTTAAAGTTATGTATTTGTTTGTTATGTTACTAGGAACAATTAGTTTTAAAAGTATATAACTGAAAATATTGAATTCCGTTATGCATAAAATATACATCTGAATAAAAAATCTGTAAACATATTGCAAGTCATGGAAAATAAAACTGTAAAGTAGTATATTATAGATGGATCAAAATTGATCTAGATCTTACTAAATTTACATTCGACAATGGCTGTGTTTGTCTTATCAAGTTCTAATCCTTTGATGAAATTATTTATAATTCCAAATCAAATCAAATTATTATCATTTCCTTTGATCACAGAATTTAGATCACACTATAATATTAATTGTATATTTATGACATGAAGAGACCACCAGATTAGTGCTATGAGTGGTTCAATTTAATAAAGCTAGTCTAGTTTATCACTGCGTCTTATCTATCATACAGCTAGGCTATATTGACACATCAATATGCTCGTTAAGAAGCCAACACATCATTATGAATTTTATTACATTCTCTTGGCTAATAAAAGCTGTATCTACTATAAAATTATTTCATTAATCCTAGCGATTTCATTATATAACACGTTTCTCGTATTCCAAACGAAAGCATCAAAGCAAATTGAAATTCTATGTTTGGTGTTCAGCGTTTCTTCTGCTAAACGAATATTTCATTTCGACACGAGTGTGTCGACATGCAATTTTTTACTTTTTTTGCGCTTGTATACAGACATAACTTCGCAGTAAAAAATTACGACTCATAACCTCTAATGAAACAATATTTTTAATGAAACATGTTTGGGAAAATATTTTTTAATAACTTCTAGTACACCGTTTTTACGATGTTTTTTGTTAAACACAAAACAAAAATTTGGTGTTTCTAATGTTTTACTTTATGGGAGTTTGTGCATGGTTTTAAAACAAAGTTAAGCTTAAAGGAATCCTTTGTAGTAGGTATACAACTTTTATATCGTTATTTTTAATTTGTCAAAAAATACAAAATATGGATTTTGTGAGAGTTGGATTAAATTATATTTTGACAATAATTATGGACAATATACGCCCAGAATAGTTCCCTGTCACCTTCTTTAGTGTCTTTGTGTCATTAATTACTCTTACTCTAAATATTTTAATGTAGTTTGATTTATTATTCATACCACGACCTAGTTACCTAAGTAGTAGTTCTTTTAATATAATTGTAATAATAATTTATTTCTCTTTGTTGGACAGTTCATAAACAAAGTATCATGTGTAGTGTTTCTCAGGGAAAAATTTTTGGGCCAATGTTGTTTGTAATCGACCTAAATAATTTGTTTTTGCCAGAGGAGGACAACAAAATAATTAGAAATTTGTTTAATAGTTGTGTATACGTACCAGATTTTTGTATTTTGTGTGAAAAAAAAAATATAAATTTGCTGAGCACTTTCTGCTGTTATGCCTACAACGTAAACGATAATGAACTATTTCCCAGCTCATATTCAGTATTCAGAAGCGATCGAAATTTAATTGCAACGGGAGTTACTACTGTAGGTGGTGCATTGCTAGCGCATCGACAACGCATCGACAATCAACGTTAAAAACATCAAAAATATTCTTCCCGGAATCGACATAGTTGGTTGCAAAATCTCGAAAGATAATTTCATTTTGGTAGTCTTTACCCTGTATATTCCACCAGCAACGACCATTTACGACTATGAATTGTTTTTAGATGCTTTTGAATCACTAGAATGTTTTGGTTTAAACTGCAAAATTGTAATCTTTGGCGATTTTAACGCTCCAATGTTTTATATTGACAGTTACGACTCAAAAACTAGATTAAGGATCTTATAAATTTTCTAAATGGTAATGAATACAACTCCATTTTGAATCAGCATAATAGGCTTTTGGACTTAGTTATCGCTAATTTTAAATGTCAAGTTACTAGAGATTACTGTCCCCTAACTAAGGAGGACACTATATACCATCCTGCACTTAACATTTATTTTAACTTAGAGATAACTAAATCATCTAACTTTACACTTGATTTCTCCTTCACAAAGCTTAATTTTAAACGTGCAAACTATCCGTTATTGTATAATAAGCTACAAGATGCAGATTGGATTAGTGTTGGAGACATGCTGTATATAATTTTAATAAGTTGTCAATTTTGACTGATAATTTTTGTAGTAAAAGTCAATATACGTTCCTTCGAAGTTTCTTCTATTATTATAGAATTTTATTTTATGAAAAAGAACCTGGTGAACGAGGAACAGCGGGTAGCAGTTTCTGGCGGTTCACAACAATTAGTATAGAGCAATATCAGAACATTAACGAGGCATGTGACGCATTCTATGAAATTCTTACCAACATATTTAATGAATGTGTTCCCACATATAAACAAAAACAGTCGCGAAATTCAAGAAATTACCCGCCTTGGTTCACCAAAGAAATTATAAATAATTTCTGTTTAAAAGATTCAGCTCGCATAAACTTTAAAAAGTCTAAAACTGATAATTATTTACAAACACTTAGAAACTTAAGATCCTTAATTAAGCTACAAATCAAAACGTTTTATGCAGCCTATGTATCATTAGAACCAAATAAATTCTGGGCATTTATAAATAGCAAAAACAATAAATCTAGAATTCCTAACAGAATGCAGTTAAATAATTCAGTCTATGAAACGTCTCATTCTATTGTAAATGGCTTTTCTGAATTCTTTTCTAGTGTGTATTTACCTCCTAATCATTTACCCAATTTCGAAACAGTCTCTATGTCTAATTTGCATATTTGTATTGACTCAGTATCTGAAACCGATATAGTTTTAGCTTCAAAAAAACTTAAAAACAAATATACGGCGGGAGTAGATAATGTACCAAGTTTTGTTGTCAAGGACTGTTCCTATCCATTTGCCAAACCTCTTTGCTTCTTGTTTAACCTAATCTTAAAAACGGAAACTTATCCTGACGTATAGAAAACTGCAAAAATTTGTCCAATTCATAAATCCGGTGATCGCTCTGCTATAGATAATTATAGACCCATAGCCATACTCTGTAACTTTGGAAAAGTGTTTGAGATGATAATTTACGAAAACGTCTATAATAAAGTGAAACCATTAATTTCTAACTTTCAGCACGGTTTTATGTTAAAAAGATCGACTGTATCTAATTTGGCCTGTATAACACAGTATATATCAAACACACTTGACTCTGTTGGTCAAGTAGATGTGATTTATACTGATATAAAGAAAGCTTTTGACCGAATCGATCACTATCATTTATTATCAAAGCTCAAATCTGTTGGTTTTTCAAATTCTCTTTTGAAATTAATGGAGTCATATCTGCTTAATCGATACCAGTTTGTAGAGTATGGTGGTTGGAGGTCTAAAAGATATATTTCATTGTCAGGTGTTCCTCAAGGGTCCAATCTGGGACCCTTACTATTCCTTGTTTTTAAAAACGATATATCAAGTCAACTGTTGATGCCACACTTACTTTTTGCCGACGATTTAAAAATTTATATTGAAATCAAATCCGATGAAGATGAAGATGTTTCTTACTGCAAAATGCATTGAATACAATTTATAACTGGTGCCTTGATAATTATCACAGCTGAACTTAACTAAAGGCAAAGTAATCTCATTTCATAGAAAACAAAATCCCATAATTTTCAATTACTCTCTTAACAATACCACTTTGGATAGGTGTGTAATATTCAATGATTTAGGAATAATCTTTCATAGCGAACTTAAATTTAATAATCATATTGAAGAAATTGTTTTTTCTACATACAGGCTTCTGGGATATTTTATAAGAAACTGGGGTAGCTTTTCAGATGTAAATACACTACGACTTTTATATATCACATTTATCAGAACTAAGATCGAATATGCGTCATTGATATGGTATCCGATATATCAGAATGCAATTAGCTATGTAGAATCTGTACAACGTAAATGCCTAAAGTACATGTAGGTATTTTAAGTGCAGTTGCTTCTATCCTCCTAGGGGTTTTAATCATACAGCTATATTACAAACATTCAATTTGGAACCCCTAGCGGAGATAAGAAACTGCACGGATTTAACGTTTTTATACGTTATTAAACAACAAAATAGATTGTAGCTGTTTGTTATACCAACTAAGGCTCTTGGTACCTCGAACTCACGCAAGACACTCTCGCATATTTCACTGCGCTATACCAAGAACCAATGTGCTAATTAAATCACCAATTTACCATATGAGCCAATTATTTAATGGTATTGGGCACCTATGTGATATATATTTCGACGATATAAAATCAATAAATAAATTTTTACAAGGAATCGTTGCTTCTGTTTGAGGTACCTATTAGTCTTTGATTTATTTAATTAAAATTTTATTTACTTTTCTTGGGCACCTGTTTATATCTGTTCCATTTATAGTTTTTTTTCTTGTCTTTTCTTTTGTCTTTTCATTAGCTTTAGTTTATTATTTAAAAATTTTTTTTTCTTACATTTATTTATACATTGTAGAATTGTAAGTATATTCTCTGTAATTGAGTGTGAAACCGTTGAAAATAAATAATTATTATTATTATAGAAAACGTTTGACTGCTTGAAGTTTTAAAAATTAAAGTAAATGATGGTTCATGAAATTACATTTACAGATTATATATTATGCATCAAAAATATTAAAAATAAAAATAACTTCGATACAAATTAATAATCGCTGGTGATACAAATGTATACGAAATGTTTCAAGTATCTGGAAACAAGAATGATCTACAATTTTATCGCCGCGCGCCGTGCACATTGTACATTCATAAACGTTCGGAGTTAAATAATGTACTTTTACTGTTTCAACAGACGGAAATTAAATCAGGTCCGTACATTAGCTGGCGTAACACTTGTTTGAAATTTAAAAGCGCCGAACTAATTGCATTTGCATGTGTAGGGGCGAGCGTTACTCTACTGTGCAGACATTTTATTACAAAAAAGCGCGCACCTCAATCAAATTTTAACAAAACGGCAATGGAAACAATCGGTTTTTCCGTTTAATAAAATCGGAGTTAAGGAAGAAAAATTGCAGCCAAGGTTGATGTATGATTAATATACCGGGTGTCTGCACGAAAACTTCGGATGGGGAACAATTTTAAATGAAATGTTGACTTTTAGGGAAGTACGAGATAGTGCATAGAGGGGCTTAATTCCACATATTTTTTATCCATAGGTAACTTGAGTAGTGAAAAAAATATTCCATAAATGTGTTAAATTATTGTCACGAAAATTCCTAAGCCGTCTCTGTCTAAAGCAAGCGACCATCAGCTTGCCACCCGACTCATGCTCGAAACGACTGAATCTTCTAGGAATACCGCTGACGCTCGAGAAACGGCTAGAACGGGCGGAGCGTACCGTCGAATCAGAGATGGAATTTTCGGGAGCGTCTAGAGACTTCTCGTAGTAGAGTTGGACTTGGTATAAATAGCTCTACTTATCGCGGACAGTTTAGTTTAAAGTATTGGACTGAAAAGTTAAATTGTAATAAATAAATTAGAATTGGGAGTTAGTGTCTAAGTATTATATAAATTAATTAGTACGTCACAAATAAATTGTAAAAAGTGTGTTTTAAATAAATAAACTATGATACACAAGTAGAGGGTTTTGAATTAAAACATGATAAAAAAGTATTTTAAATTTAAAGGGGATGAGACTAGGGACGTTTGAGACCATACAATGATTCCCCATGGATGGTCTGTATGAAGATGTCTGTGATGGCACGTTTACAGAGGAATATAACGTCGGAAGTTATGTACAATAATTATGGATGTTTGGAGAAATAAAAGGAAACGTAAAAATATAAAAAAAGAAGAAAATACCTGAAAGAGAGAAACGTAAGTATCTTTATATATTTTTAATAATAAGTTTTTATTTAAAGTACCTTTGATGGGGTGTGGCCTCTAAGATAAATAAATTTGCTCAGGGTCACCTGATCAAAAGTTTCTGGTAGTTTTTCACTTCGCGAGACTAAATCCAACCCTTGGTTGTCAAATTTCTATTCAATAGAACAATTCGAAATCTCTTGAACAGTAAAACTTTTGGAAAAATCCTCAAAAATGTTGAGACACTTGTTCTTGACGAAAGCTTTCACAAGAAGAACAAAATGGCATATTCCCTTTTGATAAGACCCTCCAAATTATTAAATAGTTTGTTAGTTTATAAGCTCCAATACTTGAAAGGAGACTAACTTATGTCTAATCTAGTTGGTAGACAAAGACAAAACATTTTAATTAAAAGTCTAGTTCTAGTACATTTCTTAGAACTGGTAAATGAATGAATGATTACTTAATTCATATTACTAATCATTCATTCTAATTGTCATTCATAAAATCGACTTTTGTGACTTATGACATGTAGATATTATGAAAATGTAAACAAAACTAATTCAATAATTTGGTTACCTTTCGAAATGATTTTAAGTTGTTTTGAAATGTAACAAATAGTAAAAATGGTTTATTATTAAGATACTTATGTCCTCTGTCCTTCCAGATAAATTCTACATGGATTCCCAATCTGAAATCTACATGGATTCTCAAGTTTGAAATAGTAAGGAAATTTTAATGGAAGTAAACAAATGATAAAATATAAAATAAATCACTAGATTTGTAAGTAGCATTTATTTTAGGTTTTAGAAATGCAATTTATGTTAACTGAGTCTAAATCCTATTAATCCTTAAAATCCTATAATTTCTTTTATCCTGTAACAACTATAAATAAATTAGACTATCATTACATTATGTAATATATTATGAAATGGGAAATGCATGTTATAGATTTAGTATTTTAGAGATTTTTTAGAGTAGACTTTTTTTGCTAAAATTATTCTAAGGTAAATATTTTATTAGGTGCCTAATATTGGACAGCTTCCAATTTCCTGCTGAAAGCAAAAACATTATATCTGCGACTTTTGTATGGATGGATGATTTTGCCTTGCTTATATTACTGTCAATTTGTTATTTTTTTAATTTTTTATTCACTTAATAAAATAAAAAATTATTATGGTCGTGCAAAAGAAGTGAGAATTTTTTAATTTCTTATCAGCGAGTAAAAACGAATTCTTCTAAACTCCCAGATGCGGACTCGGCTGCATTATATTTCAAAGACACGATAATTCAGTTGAATATAATAGAAAGGGTATGTCAGTTACAACTACAATTACAATTTCCTTAAACCATAAGCCTCAAATTCTAAGCCCTAACCAATAAGTTATTTTCCTACGACCACTTAAGAAAGTGACACATATCACACTATATATTTTTATGAAAAGTGCCCTATATCACACGCGTATGAATAAGAATTTACTTTCCAATATGCTACTTTCCGCAGCAGCGGTCACAAAATGTCAGGTGCATCGTTTCTATTTTAATCTATGTAATGCCCATATTATTACTAAAATCGATGATTGTTAAATTATTGAAATTGTTGTAAATTAGATCCTAATATTTACCTTTAACAATTATTATTAAAATAATTTTAAAATAACTAAGTTGTGTTTGCTTTTTATTCTGGTGAAACACATAACCGATTAGATAATTCAATTGACGCGAGGCCTATTAGCTCAGATGGTATAGTATCAAACTTTATTAACTTTGCCATTTGAGACCTGGCGAGCGACCGCGTTCAAATCCTTGTGGGGGCATAATTTTTTTGTTTTTTTTTATTTTTTTTTTGTTTTTTAGTTTTTTTTTTGTTTAGAAAATATGAAAATTGAATAAATACGATTATTGTTGATTATTTAGTTAAATAAATTTTAATTATTATAATAATAACCTGGTTTTACATTTTTTGATGAAATTATTTTGTGGTCGTAGGAAAAATATTGTACATCATTCGTGTGATAGTCGCACTCGGCTTGTGCCTTATGCGACAATATTTCCCACTCGTGTGAAAAAATTTCACTTTCCACACTTGTAATGTAATATACCATTAAATCTTTCCAATACCTACTAAATAATTATTTGGTGTGGCCGCGTTTGACTAGAATTTGTTCTATGTCAAAATTTTTTGGATCGATAAATATTAACCAATTAGCTCAAGTGACAAATACCACATCTTCCTTACCTCTAGTAAGCATATTCCTAAAAAAGGTTGGTGAAACCGAAAGTCCTTTCTTCATGGGGTATTTTTTTTATACTGATAATTACTGTAAATAATATACAGGGTGTACCAATAAAAAGTCACAGGCCGGATATTTTGGTAAGTAATAGAGATATTTTAATTTTGTAAAAGCCAGTTCACAGAGCACTAAGAGAGACAGGATTAAACTGTTTTGAGTGACCCACTCTGTATATCAAAAATGACTAGATTTATCGAATTAGTTCATAGAACAAAATCTGCTTAAAAATGCATTTTTTACAAGATGCGCTACACAAGAAAGATACCTCCCATCGAAAAAAAAAAAATTAAGCGCAGCGCCATCTACATATTGACCTATTTAAAATCAATTTATATCTTAAACTGAAGCTCTCTTAGCACTCTATGAACAGGCTTTTACAGAATTGAAATATCTCTATTACTTACCAAAATATCCGGCCTGGGAGGTTTTATTGGTACACCCTGTATATAAATTTGATTATCCTATAATTATATCTAACTGTCTATCCTAATATACTAAAAGGAGAAGTGGTGCAATGGTATACGCTTGGTTTAAGTCTACTTATAATCTTATTTTTATTTTAATAAAGTGATATTATTTATATTAAATATATGTAGTTTATTGAATTATTAAATATGTTTAATTTTTTTTTCGTGATATTAATTAAAATAATACAGTTTATTGATTAAATTAAATATAAATCATAATTAAAAATATTTAAGTTAATTATTTATAAAATAAAAGTACTTTATATTAACATTTTAGATATTTTCTACACCCACATGTATATTATCAACTTTTTGCATAAACTACAGAATAAATAAGTAGACGAGTCGAGTAATGGATATAATTTAATAGATTCTAGTAAGAATATAAAATTCACTAATCACAGCTCATAACATTTAGTTACCTGGCCGACTATTATTTTTTAATATTTAAAATTAGTGGCAATTGTGTCAACTCATTGTGTGTTCATTTTATTTTATAAATTAGTACTAAAAGTCATACATTATGTTTAAATTAATAATCTAATATAATATTTAAAATTTGTAGATTTCCGCTAGTGGGTCGTAGAAAAAATATACGGTACAACTCAAGTAACTTGTCCATATCCACTCTTATGAAGAGGTTTGCCTGTTATAGTAGACTTCATAATAGCTATTTGTGTATTAAGAGCAGAAAGTTGCACTTTGGCAGTTGAGACAGATGGCAATCTGTCGAAACTGCAAAAGGACTTTCTGCTCGAATTACACACAAGATTTTTTCTACGATCACACCAAAATTAAATAAATAATTTTATTTTTTTAGAAATAGATTACCTTGTTTCGTGAGTTTATTTGACATAAGTCTACTTTTCGAAGAGAAAAAATGTTTTAATATTTATATATTGGTTTTTAATTATGATTTAATCATTTAATTATTTAAGATAAATTATGTTGGATGATTATGATTATATTAGGAAGTCAATTAAAATATTTAAGATTAGCTTACATTTTTTTTTAAATACCGATTAGCTAAAATTTTGACAACGTCAACTTTCTAGTTAGATTTGAACGAGGATTTGAATGTGCAAAAGCCTACTTTGGATAGTGATCGTAGAACAAATATATTTTTCTCTTTGTTTGTAATACGCATCACAATTTTACATAATCCGTTGTAATTAGCATCTCTGTATACATTGTTTTTAGGTATCCGTAATTCGGTTACAATTTAAACTAAAAAAGAAAACCTAATTATATAATTTATCCGATCTATATCAAATAAAAACAAATGTTCATTACATCTGCATGACTGCTGACTAACTTCGTTCCATTGTGTTCCACTTTACTTAATAATTTATGGTCAATCTAACAGGGTGTTCGATCAATTATTCACTTATTTGCACGGACTAAGTGCGAGTAAATTTGTACTTAATTTCTATACTTTATTGGTGGTTTCCGACATCGGTGATCGCGTTGGTATGACAATTAGCTTAAGGTTGGATTTACGGTTTACGGTAAAATTGGCGCGAACAAAATGCGTGTAAAAACATCGACCCTGGCCGTTCCAATTCGCTTAAAAAGTAAATGATTTTGTGGGTTCTCAAATTAGTTGAGAATAGTTAAAAATATAATCTAAGTTGTGATACAATTTATATTCCGAAAATCAACTGAAAAAGTACCCAAATTAATTACTGAAAATGCAATAAATTTATCACACTGATTATGACAGTCTAATTTAAATTATCTTAATTAATTTCTAATTTGAACTATGTCATGAGCTGTAACATGTTTGTAGTATATTTTGTACAAATATTGATGGCAATGGATATGTAATAACTACATGAGTTTGTTTTTGCCTTAAAATAATCCGATTTAATAAAAGTAACTAGATTTTAGTAATATTTTGGTTTAACGGTATCGTCACCAGGGGCGGTTTCTCCATTGGTTCATTTGTGCAGTGAACACCCAGTTAAATTTCATAAAAACACATTATTTTAATATTACATAAATAACATAAAAATATAAATCTATATTTTTTTATACATCATTGTCCTCTGGCTGATCGCGTCTTTGTGTCACAGTATACCTAAGTCACATACTTTTATTTTCTTTTACTATACGGAGAATGGTCGCACTGCGCAGCTTTCTGAGTGCCTTTTAAAAGGAGATAGAAAATTCCGCCATTTACGTGTTGCCTAAATCTTGGCGCAATATTTTTAATAGGTGCGTTTTAATCATCCGCTTCTGCTTCGGAATTGTCGGTTTTCTTGTTTTAATCTGACAGGTTAAAACGACTAAACCGATAATTCCGGAAGCAGAAGCGGATGATTAAAACGCACCTGATCTTTTGCTTGCTGCTGTCAGTGTCAGTTAATATTATTTTTAGAGTCACAGTTTATTGCTAAAGAATTAGTTAGCTCACTCGGACCAGTTGAAAATTCCAAAATAACATCCACTCCAGGGATACAAATTCAGGATAGGCGGTTGTCATATATTGTATTATCCGAGTTGCGCAGTGTATAAACTGGAATATTAAGATCAAAAGTGCCGACGCAGAGTGAGCGATCTGATTCTTTAGCTATAAACTGTGTCATAGGAATCAAAATGGCCGCGCCCTATGTTGGGCGTGTCGGACCTCTCTCTTGCCCCGTATAGTAATCAAAGTATGTGACCTAAGTATACTGTGCCGAATGCATACAGCTAAAAAGAGAAGACAACATGCCAACAGATCCTTCAAACTGTTAAAGAACACATTAATTGGCGCGCCGCTCACAAACAAGGTTGGCAAACCAGTGTTGCCAGTCTAGTACAATTTACAATTAGCTACGTTTGTTTGATTTGTCTACAGGCGCAGCATCATTTTGTAAATAACCATAGGAATAGAGTAAGGGTTATATTATAATATTTTATCATTGCATTTCTTTTATTTCGCATAATAATTATTTTTCTTTAATTTTATATGACCATAAATATGAGACAAGAGAAACTGGCTGAACACTAGTTCTTTTTACTCTGGTTTTGTATTATCAATATTCGAAAACCTCGTATATTCAAAATCGGGTCTAAGGATTAGATAAGCGGCTTCTACAGCACGTATGTTTAGAATTGTTCAAATATCTGTTAAGCACATCATGCTGAGTGAGTCAGGTGTCTCTGAATCGCGAAGTTCCATAGAAATCTAGTCGAGATCTAATCTGGAAGATATGAAAATTGATTGGGTTCGTCCTGGAAGCTTAAATTAATGCTTTCAGGGAAGATTGATTTCATTTGAATACGCGTGAATATTTAGAAATCGTATTTACCTCGAAACGTTGATCGATATCTGATGTTTTATTAATTTTTCTAACCTTTTTTTAAAGACGTGATTTCTTAAATATAATTTAGATTAACTAATTAGCTTTGTAGTAATGGATCACGTATCAAAAGAGGTCAAAAAGGAAAAGGAGCACGAAAAAAAAGGAAAAGTTTGCCATTTTAAAACAGTGGTAAAAATGTTCAGGGGTTGTTAAGATATTTATAAAATATATTTTGACAAATTTTTAGACTTCTAAGACAAAAAACATCTAAATAAGACATGAGTTAATTATTGAACCGTAAAGTAAATCGAGAAGTAAATATTATTTGACCAGCTAATTGTGTTACTAGTAGACACTGTGTAGTGTGCCTTGGTCAGAAGCATTTTTAAGGTACAGAGTTGGCCACTTAAAAATTCCACCAGCTTTTATCTTTGTTAAAACAGTCACCAAAAGTTACACTAGTTCCAGCATTTAAATAGTTTGGTGAATGCGCTTCAATGCATTCGCCATATTTTTAAATGAGTCACATTCATCTCGCAAAATGTTTATAGAAGTCAACTACTTTCGACCTTAATATGGCACCTTTAGCATGTATTTTTTTACAAAACGAAAAAGTATGCTATTGCGTTCAACTGAACGAATATATTTTGTATACATTCAACCTAGTAAGAACACTGCAAAAAAATATAATCCACCAATCACACTTCATATTTTGGTCACTTGGCTACTATTATAATTTACATTTTAAATAAGTGACAGTTCTGTCATACTACTTGTTGAGCATCTTTGGTCGCCATCGTCTATGGTCACGCCGAACACTCCCGAATACTACATCGTTTGGCTTAGCACATACGGTAAGATTTTCTAAGATAATCTAAGATATTCTGAGATGATCTAAGATGTTATAATGTGTTCTAAGATGTTATAAGATGTTCTAAGATATTTTAAGATGTTTTAAGATGTTCTATATGGTTGTAGTACCTGTTATAACTTACTCATCAGTCATATGGTGGCACAAGACTAAAAGCATAACACACTAGAAAATTAGACAAGGTACAAAGACTAGCCTGTCTAATAATAACAGGGGTATTTAGAACTACGCCCACAACAGCAATGGAGCTACTGCTAGATCTTCCTCCACTACACCTCGTGGTGGAGAAGGAGGCTATGGCGGCAGCATACAGGCTGTTTACTATTGGATTTGGATGGGAACTTTCAAGAAAAGGACACCACACAATGATATTAGAGAAATTAAAACAAAATCCAGTACTAAGAATGCTATCGGATAGAACGCCCATTATTCACGACTTCAGGAAACCTTCTGATATTCAAATACCAGAAAGGGCCAAAAAGCCGGGAAAATAGGAAAAAACAAAACGAATCAATCTGGTATACAGACGGTTCGAAAATAAAAAACAGCACAGGAGCTGGGATCTACCATGTGAACTCAGGGAGGAAAATTAGTTTGAACCTGGGGTCACTGACAACAGTCTTCCAGGCTGAAGTACCATGCTAAATGACTCTTTTAGAGAAAAGAGGATCGTTCTCATTACAGACAGTCAGGCAGCCCTTAAAGCACTAAAAAGCGTAGAAGTACAATCTAAATCAATATTTGATTGCCAACAGTCCCCCCAGGCCCTGGCAGAACATAACAAGGTCACCCTTGAATGGGTGCCAGGACATGAGGGAGTATTTGGAAACGAGAAAGCAGACTTCCTAGCATAGAAGGGAACGGAAAAAACTCTTATTGGACCAGAACCCACGTGTGGTATCTCATACCAACATGTTAAATGGGTGTTAAAGGAACAAATAAAAAGAAAACACCATAGGCTCTGGATGGAACTTCCTGGACTTAGACAGTTCAAAAGATTCCAGACAACATAAACTGCTAAACCTTAGCAGAAGCGAATTCAAGGCCGTAATAGGACTCCTTACGGGACACTGCGGACACCAAACCTCTTAGGGATATCTGATGACTCCCCATGTAGAATATGTGAAGAGGAGGATGAAACTCCTATTCACATATTATGCCACTGTCGGAACCTTAAATGGGAACGGGAATGGTACTTCGGGGTACAATATCCGGAACCTGAAGAAATCGCGAAAGCGCCCATCAGACATATTCTTGAATTCATCAAGAAAATCAATCTGATGGGATGGAAACTGTGAAGGGTACAATCAGCCTAGAGCTTCAGTACAAGTGGGCTTTGAACTACGCCCTAATTCAGATAGATAGATAGAAGATGGTCTACGATGTTCTAAGATGTTCTACGATGTTCTAAGATGTTCTAGGATGTTCTAGGATGTTCTAGGATGTTCTAAAATGTTTGAAAATGTTCGAAGATGTTCGAAGATGTTGACCCGAAGACTGTTTATCTACTGATCCATTTCAAATAGAGACTTTTAATGTGTGTGTGGAAATAAAATCACAAGAAACATATTGTATAGCACATTCGGTGCAATAACGTCGTAAGTACAACAGAAAGTTTTGCTCGTCATAAAATAAAATGTATTAAAAGTAAAATTATTTAATATTTGCTCATTTATTGTATAAGTTTTATTTACTAAAGTGCTGTACCAGGTTCAGAGGGAGGTTACGCCTAGTCTGTGACGAAAACGTACATTTATAATATTTTTATGTTAATTTTGTTGCATCAGACTTCGATTTTTTTTAATCTTTTATAACAACAATGCTATACTTCAAATCCTACCTATGCATTAGAATTAATATTTAATTTTTTTTTTAATAACTAGAAGTTATTATTTTTTTTTTTCATAATTTTTGCTTATTATCTGCAATTTTAATTATTCAAGAGAAAACAAAGAATCAAATAAGCATTTCCTAACAGCCGTCTCATTTTCCTTTGGTAAATGATTTATTGGAAATTTCCATTCTGATTTCCGTAAATTATTTGAGATGATTAAATGGCAATTTAGTCCTTATATACGATGCCGCATCTGGTTTTTGTTGCTACAAGACGTTTCACGATATCAATATTTTAGCGGTTTTAATTCATAAGGGAATCTTGATAATTACTCTCAATATATCATATTAGAATGAAAATGTCAGAAAATGTATTTATTTATGAATAACTTGTTACTGAATTCGAGCAACCGTATTGCTATTAATTATGGCTCATTACGAATAATGTGTAGGTAGCTATTTTCGGAAGAAAAGAGATTTTCAGAAGGAAAATATCTATATTTAAATAAAAGTTAATTATTCTTTACCAAAACTTTATTAATATTATTAAAAATAGTTAATTAGGTATGTGGATAGGAAGTTTGGGGATTCCATTAAATAAAATAAATTGTAGTTATAAGCATATAATTCTAAAAATAAAATATGTGTCCTTTTCCTGTAAGTTAGACTTAGAAGCCGAGTTTCACACTACGTTTTTCGTGGTATTAGTAATATTAAAACTTTTAAAAATATTAATTTTATGATCAAATCGCGGATCAAAAAAAAACTATCAATTTCTCAGTTCTACTGAGAAATAAAAATAAAATAGACAGTAAAATAGTAAAAAATTGTAAAAAACATACAACACGCAGCAAAACCAACTATTTACTTTGGAAAGCCAAACGCCGATTCTGCCAAATACACCAATTCGGAACACAGATGGGAGATGGGCAAAAAGTAATCTACAGAAATCATATATCTTTTCTTATCAGGACATTTTAACCAAAAGGAAACATATTTACGTAGGAAAACCTTATTCAAGAGGAAGCCGAAATCATACTCAAAACTACAAAAGGAGTAGCTACTCAGATAAAAGAAAATGTTAATCCTAAAAGTAATAGGATTTCTTTTAATTACCGGGGAGATACTAAAGCCACAGTTAAACTGACCTATCTTATTAAAACCTCTTTCTGATTTAAGTTCGTACATAAGATATAAAAAGTGGCCAAAGTAATAACGAAGTGTAACGTTTGTTTATTTAAAGAGTATATTTGTTTTATATTCACTAAAATACTTGATTTATTTATTAACTAAATTTATTTGTACTTAAAAATACACTATTCAAATCTTAAACATCTATATACTAATTTATATTAACAATGTATCGACAAAATTGGGCTGTTTATATAAAAGATGTAGCGTTCGAGACCTGTCTAGAAAACTCTAGACGGTCTTGATTCGAATAGACAATGTATTGGCATCACGTCGACAAATTTCACGTAGGCTACCTCGACCGGCGATAATGAAAACAGAGCAATGCCAGACTGGCCGAAAATGGCTCGCACAGCGGACATTTCATCTTAGATACCAATATTTTTATTTCCTTTAATTTTGAAAATATATTTCTGAAGGGGCTAAAACCCATCATATAAGAAAAGAAATCACATATCTGGTTAGTTTTAGAGAGAGTCATTCGATTATTGACCAATTTCACAGACCTAATTAAAAAACATTCCCTTATGAAATTGAAAGAAAGATGGGATGCAACAAGAAGCTGCCACACACACACACACGCACGCACGCACGCACGCACGCACGCACGCACGCACGCACGCACGCACGCACGCACGCACGCACGCACGCACGCACGCACGCACGCACGCACGCACGCACGCACGCACGCACGCACGCACGCACGCACGCACGCACGCACGCACGCACGCACGCACGCACGCACGCACGCACGCACGCACGCACGCACGCACGCACGCACGCACGCACGCACGCACGCACGCACGCACGCACGCACGCACGCACGCACGCACGCACGCACGCACGCACGCACGCACGCACGCACGCACGCACGCACGCACGCACGCACGCACGCACGCACGCACGCACGCACGCACGCACGCACGCACGCACGCACGCACGCACGCACGCACGCACGCACGCACGCACGCACGCACGCACGCACGCACGCACGCACGCACGCACGCACGTACGCACGCACGCACGCACGCACGCACGCACACACACACACACACAGACACACACAGACACACACACAGACACACACACAGACACACACACAGACACACACACACACACACACACACACACACACACACACACACACACACACACACACACACACACACACACACACACACACACACACACACACACACACACACACACACACACACACACACACACACACACACACACACACACACACACACACACACACACACACACACACACACACACACACACACACACACACACACACACACACACACACACACACACACACACACACACACACACACACACACACACACACACACACACACACACACACACACACACACACACACACACACACACACACACACACACACACACACACACACACACACACACACACACACACACACACACACACACACACACACACACACACACACACACACACACACACACACACACACACACACACACACACACACACACACACACACACACACACACACACACACACACACACACACACACACACACACACACACACACACACACACACACACACACACACACACACACACACACACACACACACACACACACACACACACACACACACACACACACACACACACACACACACACACACACACACACACACACACACACACACACACACACACACACACACACACACACACACACACACACACACACACACACACACACACACACACACACACACACACACACACACACACACACACACACACACACACACACACACACACACACACACACACACACACACACACACACACACACACACACACACACACACACACACACACACACACACACACACACACACACACACACACACACACACACACACACACACACACACACACACACACACACACACACACACACACACACACACACACACACACACACACACACACACACACACACACACACACACACACACACACACACACACACACACACACACACACACACACACACACACACACACACACACACACACACACACACACACACACACACACACACACACACACACACACACACACACACACACACACACACACACACACACACACACACACACACACACACACACACACACACACACACCTTACTTGAGCCCAAGTCGGGTAGGTTCCCATCCTGTTTTATTGGATCGAAACCCGAAACCCTCCTGACCCCACCGACCCACCCTGACAACTTTACTCAGAGGGCCTCGAGTTCAATCCATCTGATTAGTATGCCAGTTCTTTTTAAAGGGCTATGAAGGATGATATATTATCATCATTTAGACAGGGTTTGCTGAGTGCATTTCCCTGTTTTGTTGTCCGTTTGTTTTGTGTGCGCTCACTCTGTGAGAGTTCGCCACCTCCATTGGCGACTAGGAGAACCTTCTTCCCTAGGTGGGTTGTCGTCTGTTGCTCAGTCCTTGTCTGAATCACGTGTTGCATTCTGTGGCGTATTCTGAAAGAGAATGCTGAAAAAGAAATCTTATATTCTATGAGCGTCTTGAATTTTTACACCTTCCGCGGTTCGGTCACTCGCCGCCATATTCTAGCACTTTGCGTGGTCTGGCGTCTCAAAAAGCTACCAGCGTTACCAAAGAGCTTTTAAGCTATCCTGACAACACTAGAGCACGACTTAACAGAAGCTGCGCGTAATCTCAGGCATTCTAACTGGTCGTTGTCAAGTACGGAAGCGTCTCCATTGCATGGGGTTGTCAGAGAGTGCGAACAAAAAGATGAGACCCTCTAAATAAGATAAAATAACTAATTTAAAAATATTTTATGACTTTTACTAATTTATAAAATAACATAAACAAAAACAGGAAATTAAAATGGAAAAAAAAGATTTAATTTAATTTGTCCCCACTCTAGATTTGAACCTGGGCCTTTTTTGCCTTTTTTGCTTTAATACTCATAATTATAATAATAATAATAATAATCATTTATTCATAACGGATTTACACCCAATTACAGAGAATATACGTACAATTCTACAATGTATAAATAAATGTAAGAAAAAAAAATTAAATAAACTAAAGCTAATGAAAAAACAAGAAAAAAAATTATAAATGGAACAGCTATAAACAGGTGCCCAAGAAAAGTAAATAAAATGGTCAAAGACTAATAGGTACCTCAAACAAAAGAAACGATTCCTTTTAACAATTAATAATTATTGATTTTATATCGTCGAAATATATGTCACATAGGTGCCCAATACCATTAAATAATTGGCTCATATTGTAAATTGGTGATTTAATTAGCACATTGGTTCTTGGTATAGCGCAATGAAATATGCGAGAGTGTCTTGCGTGAGTTCGAGGTACCAAGAGCCTTAGTTGGTCTAACAAACAGCTACAATCTATTTTGTTGTTTAATAACATATATAAAAACGTTAGAGCCGTGCAGTTTCTTCTCTTCGCTAGGGGTTCCAAATTGAATGTTTGTAATATGGAAGTATGATCAAAACCCCTAGGAGAATAGAAGCCACTACACTTAAAATACATGTACTTTAGGCATTTACGTTGTATACATTCTACATAGCTAATTGCATTCTGACACTGGAAACAATTTCTGCAATATGGTTATTAAATTTAAGTTCGCTATCAAAGACTATTTCTAAATCATTGAATGTTACATATCTATCCAAAGTGGTATTTTTAAGAGAGTAATTGAAAATTATGGGATTTTGTTTTCTATGAAATGAGATTACTTTGCATTTAGTTAAGTTCAGCTGTAGATAATTATCAAGGCACCAGTTATAAATTGTATTCAATGCATTTTGCAGTAAGAAACAGTCTTCATCGGATTTGATTTTAATATAAATTTTTAAATCGTCGGCAAAAAGTAAGTGTGGTATCAACAGTTGACTTGATATATCGTTTATAAAAACAAGTAATAACTTGAAGCCACTTCAAATCCTACACTTCCTTGAGAAAATAGGATTGGAAGGGTCGCTATAGGCATTGAGACATTTCCTTATTGCAGTGGCGACAGAAGGGGGCACAATAGATCTTTTAGGTCGCAGTGTATTAACACCCCATTATCAACATAACATAACATAACATAAGGGTCCCAGATTGGACCCTTGAGGAACACCTGATAATGAAATATATATATATATATATATATACATCATTCTATCATTTTGGCAACGATACATTGTGCTTTTTCCAACAATTTGGCGTCACAAGACGATGTGGCGTCCGTATATCGACGCCACTTTGTTTTTGCTTAATAAATTTTGTTGAGAGTGCGATAGATATACCGTTTATATCGCATTCGAACTGAAAGTGACTGCATATTGTTAGGTCAAAATACTACCTACCTATCTCTGTTTGGTTTAGAGTAATTTTCACTTTTAGTGTGTGCCAAAATGATGGTAGAATGAAAAATTTATATACAATTAGTTCAGCGTTTTTCCATATTGGCGCTACTGTAGATGTATATCCAGCTTTCAGTCTACTAACATTTTGGCATCGAAAACTTGGCAACGTTGTATACTGATATTTGAACGATGAAGTTCTAATTTCTCTTCTTAGTAATCTTTACCAAACAACATATCGGCCTCAAGATATATATTTGTATATAAATAATATGACTTACTGTCATTATGGCGTCAAACTATTATTTAAATGAAATTAAAGTACACGTAATTTTATTCATCATTGCCATTCACCACTCAACAATTTAAACAAGATTGATGAAACATATAAGTTTTTGTAGAATGCTAGTTAATTATGTTACAAGTGAATAAAGAAATTTTTTTTGATGTTTCTTTCTCTATTAAACAAATCTTTAGGGGGTGGGTGGCTCAGAGCTAGAGTTTGGGCTTGCGAATCCAAGAGTCCGCAGTTCGAATCTCACCGTCAACCGGGATTCTTTTACAAACTTTAATTATTTAAAAATAATTTTGATGTCCAGGTAGGATTCCCCACTCCGGCCATTCACTGTTGGGTTCTAATTAACAGTACTTTTCCTAAATTGGCGCTGGGAAACAGTAACAAAGCCTACACAAAACACACATAAATGAAAATCAAACACAAACTGAGACTGGCATATTAGGTGTATACACATAAGCATAAAAAAATATTAACGAGAAATTTTATTACAAGAAATTATTTGCGGTTTTTAAAGTAAATATCTAGTACATAATGTCAGAGCAAGTAGTTTAAATCAATATTTTTTTGAAATAATTTTTGTTTTTATTTAGTAAGGTACTACAGTTAAATAGGATTTTTTATATTTGGACAAATTTATTAAAATAAAATTAAACTAATTATATTTTTTTTAAAGCTGAAAACATTAAACTAAACTATTTATTAGTAAAATATAAAAATTATTAAAATGGACAGAAAATGCAAATAATAATGAAAATTTAAAACACAACGAACCATACACCCTGTATTATTTTAAAAATTTTTTGTTAAAAAAATGCGCAACTAAAAATACCATTCGACGTGTCCTAACATTTTTCGGAACAGGCTCTAATTTATTTATTACCGAATTTTTTCCATTTGGCTGTTTCACAGTATATATCTTCTACTTCCAGTTTCGCGTCATTTTCAAGTAAATATTTTTCTATCTCAACCATTACTGAGGCCCTTCCTATGGGGCCTCAGTATTAAATTCGTGCAGACGAAAAAATTTTCGTACCATTTTTTTTAAACATTTTTACGTTTCCAAACATAGAGTCCGAAAATGTAAAAAAAAATTTTTCGTCTGGTCGTCTGCGCGTATGTATGCCAGCACTATAGCTCTAGAACGAAAGTTCTGATTGACTTTCTTAAATAATTGCTTCTAATTTAGAACCCGATTGATTCCTAACGTCTAACATTCCTAAGATTCCTAATATTCCATACATTGCCAATATTCTCCAACGACCTGTCAAACAACAGCTGCTGATTGTAAAGGTGAGATTTCTAAGGGGGGTTGCGCCTTCCCTAGTTGCAACCCTACTCCTTATTTAAAATTATAAAAATAATAGTAGTTGGGTGTCTAAAATATGAACTATGATTGATTTAATTTTTTTGCAGTGTTATCACTACCTAGAATGGATATGAAATATATTCGTTCAGTTAAACGCAATGACATACTTTTTCGTTTTGTAGTCTGCGCGTAGATAAGCTAATATCCATGAGGGTGTAGAAAATTAGTAGTTTGTGCAACAAGAGTGAATATGGCCAATACACTTGAGTTGTACAGTATATTTTTTCTACGACCCACTAACGAAAATCGAAAAATAAAAAATCGACAAATCGAAAATCGAAAAATCAAAAAATCGAAAATCGAAAAAAATCAAAAATGGGCAATGAATGGTGACATTTCACATTTGGCATTACGTTAAACAACAATAAAATCTGTAAATTGTGTTTCATTTTTTAAATAATTGAACGCCATAATTGAAAAGAGCCCAGAAATGTTGAGGGTAAAATTTTGACGTACCCCTTTAAGGATAACGGATGAAAACGGGTGCTTCTCGGGCTAATAAGATGTATTTCATGAAAATTAGTGATATACAAGACCTTGGATCAACTTTTTTAGTAAGCATCAGACGATAAAGTTCTATTTAATTAAGGTTTTTCTTCTTATATTACAATAAGGTATTTATTTCTTAAAGTCTTTAATAATGGGCATAATGAAAGCTTGTCCTGCTAATGAAATGCATTGCATGAAAATTAGTGATTTACAAGACTAATTACCTTTTTTTAGTAAATTTTTCCAAAACCAAGACAAAAAAAACTGAAAATTTTTAATTACCGAAAAGTTTTAAAAAATATGTAAAAAATACATCAGTAGTCGTCCAACACTACTATTGTTTAACTATCAGAATGATAAATGCACTGCCCAACCCAAATAATTGGTATTAATAATTTATCAAAATAAAAAAAGATGTTGCCGCTTTTTTAAAACCATTTTAAATTTTTATACGTAGGTAGGCTTAAGCGACAATGGGCGCAAATATTTTTACATGAACAGATCTAAGGGCGTAATGGGATAATATAATTTTACATGGACATATTTAAAAGGGACCGAATATTTTTAAAAAAATAGGCGAAGTAAGGAGCCCAAATATTTTACATGAGCAGGCTTAAGAGGTAAAGGGGCCAATTATTATTGGATAAATTGCTCGAACAAGTTTGTAAATCCTAATCAAAAGGCGATATAGAATGGTTTTAAAAATTAAGGCTTGTGAAAATCATCACATGGTCTTACCTAAGTAATGTCAATGCTTCACAAACCAAAAAATTAACGTCTTAATACTACTCTCGGCTTTTGGTCTTTCGTTTCAAGTTATATCTTTCTTGATTTTTTTACGCTACGGGTTTACTCTTGTGGTCCTCAGTCTCGATAAGGTGGAAGTCACCATTTTAGCGTCTCTCGAATTATTTATTTTAAAGATTTTCCTGTAAAATTTGCAATGCATAACACAACAACGCGACACGTCTCCACTTTAACAGAAAAACTAAACTGAACTAAGAACTAGCTGGCTTTCCTAATATTTATTTACCATTCTACCACCATTTTCGTAAATAAAATAGTACCTACGTAGTTAAAATGTAGGTAATAATGTAACTGTTGTTTCTTTATACTTTATAATATAATGTATTTTATAACATTTTAACGTCATATTATTTAAGGCAATATATAAATAAAAAAAAGATGCCAAATTGTCTATTAAGCTTTTTAGATGTCAAAATGTTAGTAAATTCTAATAGTATATTACATACATACTTATAAATGATGACGTCCAAATGATAGTAAATAACCTTAAAAAATCATTACTTATATATATTTTTGTGCTATTAATCTTAAAATAATTTCTTGAACTTTTCATTAAAATTATTATGTATATTGAGTTCAAATTGATTGTACATTTGGCATATGTGTATATATGCAAGACGTGACGCCAAAATGATGGTATTTATAATTTCTGAAAACTGGCAACGTTGCATGTTGCCAATATGTTTCCACATTGAACGATTTTTCGTACTGTTGCCAAAATTCACCTCAGAGTGAAATATACAAATATACATTAAGTATGTGATAGAAAAATTTCGACAACAGCTCCGGGCTCCAAAAAAATCGCTGAACTTATATACACGGTTAGTTTTTTGAAAAACCTACTCCTTCTAGGTGACGCCAGATTACTGTTTTATGAAAAGACGTCGAAATGATAGAATGATGTAAATATATATATATATATATATATATATATATATATATATATATATATATATATATATATATATATATATATATATATATATATATATATATATATATATATATATATATATATATATTAGACCTCAAACCACCATACTCTACAAACTGGTATCGATTAAGCAGATATGACTCCATTAATTTCAAAAGAGAGTTAAAAAAACCAACAGATTTAAGCTTTGATAATAAATGATAGTGATCGATTCGGTCAAAAGCTTTCTTTATATCAGTATAAATAACATCTACTTGACCGACAGAGTCAAGTGTGTTATATAGGCCAAATTAGGTACAGTCGATCTTTTTGACATAAAACCGTGCTGAAAGTTAGAAATTAATGGTTTCACTTTATTATAGATGTTTTCGTAAATTATCATCGCAAACACTTTTCCAAAGTTGCAGAGTATGGCTATGGGTCTGTAATTATCTATAGCAGAGCGATAACCGGATTTATGAATTGGACAAATTTTTGCAGTTTTCCATACGTCAGGATAAGTTTCCGTTTTTAAGATTAGGTTAAATAAGGAGCAAAGAGGTTTGGCAAATGGATAGGAACAGTCCTTGACAACAAAACTTGGTACAATATCTACTCTCCCGTAAATTTATTTTTAAGTTTTTTTGAAGCTAAACTATTCCAAGACGGAATACTTTTTTAATTTTTAAGTTATTCTTGACAGCTTCAGCTAAATTTGCAAAAAAATCTAGGTCCTTATTGTTAATGGTGTTACCTTCATCGTTATTAGTTTACTGTTCTGCTAGCTTAAATATTATGAGATTATTTTTCCTTTTTTCTCTTACAGTTAGTTCTTGTACGATTTTTTCAAAGTTATTGTTGGTTTGGGTTTCTGGTTTGATGTTCTTTAGCTCATTAATATCAGTTTGTAACTTATACATTGACGTTTTAATGCTATTTGCGTCAATTGGGTTGACTTGATCTAATTTCGTCTCGAGTTTACTGAATTTTAAATTAAAATCGTCATTTATTTTAGATAACAAGTTCTTAATATCCCCCAATTCTCTCATGAGTCGATTGCAACCATTGCAGATAACTTTCACTCAATTAAATTGACTTCATATAGTTTTATTAAAATTAACGAATTATTTATAATTATAGATGAAATAAAAATAGAAATGCTCTTATTTATCGATTTTATTGTATATTTAATCCTAATATCTAAGAAATATACTGGCAATTAGTTTGACAGAATTGTCATATACTCAAAAATGAAAAAAAGTAATAGCAGTCGGGTGACCAAAACATGAACTTTGATTGGTGACTCTCATTTTATTGCAGTTTTCTTAATACCTAAAATGGATATGAAATATATTCGTTCAGTTGAACGCAATAGCATACTATTTTATTTTGTAGGCTGTGCGTAGATGAGCTAATATCCATGTGGGTGTAGAAAATAGGGGTTTTTGTCTTTCCAAAGCAGTAAATGAAACTTTATTGAATTGCCAGATGTATAAAAAAGCAAGTTACAAAGCTAATGGTACGAAAAACTACCATGGGCTTTGATTTTAAAACCGTATTCCCGTCATATTTTAACGTGACACGTTTAGAAAATATTTTAAAAATTAAATAGTTTAATACGAGGTAACCGGGTCTTAACAGAACTGTGTAACCACTCCTTAGTACTCTGTACATATATTCTTTAACCGCGATTCACACTTACAGAGCGTTTAAACTATTTGTCCTTGTTATACAGCAATTCAAGACAGATTAAGTTTGAGTATTTATTTATCGAACAAGAATTACACCATTGAGTGACTTGAACCATAAAAATGTTGTGAATGGGCCAGGTGAGACGTAAATTTATATTTCTTTTCCTAAATATTTTATTTGATTATTTTATCCTTTGAATTGAAAAATGTTACTTTACAAGTGCTTACTATATTAATCTACTTATACGATTTAATTTAAATGATATTGATCCAACGGGCGGAGGTAATTTGCCCACAAAATATTTAAAGCTGCTAATCCTATAGGTAATTTGCCCACAGCAAGTAAAAGGTCATCTTAATCCTGTTGGTATTTTGCCCAAATTTATTTCTAACTGAATAAATCATAATAGATATATCTTTCATTTATTTTTTATATATTATCGAAAAGTAAAAACACATTATTAATTAAACTAAAAATTATATTAAACACTAATTTTTATTATTATAAAAAAGTAAGTATACATAAGTTATATTATATTTTTTATATATTTATATTTTATTTACATATTTTTCAACTGGGAGGGATAAATGTGATACAAATTTTATATACTCTAATCTGCTGATTTGCTGCAGATCAAATCGCTGTATAAATTTTTCTAAACACTGAATTTTTTGTTTTACACTGTTGTCTTTGATTTTCTTAGGTATACTTAAGCTTTGTATTGTGACATACGTGTCGATTTGAAAGTCTTTAAGCTTTTCTATAAAAATATATACAGAAGGATGTGTACAGTAGAATGAAGAATTAAACCTTGAATGAAACGACTCACAGGTATTTGTAGTTCTTGTAATTGAAGCTGTTTTTTCTGCCCATATACTTGGAGGAAATGTAGAATTTTCTTCAATATATGTTTCTAACAGGTAATCGGCATACCTATCGAGAACGGCATTTTCTGGTTTACTTGCCATTAAGTCAAACACAAAACAGTCTCCAACTTCATCGGCGTTTAAATATGTCAACCCAAATGATGTTTTAAGCCATTTTCCGGTATCACTGTTAGTTGTATATTCAGTCATTAATCCCAGAGACTGAATTTTACGATACCACGCTTGATGTAGATGAAATCGGCAGCCATTGATTACAGTATTAGGCCACATATAAATTAACGCCTTATGAATTGCTATTTCAAAATCAACGAACACTTTAGATGGATTTAAAGCAATACTGTAAGTTTCCAAAATTTTATAATGCAATAACGAAAACAAATGTTTGTATATATCGGTAGATTTGTTTGGTAATAAACAATATACCAGGGGCACATAGTGTCCATTACACAGCCCATGAATGGTAAATAATTGTAGGAAAAACTTTGTACAATACGAAAATGTTCCATCCATATACAAGACGTTCATTTTACACAAAGTACGAATATTTGTCTCACATGTAAATACAATAATATTATTTTCTCTGCTATTTATTAAAAGAAAATGTTCACCTTTACTGGTTTTAAATGTATTAGAATATAAGTCAACTGCATCATGCACTTCTTGTATGTTTGTAGGTAATGGACCTGGTAGTATTTTGCGACGACTGTTGTATATAGTTTTTCTTATGTAGGACACATCAATTGTAGTTAGTGACTCTGGTAAATTAGTAGCAAGTACTTTACGGATAATTTTAGAAGGTTTTTCCGAAATATCAACAACTGCTTTTCGCTTACACGAATTAGAAATAATTTTCCTGTTTAATTTCGGTTCATTTGCTTCATGGCTATGAATTAGGTTGCCTCTGGATACTAAAAGTGCAGGACCAATTGTAAATACAGTGGCATTACAAGCATTTGTTTTTCTTTGGGAGCATCTCCAAGAAACTTCTCCACTTTTCATTTCTCTATCTTTGACAAACGTAAAATTCTCCAAAAGGAGTACATCTTTCCCGCGTGTGCTTTTAATCAATGTAGCTGACATTATAGAAATAATTATTGTTTATAAACACTCGAATTACAATCATCAACGTATAAAAACTGACTGAAATATAAACAGTAAACACCCAAAGTAAGTACCTATTAGAATTATTAATAATCAGGTAGGTACCTATTTGTGGGCGGATGTAATTTGCGGGTTTAGGTACCTGAATGCTACTGTGGGCAAAATACCAGTAAGATTAACGCACCCCTTTACTTACACAGGTAGAAAACAGAGATTTGTGGGCAAAAAGGACCCGCCGGATCCAACAACCTATTTTTTGTGTAGTTGTTTTTTATGACGTAGATTTTCAAATAAGTACCGGCCTTATTTTTAGTTGACTTTTAATTGTTGGCATTTTAGCTATTTAGTCCATCGTATACCATAGCTTCAGGAAGTGAGAATCTAAGCAGATGCAGATATTAGAAAGACCTAGTAGTTGAGTGGGTACTTATCACCTCTTAAATTCTACACCCTGAGAACTATTGAGCCTTCCTGATTATTTCTGCTTCGTGGAAACTTATGGTAGCCAGGATTCTAGAGTACAACAATTCGCTCACAAGTACCAATCAAGTTCAGTTCGAATAAATTTGTAACTAGACTTTTCAGCTTCTGTGATGTTTTTTGGTCTTCGACTTTTATATATTTTTTATTCTGCCTTCAGCTATGTATTTTTGTTTTGTTTCGAAAAGCATATAATATATTCATTTTTTAAATAAAATTGAACGAATTTAATTTCACATACCGGTGCATCTACTTTCCAAAATTATTATTTTCGTTTAATAGGACGTCATTTAAAATTATCCACTCAATTACCTACTCTACAACATGGTGCTTAAGTCAATAATATCATTACAATAAAAATTACCTTTACCAACCCTGTTACATAAATAACTAGTAATTATGTGATATGTAAATGGTACTTTTCTCTATGTAAGGAAATAAAAAATTCTGACTACTTACCCGGAGCAGACCTGATGGTCAATCTCGGGCCAGCTCTGCCTTCTGCAGCAGAACGAACTCTGTCGCTCGGGAGTCGCGCGCGGCGACTTCTGCCGAAATGAACCGGGCCGCCTGTTCGGCGGTGCGGGAACCGGACATTCCAGAGTGCTCCGACGCCGTTGTATCGGAGCTACCGCGCCCGGGGTGGGGATAACTTTCGGAAAACCGGGAGTGTTGCTGTCGCCGGAATTGCTCCGGGAACTTGACGGCGCTAAAGCCGGCTCTGATGTGTCGGTGCGAGTTAGAGAGAATCTGAAAAAAACAACCAGTTGACAATATAATGCTCCACAATTAGGATAATTTCAAATATTTTAATTAAGATCCCCAGTACAATATTAGGCACAAATTACCCGCCTATTAAAAAATTTCAATGTTATTTTAAGTAATCTTATGACAAGACATAATCTTTGCTGAAAAATAATGAGACCAAATAGTGTGCAATATACTTAGAGCATATAAGACGGAAGGTGTTAGCAAATTGGTTTGTTATGTACTGAGGGCGGTAACCCCTGCGATGTTAGGTACACGCATAGACAATATTATCTAAGATAGACTGGCCCTTCATATTGTCCGCATGGTATACCAGACAATTTTTGGACTAGAACTTATTGGACATTTGATCTGGAACGCACTATCCTCTTTTTGTATATAACAATATTAGGTAAGTTTATAAACCCTTTAAAAAAGTTTTTTTTTATATACTCTTCATCATTCCATCTACTATGTAACCTTACAATTTTAAGCCTGATGATGGCCCATAGAGGCCGAAACTAGTAGCCATTTAAAAATAAAATTCTATGGAAAATGACTTAGATGTCTTTCCTTTTAAAGGATTGTCACATTAGTGAAAAACAATTGTTTGCAATGCGACTAAATTTAACTATGCAAACATTTATTTTCGATCTAACGTAACCATTTTCGAAAAGATTTTGAAAGTAAGAACAACATGATATAGATAAAAGATGGGTTTTATTAAAAATGTATTAATATATAGGGTGTTCAATTTAAAGAAAATTAGGCTATGGCGCGATTTTTTTTTTTTTTTTTCTAAACGAAAGTTACATTTTTATTTCCAGTATACGCTAATAAAACTTATGAATGTACTTAAGTTTTCAGTGAAAATTTGATGGGTTCGGAAGATACAAGTTGTCAAAATTTGGAAATATATAGTGAGACACCCGGTATTGGCAAGTACGGAGTAAAATTGCCGGAGGGTATTATTCACTTTAAAACAAATCCAAACCCTGGCAAATATTTAATGGAGGATCTTCATAATGTTAAGAGTCAGACCGTCTAGACCATTTTCAAGTTGTAGAGTAGATTATTCAGGTCCAATATTAATAAAAGAAGGGACCTTGCGATAGAGTAAGTTAGTTAGGTCTTACATATGTATATTTATTTGTTTGTTTAGTTGTCCAGCTGTGCATATAGAACCAGTAATGGATTTTACTACGGATGGGTTTCTAAATTACTAAAAACGGTTTAAAGCCAGACGCTAGACGTGGAAAACCGCAAGTGATGTGCTCACAAAATGGCTCAAACTTTGTGAGAGCACACAATCATTTTGTAGAGCTTAAAAATTTAATTAATAACAGAAAACATGGAAAACGTGACACCGATTTTTTATTAACAGACTAAATTCAATGGCATTTTACCCCTACGCGGTCGCCGCATTTTGCTGGTATGTAGGAAAAAGCTATTAAAAGCGCAAAATTTCATTTACGACGAGCTGTCGGCAATCATACTTTGAGACATCAAGGACTTTATATGGTACTAAACTAAATCAAAGCCTGCTAAAATTCTCGTCCACTTCTACCTTTTCCCAATAACCCAAACGACTATATGGCTCTGACCCTTTCTAATTTTTTAATCGGCTGCATCTCTACAAGAAAAGTTACTTGATGTGAATATTAATATTCTAACAAAATATCAAGAGGCACACAAAAAATGGTTCAACATTTTTGGAAATCTTGGACTCGAGAATATGTTTCACATTTGCAAATTCTTGGAAAATGTGAAACTCATGCTTTTAAAATCCGGCTCTTTAGTAATGTTAGTTGAAGAAAATCAACCACCATTAAAGCGGTCAATGGAAACAATAACTTCACTCCATCCCGGAACATACAACATTGTTGATGGTCGTGTCTGTTAAACTGCCAAACGGAAATATTGTGATGTTTGTTTATTTTAAACAACAGTTTATTTATTAATAATTTATTTAGACACTTATTAATTTTATAACACTAGTATTCTAATTTATATATATTTTGAATGTTTTTAAACTGTTAACTATTTATCTTCACTGTCCATATAATAACTAACTTTGTTCATCCTCCATCAGTATTAATATACAAATTTAAAATATTGGCGATTGTGCCAGAATATTCACCAAATACTCTAGAAACATTATCCCGTTCTTTCTCGAAAGCTCCTCCGCCATAGTCGTCACATAGGTTTGGTCTTAAGGGGTTTAATTATGTATGATAATCGAACAAGTTGAGCCTCAAAAGCCTCAAAGACAGAGAGGGACTTGGACATTGCCCCTTCCTTAAGAGATAGTTCCTCCTGGAACTCTTACAAAACTAAACTGGAATGGTTGTATCTGCAACTGAATCCTCTTTTACAATTTCCAGTTGCATGGAAGTAACAAGGGACTGTCTTCGCTGTAACCTGGGCACTGGGCGAATGGTTGCAGACCAGTATTTGAACTCCGGTATCTTAAAAGATTACTTCCAGCATGTTCCTAATAATCCTCCAATCCAGCTGATTTCCTTTTATCTTCGGCATGGCTAGTTTCTGTACATTGGACTCCCGTACGTGCTCCCTTAGACTAAGTAATGTTTCCCATACATCCTGGTAGGTGGATCGATCTCGGAAGGTGTTCTTCGTTATTAAATAGAAAAGATAACACGACCCGTCTTAAAGTTTCAAGGCTATTCTAGGGGCTGGTAACTGACACTAAAGTTCTACCAGTCGACCAAACTTCTTACGGAACACATATGCCAGTCCTCGCGCGTCTTTGATGCTGGCGGAAGTACTATGGACCAGTGAGTAGTCTTTCAGAAGCGAGAGCAGATCTTGTTGTTGCTCAGTCGTAACACCATATCTGGCTTTTCCAGTACCTCCATATGCACTCATAAATTCTTCAAAGACAAGGTCAGGTATTTCTTAAAGTTGGTTTACTTCTTCTTCATGGTCACCCTCAAATGGCGCCAGCCTGTTTTGATGCCCTACCTTCGATTTACCGTTTGGGATCTTACTTATACGGTAAATTACATCATTTATTTTATTCTTGATTAGGTACGGACCTTCCCAAGACCTTTGAAACTTCGGAGTATAACCCTTTTGTCTTTTTGGGTTATGGGACCAGACCTTCTGTTGCTTGGGTATCGTATGGCTTCTTCATTCTATCGCTAGCGATTTGAAGATGGGAGCGAACTAATTCATGCATATCGTCCATTCTTCTTCGTAACTGGATCACATAATCTTCAGCAGCTACATCTTCTCCAGGTCGGCATCCAAATTCGAGGTCACACCATAGTCTCATCGCACGCACAAACAAGACCTTTGCTGGTGTTTGGCCTGTTGATTCATTGACAGCGGATCTATAAGCCATTGCAAAGAGCGAAAGATACTGATCCCAATCTCTCTGAGGATTTGAGACCACTTTTGACAGATATTTGTCAATGGTCTTATTCATTTGCTCTACTATTCCATCGGATTGTGGATGCAATGCTATGGTTCTGGTTTTCTTCATGCCTAGTCTGTCACAGATTCCACGGAAAAGTTGGCTTTCAAAATTTCTGCCTTGGTCACTGTGGATCTCTAAGGGCACTCCAAATCGACAGATAAACTCTTTTATCAATACATCTGCAACAGTTGCGGCCTCTTGATTTGGAATGGCATAGACTTCCACCCACTTTGTAAAATAATCCATGACCACCAAAATGTATTTATTACCATCCTCGGTCGCGGGGAATGGTCCAGCCATATCTAAGGCGATCCTCTTAAATGGGCTACCAACGTTATATTGCTTCATGGGAGCCTTCTTTTTTCGTTGAGGTTCATTACTCATAGCACATGTGGTACATTTCTTATACCAGTCCTTTAAATCATCGGAACTGTTCATCCAGTAAAACCTTTCCCGAACTCTCTGAAGGGTTTTCCTAACACCAAGATGTCCTCCTGATGGACTGTCGTGTAACTGATGGAGTACTGCAGCTGCTCTACTTCTTGGAATGACCAACTGTCTTCTGTTCTCGGAACCATCATCATTTTCAAGTACTCTCTTTAATAAGCCATCTTCCAGGATAAAGGAGTTCCACTGAGCCAAATACGACTTAAGTACTGGAGAGAGATTTGTGTTTTACAACAGAAGTTCTCCCTGTTTTTCCTCCTTTTGGTACAAAAATTTCACGATATCGTCGAAGAAATTCCTTGATTTTCTTTTTCTCTAATGGATTTAGAGATTGACCAGCAACTGCAATCATTTGCTTAAATTTGTCGTTGGAATTATCAGAAGTTGTTGTCTGACGAATTATGGAAGTTACTGGTATACAAGTTCCGATTCTGGTCTCTTTTTGATGGTAATTGGGTGATCATTAACGTTTATAAGATGAACTGGAATCTCTTTAGCAGTCGTAACCAACCCCTTTTCGATCAAAATTCCTCGTCCAACCTCTTTATCGTGGTTCCAAGGCTCCATCATAGTTCCATAGTTTTTTGAAGCCGTGCTACTATAACGGTTTCACTTCTGCCAGGTACCACCGTATCCTCCTGTACAGTAACTGGCACGGTACTGTCCCCATAAGGATGTAGGAATACCTCTTCGGCACCAACTTTGATCACTTTGCTTTTAAAGTCCAACTGGAAACCATGTAAGTTCATTATATCGATTCCAAGAATAACATCTTCTTCGATATCAGCGACAATAACAGTTTGACTGAACTTTTTTGTACCAATTCCCAATTGAACCTGGATTTCCCCATGGATGTTGGCACTTTCACCTGTGGCAGTCCGTAGTCGCAATCTTGTTGGTAGAAGTTTCTTACGGTTATTTATAGTTGTTGGTCGTATAATAGTCCTAGTTGCTCCAGTATGCACCAACAGTGTATACTTTTTGCCATTTACTTCGCCGTCTACGTATACATTATCATCGTGACATTTCAATGAGGCTATCAGTATGAGAGGGTCTTTGGAACGGTTTCGGGTCGAAGCTGCCCCCTCTAGGCCGACCCGCTCAAGTTTACCTGCGGCGTGTTGTCTTGATTTGTTGGGACCCTAGGTCGTTTGCACGAACTGCGTACATGTCCCAGTTCACCGAAATTCCAGCACCTGAGAGTCTTCGTCTTTATCTGTCTGTCAGTAAGGCTCTTCATCATATTCACCAGTTGATCGAGTTTACCTTCCTCTTCTTCTTCGGGGCGAATAACTAGAGAGGAGGAAGCAATGTTACGCAGTACCCTGCAGTAGCCTGCGGCTATCATAGGAAACGTACAGGTAGAAAAAGAAGTCGAAGGTTACTCATCGCCCTACAGCATGCTGCGATCGACATAAGTAAAAGTACAAGTAAAAGAAGATATAATATTCCCGAAATGTCTGGAAATGTCATTACAAGTCAAGAATATTCTAGACAACAGTTCGAGAAGGGTCAACTCAAGCTATATAAGAATGATCCTGACGTCAATTTTAGAGTTTTATGATATACGTTACATGTTAATGTTATCAGTTGAATAGTTGTTGTAAAAGTTGGGTTTAAATAAATTGCGATACCAAAAACCTGTGTAACAATATCAAATGCTTTAAGTTTTTATTCCACTACGAGGAAAACATTGGTTTATTCCACTGCTACCATATTGACATTCTGAACGTTAAAAATAGATCTGTCTCTGTTTTTATAATAATATTACTGCAGGACAAACGATAATCGTGAATTTTGTCAAACTAATGTCAGAAAAGTATTGCCAACTTAAACTGACTACTATTTCTCCCTTAGCCTCATTGATCCCTTCATCAATTAACGGGTTCTATGTCGCGACCACCTTAGATATACCAGCCCTGGTTTATATGATCTTTTCTACTTGAACTTGGTTTAGGAATGTGCCCTTGGAATTACGGCATATCATTAAGTAACACCCTGTATAGTTGTTACGTAATTTTTGATAACTGCGCATCAATTTGTGTTACAGAGATCCTTAGAATATTTTGTCAATTGTCACCGGTCAATCTTGTCCTGTACTTTGACCTACACTACTCCAAGTATCCTTGAACAAATATCGAAGTTCGGTTTAACTGTTCTAGAGTTCCTGAGGGAGTTCCAACGTTCTGCAGATCTTAACTTAATGTAATTCGCTATAACTTGGTAGGACGCTGGTCGCCAACTCCTGATCTAGGCTTTAAACAGGGAACGTAAAATCTAGTTTGTCTAATTGGAATTCGATTGAAAATCAACGTAACAAACAAAATTAAGTGGGATATTTTTTTAAGACTTGAATGCTATCTTTCCAATTTTACAGAACCCCGGTTATTTATTAATAAAAAAAAATCCAATAATATATCGAAAATACCGGCATTATACGGTCTTATAGAAACGTGCTGATTTGCCTTTTTCCATTTTCAAAGTAGAGTATTTTATTCCAGGTGACACCCAACTCCTTTTTTCTTTTAAAAAACGTTTAAACGCACTCTAAAATATACAATTTACGGTGCACGACTTGCATCAAAGCAATAGCAAAAAATAAAGCAGCAACTTTTAGAAACTTAGGTGTTACATTTCAATATGGTCTTCAAATGTAAAGTAAATAAGTAGTAGAGCAGCGCTGCTTTCATCGGGCAAATGTTTGCTCGCTAGAAAAGAGATAATGTATTTTTGAAGAGCTTGATGTGTACATTTCATAGCACCTGAATCGGGGGTCTGGCCAACTTGATTAAAGCTAGTGAACGCAGTGGCGGATATAGAACGATTCCTATATGTAAAAATAGACTTAAAATATTTATTTCTACGATTATCCAAATTAGGCTTTTGTATTTTAAAATCTCGCCGTAAAATTGATAGTCTTTACGAACTGTCATTAAGTGTCGTTCTAGAACGAAAAAAATAGTAGTTTGTGCAACAAGAGTGGATATGATGGCCATATCGCACGAAGACCTAATTTGGGCACGACGTTGTTTTAGAGAACAGAAGAGAGAAAATAACTTGAAGAAACTAAGAAAATAAAACAAATCAAAAGAAATTAAAAAAGAAGTTAGAAAACAGTATAGAAATGAATAAATAAGAAATATATTTAAAATAAAAGGAAAAAAAGAGAAAAAGAAGTGGTAAAAAACAAATAAAAAAACAAATAAAAAACAAAAATAATGAAGAAACACAAATATTACAGATTGAAAAGGTAAAAAAATAAATAAGTATTGATATGCAAAATAAAAGAAAACCGAAAATGGAAGAATTAAGGAAAAAGTTTTAAGGTGTAAAACCGAACACATGATAAGTGTTAAAGAATTTAAAAAGAAATATAAAAATATAAAAATTAAGTTAATGCTGATTAAAATATTAAAACTAAAAGGCAAATTAAAACGAAGAGAAAATATATCCATTATTGATATTGATAATTCATGTTATACATTTTAAATTATATACACACAACTTGTTTGTAAAATATAAATAAATAAGATCCTTACTTATGATGAGATAAATTAATTGGTGAAATGTATTGAAATACCTCGAAACTAGTTAGATTTGCTTAAACGTTAAGTTAATGGTTAAATAATTGCAGATTTCTCGCTTGCATGTCCCTCGAGATCAGTATTATTTACTTCTATCCAGTTCCGTGAAGGAAATCTCCAAGAATATATGTTTGCTAATTAGAAACTATAATATGCTATAAATTGTCTCTGAAACGGGGCATCCCAAGATGCAACCTCATAAAATTTAACCATAAAATATCAGAAAGGGTTTGCGCCTCTGGAGCTTTCAACATTCAACAATATATTAAAATGTAAATAAATTTGTTACGTTCGAAAACATACCGAAAGCAATCTTGAAAATGGCTTCTTTCAACCCATTTTCCTCTATACCTTATATGGATGTAGTACTAGTGTAAGGTAAAATAAAGTAGGGGCAAGCTGGGGAATATCGACCACCTAAGAAAAAAAAATTAATTTAACGGATTTGGAAAGACAGAAATAGCAGTTTGTGCAAGAAGAATGGATATGATAGCCCTATCGCACAGGGCCGAAGTTTAAGCACACGAGTTATACAGTATATTTTTTTTACGATCCCCTAAGAAAATTTTAAATTAATTTAGAGGATATTAAGATAAAATAACTATTTTAAAATGTATTTATGATTTTACTAATTTATTAAGTAAAATAATATTTATATTAGGGCCAGTATTTCAATCAAACTGAGCTCAGGAAATGAATTTCGTTCAATTGAGAGATGGTGTTATTTCAAATGTAATTAACATATGAACTAAATTGAAATTACCCGAAAAATAGAACCATCAAAGTTGAGCGTAAACTAAGATCAACGTTTTGACATTGACACAATAACATGAATTATTTTTGCACATTTTATGTTCGAAGTAATAGGTTAAGACAATTGGGAAAATTGTGAGTCACTAAATTTTATTTTTAATTCATTGTAAAAAGGTATATTTTAATTAATTCCGGCCTAAGAACATGTCGAAGATCCCCCGTATTTGTATCTCCCATGAGTCCCTCGTAGATTGGAATATTTTCGTATTTGCCGAGATCCGAATGGGCATTTGTAGATTCAATTTCATGCCAATTATCTACTTGTATTTATCAAAGTGCTAGTAGGGCATTTTTTCATTTTGAACTAGTAAACAGTCGGATGTAGTGGTGGTATCTCCCACTCTGAAATTGCCGGGCTTCGAGCGTCCCTGCTAAAAAGGCATAAATAAGACGAAGCAGTAAAATTTCATTCTCTTTGATTCCCGACCACCGTAGGCTCTCTGCCTCTTTGACTCCTGACCACCGCAGTCTCTTAGTTTTCAGGGTGTATCAGTGACCGAAATATTTCGTTTTCCAAGGGTACCGTAGGGTACGAGGTATAAAGGAGATAAGTGTCTTAATTCTAGTTTAGTGGCTACCTCGTTAGCAGTGACCGCTTGGAAATATTTTTAACTCCACTGAGTTTATCTTGTGTACACTCTGGTGTAATACAGGGTCGCAGCGCAAACTGTGTTACCAAAACTGGCGCCCGAGCAACATCTATTCTGAATTCACCATCTTAGCGCCACACAGACTTCCTAATATATTGTAGGTGAACCAGAAGCGTGTCTCAAAATGCTGCCCTATTTAAGGCATATTTATGTACCCAAGAGAATATGCAATATTTCATTTGTTTAATGAACCAGTTAACATAATAATTAACGAAATAGAAGAAGGAATGGACTATAACTGTCAAATTTTTTTATTACTCCATTTTAAACTTTACCACCTATAACGTACGAGCAAGAGATATAGTGTGACTTTAAAGCCTGTCGGTAATATTAAGTAAACTTATTTTATTTTTACTTCTTTGATAAAAGGGAAGTATTGTAATCGTGAAAATTTAGATTTTTACGTTTTCGGGTCCCTAGATTACGAAAAACATGTTTTCCCCATTTCACCGGTCTGTCTGCCGAACGCCATCTGTTGTCTGTCGTCTGTCTCTTGGCTCAAAACCGGTTATACTTCTGGTCAGATATATACAAGGTGAGCAAAAAAAAACATATATTTTTAAAAGTTGTAACGGTTAGAACCGTTATTTCGTTATTTCGACACAATCACCTCTTACTCAAATGTCATTTGTCATCTATGCTTTATGTCAGAGAAAGTGAAATCTCAATACACTATGTCGATGGTATTTAGCAATACTATCTGTGGCGTAATATTTTTTTAAATTGTTTCGTCCGAAAATTTTAAGAAGTTCATCTTTCTTATAGCTGCTTTAAAAATACAAATCATTGTCCATTAAAAAATTTTGTATATCCGCTTTCGCCATCGTGTTGAATGTACTCTTGAAGAATCTGCGTCTTGACTATCATCATCATCTGAATTAGGGCGTGGTTCAAAGCCCACTTGTACTGAAGCTCTAGGCTTATTGTACCCCTCACAGTTTCTATCCCATCAGATTGATTTTCTTGATGAATTCAAGAATATGTCTGATGGGCGCTTTCGCGATTTCTTCAGGTTCCGGATATTGTACCCCGAAGTACCATTCCCGTTCCCATTTAAGGTTCCGGCAGTGGCATAGTATGTGAATAGGAGTTTCGTCCTCCTCTTCACATATTCTGCATAGGGAGTCATCAGATATCCCTAAGAGATTTAGGTGTCTTCTAAGGCCGCAGTGTCCCGTAAGGAGTCCTATTACGGCCTTGAGTTCGCTTCTGCTAAGGTTTAGCAGTTGATGTTGTCTGCTCGTGGATGGCCCCTCTATGAATCTTTTGGACTGTCTAAGTCCAGGAAGTTCTATCCAGAGCCTATGGTGTTCTCTTTTTATTTGTTCCTTTAACACCCATTTAACATGTTGGTATGAGATACCACATATGGGTTCTGGTCCAATAAGAGTTTTTTCCGCTCCCTTCCTTGCTAGGAGGTCTGCTTTCTCGTTTCCAAACACTCCCTCATGTTCTGGCACCCATTCAAGGGTAATCTTGTTATGTTCTGCCAGAGCCTGGGGGGATTGTTGGCAATCAAATATTGATTTAGATTGTACTTCTACCCTTTTTAGTGCTTTAAGGGCTGCCTGACTGTCTGTCATGATAACGATTCTCTTATCTCTAAGAGAGTCATTTAGCATGACTTTGGCGCAGGCATTTATTGCTGCTACTTCAGCCTGGAAGACTGTTGTCAGTGACCCCAGGTTCAAACTAATTGTCCTCCCTGAGTTCTCATGGTAGATCCCAGCTCCTGTGCTGTTTTTCATTTTCGAACCGTCTGTATACCAGATTGATTCGTTTTGTTTTTCCCTTTTTTCCCGGCTTTTGGCCCTTTCTGGTATTTGAATATCAAAAGGTTTCTTGAAGTCGTGAATAATGGGCGTTCTATCCGATGGCATTCTTAGTACCGGATTTTGTTTTAATTTCTCTAATATCATTGTGTGGTGTCCTTTTCTCGAAAGTTCCCATCCAAATCCATTAGTAAACAGCCTGTATGCCGCCGCCATAGCCTCCTTCTCCACCACAAGGTGAAGTGGAGGAAGACCTAGCAGTAGCTCCATTGCTGCTGTGGGCGTAGTTCTAAATGCCCCTGTTATTATTAGGCAGGCTAGTCTTTGTACCTTGTCTAATTTTCTGTTAGCTGTTATGCTTTTAGTCTTGTGCCACCATATGACTGATGAGTAAGTTATGACCGGTACTACAACCATAGTGTAAAGCCAGTGCATCATACTTGGTTTAAGCCCCCAAGCATTCCCTACCATCCGTCTATAGGCCCATAGTATTCTTACAGCTTTTTCTGTTGTTTTTTCTATATGGCTACAGAAGCTAAGCTTGTCATCGAGAGTGATTCCAAGATATTTAACCTCCTTTGCCATTTTTAGATGTTGTCCCCACATATAAAGCTCCTTCATTCCTTGAAGGTTCCTTTTTCTTGTGAATGCAACAACAGAGGTTTTTGTCGGGTTTGTGGACAGTCCCTCTTTTAGGCACCATCTTTCGACGATATTTAGTGCCCGCTGCATCCTTTCGGATACAACAGTCCCAAATTTACCGTTTACTACGATGCTTATGTCGTCTGCAAATGCTTGCGTGTATAAGTTTTCTCTCTCTAACTCCCATAAGAGGTCATCAACCACCAAGGTCCACATAAGACTAACTCGTCGGCAATTAAACGATTCTTACTCAAAGGCGGGTACAGATCTGAGCACGTACGCGTATGAGGCAAGCCGAGGACGCATGAGCATGCAGATGTGGACGGGCTTCCGAGGCGCGGCAAATTGCCTCGTTGTGTGTGCCGTACGGCCTCGCCCCGATCCATTTCATGGCGGTACATCAAAGGGAGGCAATACGCAGTACGTGCTCAGTCTGGACGGTGAATTTGTACCATACAGCACCGTACAGATTATAGCGAGTTTTTAGTATTATTTTGCAAGGAACGGAACCAGGAAAACGTTTTGCTTCTTCTGGATTTAAATAATCAGCGTGATATCTTAAGAGAGCAAAACTCCAGTTCTATAACAACACAATAAAAAAAGGATATCCTTGGCAGGAAATCAGCCATCGATTCCCCTCCTTTTTTCTTTAATGTGCCGGATAAAATTATAAAGCATGCACTTAAGTCCGCAACGTCATCCTCATCCTTCATTTTTGTTTTAATTTTACGAATGTTCTGGGTATACAGTTGCGTGCTCGCGAATTTACTGGATCAGTGGCGAACAGCGCCTCGTGCGTCCATCATTCGTGTATACAAAATGCGTCGCACGAGGCGTTCGGTTCGGCCTCGGCTTGCCTCATACGCGTACGTGTTCAGATCTGTACCCGCCTCAATGCAGTGCAGGTGGCCGGAAATACAACCAGCAGGAGCGAACTAGGTTTGCGAATAAACTTTTAGAAAATTAACTTAGTTCGTTGTACATTCTTTTTCTGATTTTTAAGATGTGAGATAAAGAGGAGGTGGTGAAAAACCGTGCAACTAAGCACACCCGAAGCTAGCCAAATTTTCTTGTATTGCTCCTCTAAACATTTACAGAGGTGGTGCAATATAGGTTATTTATTATTACCGGCAAAAGCCTGTGATAACTAGATAGGAAAGTTATGTGTTGGACACATCAGATTTTTATTCATATCATCCAATAAGAGGATTCAAACGACTCGAAAAAATTCTGTTCAAGCAACATCAACATCTTGTTTGGAATTATAATATTCAACGTAATATTTAAGGCGGGTACAGATCTGAGCACGTACGCGAATGAGGCAAGCCGAGGACAGATGAGCATGCAGATGTGGACGGGCTTCCGAAACGCGGCAAATTGCCTCGTTGTGTGCGCCGTACGGCCTCGCCCCGATCCCTTTGTTGGCGGTACATCAAAATAAGGCAATGCGCAGTATGTGCTCAGTCTGGACGGGGAATTTGTACCATGCAGCACCGTACAGATTATAGCGTGTTTTTATAATTTATTTTGCTTAGTGTGGAACCAGGAAAACGTTTTACTTCTCCTGTTTTTATAAACTTTCAAATTAATTTTAAAATCAAAAATGTTTTTTTTTCTTTTTGCAACTGATGACATAATTATTTTTTTCTAACTTTGACATATAAAGTGACATCTACTTTATGCAACTAGAAAAAATATTGCATGTAACCCGTTACGAAATGCCGTTTTATGTAACTCGTTCGTGTTGCAGGACCTCGCTCTGCTTGCCCTGCAAATATTCACTCTTTACATAAAATTAGGCATTTTGCAACTGGTTGCATAAATAGCTGTTTCGTAACCAGTTTAATAATTTTTAACTTTATATAACTGGTTACGCAAAGTAAATCATTTTGACACGATTTCAAAAGATGTCACTTTATATGTCAAAATTAGAAAAAATGTATTGATATAACTGCGAATGTAATTGATATTTACTGACCACTTTTGTTACTCAAATTAATAACAAGGGATTTGAGTTCCTTTAGGATAATACGCTCTTCTTCTGGTCCAGTTATATATTTGATTAACTGGTAACTAAATTTTATTTGCAGCCTCTATTAATGAATATGATATAAAAATTTATAAACCTATAGGATATTTAAAGAAAGTTATCAAAATATATCAAGAAAATCCTTTTTAAAAAACATTACACGTTTCATATTTAGTGGGAAGAAGTTTTATTTAGTCTACAGATAGAAAACACATTTCAAAGTAAAGATCAATAACCAAACTAGTATATTATTTATTTTTATAAATATTCTTTAATATATTCTTGATTGTAAAACCTTAATCATAAAAGTTCACGTTTTTGTCAAAATATAAAAACTCTATTTACTAGTAATGGAAATATAACAGTAGCATATCCACATACAAACGAGATGTATTCGCTTGAGCATTGATCTTCCATTTTCGTATTCACTTTGTAGTTCCAGTATGCATACACGTATTATGTGGGTGCCTATACATATATTGCTACTGGTATCTCGTATCGATTTTTCTCGTTATTCAAATAGTACAATAATTTATACATACCTGTTGTAAAGAATTTTAATGCGTAGCAAAAGCAGTGCATTTTTAATCCCCTATCTACATTTTTTTAATTAGGCTTATTACCTACAGATAGCTGCAGATCGTTAGTGGCTTATATTTTTAAAATACAGTAGGTTATTTTAAGTACATAATAATAGTGATGTTAAAAAAATGATAAAACTATTTTTAACTGATCTTTTAAAACCTGTATTGGTTGTAAAAATAATACCAAACTGTTTAGTCAAATTCCCAACATTGTACGAAAACAAGATTAAATTCTTTCATAGTTTTAAATAAAATTTATATGGATCTTTTTTGTTATTCAACTACTCAAAAATGTGGCAATATTCGGCACTATAGTCATTAAAATAAATTACACTCCAGTTAGTTATGTATAAAAATAAATATAGTTTAAAAAAACTAAAACAACACGCTTTTAGAGCATATCAAACTAAAAAGTTAAAAGTATTTTTTTAACACGCTTTTATTCAAATAAGCTTAAAACAATAATAAATGGAAAATACTATTATTATTTTGAAAAAAACGTCGGGCGCTCGATGTACGAGAAATATGGACAAAGCGCCCCACGATTTTTTACAATAATACTAGTATTTTCCATTTATTATTGTTTTAAGCTTATTTTGATATGCTCTAGAAGCGTGTTTTTTAGTTTTTTTAAACTACATTTATTTTTCACTTTTTAGTTCGATGTATTATAAAAGCGTGTTTTTTAGTTTTTTTTAAACTATATTTATTTTTAACTTTTTAGTTCGATTAATTATTAAAAAAAATTGCTGAAAAAAAACAATTTTTTTTTCATCCGTGGAAGGGATTAGAACCCACGATCGGTGAGTCGACGTGAGCGAAGACCCGCGCCTTAGACCGCTCGGCCAACGAACGAACTTGAGGTACTGAGGTACTTGAGGTACTGACACTAATAAGCCACTTGCTTTTAGTCCAAAGGAGAGTTATAAACATACATACATACAGGTAAAACTAATAAAAGCGTGTTAATAAAATTAGTACTGATCTTATAGAAAACAAAAAGTTGGCACTGAATAGTCAGACAGAAGATTATGTCAAAATGAATTACAGGAAATGGTATCTCACTAGGGTTGCCAGATTTACGAAAGGGAAAAGAGGGACAAAGGTGACACAGGAGGTTCGAATACCAAGCATTTTTATGTAATCAGATCCTTTCTTTGTGAAATTTCAAAAAAAAAGGGTCCTCAGCTTATATTTTTATAAACCAGGACCTCCTTTTTTGGACGAGCTTCTAAAAAAAGTCTTGTCTCTTCAAAACATTCTTCGTTTTCAGCTTTAAACATTAAAAAGCGTGGAGTTTCCGTAAAAAGCGTGGAATTTTCGTCAAAAGCGGGACATTTTAGTACTTTGGCGTGGCGCGTGCAAGCAAGTGACAAAGCGTGCAATTACGCACAAAGCGGGGCGTCTGGCAACCCTATATCTTACATCTCACGCAAGGAAGGTTTTTTAAAAGAACAATGGCTAGAAAAATTACAGTAAATTGATTAATAACACAGGTCCACAAAAAAAAAAGTGGTCTGTGCTGGGTGTTCGACAAAGATTTTCCGACGTATTTAAAATTAATTAAAATAACCGATAAAATCAATAATGGATCTTATCGGTTTTTTAATTTTTCTCCGTTTTTTGCAGTTTGACCCCCAATTTTGACTTCAGATTCGTGTTCAGTGGTAAAAAATACGTTGGAAAATCTTTGTCGAACACCCAGCACAGACCACTTTTTTTTTGTGGACCTGTGTAATAGAAGTTTTTTAAAATTTATACTGACCAAAATTGTATCATCGAAATTGGCATGTTAAGTCTCAAACTTGTAATGTTCTCAGGTAAGTATGGGGGTAATTGAGAGCAATTAAGATCGTTGCTTGATTTTTCAATGATTATAGGTTAAATTTTTTTGTGAGAGTGGTAAAAATCTTCAGAAAGGCGCCTAGCCGCCCAATAACTAGGTAGTATCGTATTTTTACTGACTAAAAAAGCTACTCTGACTCTGAAGTCTTTGTCGAAATGTTCCTTGAAACTGCCTGTCAGGTAATATTTCAGAAAAGACAACTTGTTAAGATGTTGTGGAAATCGATTAATTTTATTATTTTTTGTCGTATTTTCTTTAATTTTAAAGTTAGTTGTTATCATGTTCTTAATCGCTGTTTAGTTATTATGACTGTGGAAAATGTCGGATAATGTTGGTTGATTTCAATGTTGTATTTGTTGCTCTTCTTTACAAATTTTCCAGTTAGTACACTCCATTACAGTATATTGGGGTGTGTCCGGGTTTCCACAGTACCTCCCTATGGTCTTTACTATCTGTATCTGTAACGTGTGGAGGGTGAGTAACCCCACAACACTTTGGCCTCATTAGGCCCATTGAGCATCCTCCTGAGAAGAGTAGGCACCTCCTAGCTCGTGAGCCAGCCTACAGATTTATTGTAGTTGACAACGTCGCCAAGAGGTGCTTCTCTTATATCGGCCGGTGTTAGCCGATACTCGCCGAACACAAATCTTCTAATAAATGAGAGCGTCGACCAATCGTAAAGGATATGCTCGATGGTCTCATCTTCTTGTTTGCACCTTCTGCAGAGTGCGGATTCTAACAGCCCCATGATATGGAGATGCTTTGGTACTTGGCAATGACCAGTCAGAATGCCTGTGACTAGGCGCAGATTCTGTCTAGTCATAGTCGGGTATTTGTTTGCTGCAGTGTTGTCAGGATAACTTAAGAGCTTCCTGGCAACTCAGCAGTTTCTTGTTTCATCCCATCTTTCCTTGAATTTCACAAGGGAATGTTCTTTAATTAGGTCTATCACTACCGATTTTGTCAGGTCAATAGAAGGGCCAGGTCCAAAAAGTATTTGGTTGGCTGCTTTCTTGGCTAGTGATCAGCAAGACGGTTACCTTTCGATGTGGCGTGATCTTTAATTCATCTTAAGGTGACCACGTTGTTGATGGATACTTCAGCCAAAGCTTCGTGACATTCTAGTACTAACCCTGAATAAATTCGTGGTCTGTTCAGGGTGAGTAGTACTTGTCTGCTATCTGTATAGATGAGCATGTTTCTTCCAGTGATATTGTTTCTTCTTATTTCTTTTGCTTTTATGAGAATCCCTGTTAGCTTTGTTTGAACTACAGTGGCACTATTGCTCACAGCCAATTGTATGTTTAGGTTTAATAATCTGAAGTATATTCCACATCCTGAGCCTTGTTTTGTTTTAGAACCATCGGTGTAGATATAAATCGTACCTGCCACTTCCGGCTCTTCTATTTGTTCTATTATAACTTTATATGACTTACGAAAGATATATTTCGGTGAGATGGAGTCCATGTTCGCTTGAAGCAGTGGGAGCGTATCCAGCGCCTCCTGCCAAAAGTGACGTCTCACCTCACCAGATCCTACATCAGGTTCTATTCCGACCGTGCGGAGGCGCGTCATTGTCCTCAGAGCAACCCCTTTGATATATCCAAGGGGAGTGAGACTAAGAATGAGTTCCATGATTCTAGTCGGTGTTGTTTTCATGGCTCCTGTTATGTTGAGACATGCTGTTCTTTGAATTTGTTCTAGTTTACGGATAGCTGTTAATTTTTGGGTTTTCGGTACCCAGACAACTGCACGTCCATGCGACGACTCTGGTGGAGAAACCCCTGGTACGCCCCACGGTTCGGTGGCATTATTCATAAGCAATGTATGCACTTTTAACTATGTTTTCTAAATGCGAGTTTCATGTTAACTTGCTGTCAAAGGTGAGACCTAGGTTACTTCACCTCTGTTGCAAAGGTTGGTTTTGTGTTTAGGAGTTCTGGATGTTTTAATTCCATTTTCAACCTTTTCCTTGTGAAAAGGACCATTTCTGTCTTCTTACAATTGATAGTCTTCACTATTTGCCAGTTTAATTATATAGTGTGTTCCATAAAGTTGAATACATACGGAAATTTTTTAAATATTAAAATTGGAAAAAAAACGCCGTATAACATTCTCTTGTACTTTTTTAAAATCTTAAATTAGCCCATATTAAAGTTGACTAGGTACTGAATTAATGATCTGACAAATTCGGTATTTTTTAAAAATCGTTCAATTTTTTTTGATATGGGCTATTTAAGGGGATAAATAAACAGAAATGATTGCCCTATGACGTTTTTTGTTAATAGTAAAATTATCCAATTTTATGGCACACACTGAATGTGGATAGCTAGTAGATCTTCCATTCCTAAATATGAACTTAGTTTTATTTTTGATGTTTCGTCCACTGGCCAGTGAATATTTCTTAATTCCATTCTGCCTGCCATCTTGCCATTGTATTTTCTATTGTCTTTTTTCTATTTATCCTTCATCTTTCCTTGCATCTTATTTTCATCTTTCCTTTCTAGTGCAAAAAGATGTAATGACAATGTTATGTTGGGTATAGGATATTGTTCATAATACAAAAATTACAGAGGTATGATACGTCAAATTTATAAAAACCACGCTTTCCACCACAATACGTCACCGTGACGTACAGTATTAATCTGCCTTCTTTTTTAATCAACTTTAAAAAGAATTAGATTCCTAATTCGTCAGTATATATTTTTTTAATTTATGTTCAGCGATAATTATTTAACACGGTGTCCGGTTTCAACATAAGAAAGGTAAAATATATAACAATATAAATACACTTCTCATTTAGCTTAATTTTTAATACACAAGTCCAGTCCCGGATGTACATTTTTTTATTCTTTATCTTTGTTATTTTATGAAGAAGATAAGATAATTGAAAAAGATGTTCATTTTAACGACTCCTGTACATAGTTAAAAAAGTATCAACTTAATATTCACATTGTATATTACACCAGCCCTGTCTTCGACATATCTCAGTTCATCAAGAAAATAATTAAATCAAATTTAAAAATAGAACACATTCTTTGCAGAGGTGCATATCACGCCACTTGCTATTATAGTTAATCTGTTCTCCTCTAAAGGTAGTTTATCCTCCTCCAATTTGCAATTATTTTAAAACTAAAAAGCTTTTAACCTTGAACGAACTTGAGCAACAACATTTTTCTTCAGTTTTAACCAAAGTTAGCTGTTTAAATTATCCTATATTTGAATAAACTCTCGTCGAGTCTTAACCTACTTAGACCAAAATTACTTTTTAATCTCAGTCTTTGAACTTTTAACATAAATTAGGGAGACCAAGCATTCGTAAATCAAATTATGATTAAATACTAAATTAAAGAGACAAGAGATATGACATACATCGGTGTTTAAACTAACTAAAGTAGGAGAAATGGGAGGAAATCAGAACTTTATGCCAAATTAATAAGTCTGTTTGTGTTTTTATCTGTTTTTCGGTCAGAAAAGTGTGGGGAAGATCGGAAAAATTAATTGTATCCCTTTCACGTTCAACTTGAACATTTTCCCGAAGAGTTATTTTGTGAATGATTCTTACAAAGGCATGAATGTTTTCGACGAAAGTTATACAGTTACACAGGACCGTATTGGATACATTTAGTGATGAGCGAGATTGGTCTTGGTCTTGCGGTCTTGGTCTTGCTTTTTTGCAAGACCAAGACCAAGACCAGCTGAAAGCTTGCAAGACCAAGACCAACACCGAGTGTGCAAGACCAAGACCAAGTGGTGCAATACTTACGCAAGACCAAGACTCTTGCGCAAGACTCTTGCGGTATTGCGTTCTTTAATTGTTGCCTGAAAATAAAAGGTAAGTATATAAACATTCGTTTCGAAAAACCTTGGTTTTCGAAATATGTAAATTAATAAATATACATTTAAAGCCGTTTATTTGTTCAATGCGAGATATTCGCCAACCGTGGATTGCATAAAGCTAGGTTGCCAAATATTATAATTTAAGCGTCCCGTTTAAATGTCCGTATGTTTAAGAAGTTGTTTTGACCCAGTATTTTATGCCAGTATGCTATGCTATACTTTTTATTTTAATCCCATACGTCTGGAAGATCCAGGTTCAATTATCGGTCGCAGTTTTTGTTGATTTAAGGATACAATTTTTGTTTTTTATTGGATTGTTGGATATGCAACAAAAAATATTTCAAATAAAAGAATACACAAAATATGTTAAATTTAAATAAATATCCAATTGTTGGGAATTGAGCCACATATTTTATTTACCGTTTTTTTTTATATACTACGTTTCGAAAAAATTAAGCTTTTATTCTTTTTCCGTATTCAAGTATGCAGCATATAAAAATTACTAATTGACACATTTAAAATTTTAATTTTTAAAACTGTTTACAGCTTTTTACATGCTGTATATTAAGTTTATACTTAAAAATAAAAAAATAATATATTTGGAAACGTTTAATAAAAAAGGTTTGAATAAAAAATATATGTGGTTTATTTACAATTACAAACCACAAGCTTTAGAAGATAACTATATTTACTGTTTGCGTAGTAGTTCCTGATTTTATAATGTACATTAAGCCTCTAATGACAATAATTTATACAGGGTGTTACATTATTAACTACAAATAGAGAACACTCTTTTCGGTGCTGGAAAATGTTGTAAAATACTATAATTCACAGAACAACAACACGTTTTTTGTGTACAAAGTAGCAGTATTTAAAATTTATCAAAAAATGCAAGACTCGCAAGACTCTTGCAGCAAGACCAAGACCTAGCTGTGCAAGACCAAGACCTGCTGAAGGCTTGCAAGACCAAGACCAAGACCGAGTGTGCAAGACCAAGTCTTGTTTTGCTCATCACTAGATACATTTGGGTATAATTTTTTTTTTGAAAAATTGTTTATTTAATAAATTATTTCTGTACACATTTAAAAAAAGTATCAACTTAGGATTCACCCTATACAGAACTTCATAAAACTGGTAAATATAGGATAATACTTCTATTATTAAATGGTTTTTTCTATGCAGCCTTTATAAATGTAAATAACATAGCTAGACCTACTAATATGTATTTCGTATTTATTATGTGTCTGTATTATGTAAATATGTTTCCATGTATTCCAAAAACCCCATAATCAAGAGAAATAAAACCTTATCTACCCAAAATATGTTAGGCTGACGAATTATCAGATAAAATAGCCTACTGATGAGGGTTATTTGAAAATCAACACACTCTCATCAGTGTCGTTGATAAAGCTATTTATGTTTTTCAATTATGTACCCTCTGTTTATTTCTGATGTTAATTATAACAGCAGGCTGCTAAACGATATTTATTATGATAAAAAATATCTTGATTACTTAGAGATATGAATACATTTTAGTAAATGAAAATATTTTTACATTTAATACTATTAGAGATTAAATTATTTCAGAAAATGTTTTTGATGTCATGAATATTTTGAAAATTATCCCTAGCCGCAGGCGACAATAATTTTCTTAAAATTTTTATTATCAATGAATAATTATCTATTTCTTAATTAATTTTAAGTGGTATTTGGTAAGAAAATTATATAAATATTGCAAACATGTTTTTATCAGAGATAGAATACAATTTAATCTATTAAATAATGTTAATTGCAGAAGATAGTACTTTAAACGATTATATTTGTTACCTATTTTATCTCTAATAAAATTAAGTGGTCCCCCAATCTTAATGAACTAACAATTAAACAGAATATAACTCACCGTTTCGGACTTTTCAGACTCAATCCTGCAACACTATTGCTCACGTACTCCTGCAACGTGTTGAGGAAACTCATGGTGCCGATGCCGATTCAAATTCCAACCTGAAACAAACACAATTAAACTGTCAAACTTTACAAACTGTTTAACGTAACTTTAGCCTTTACATTCCCGAAGAAACGGTTACCGGCCCAAATCTCTCAGACAAAAAATTTATTTCAGAGACGAGGTTAGATTTTAAAGGTTTTGTTTAAGAAAGTAAAATTGAGCGACTTTCTATACTATTCGATAAAAAATTCTATAAAAAGTGCAAATATTAGTATTAGCAGAGACAACAGAGGCGGCCCAAGTAGCTTCGAACGGTTTTATTCAGTATTTCAAGGATACTTTAAAACTGTAGAATAAAACTGCAATTAAAACCAATTAGTATTAAAAGAAGCCTTAATGTTGTAATAAATACGCCTTCAGCAAAAAAGGCCCACTCTGAAAGAGGTCATTAAAACCAAACATAAGAACCACCATAAAACTATATTACCTTGAACAACTGATTTTAAAGCTGCTGTGAAGACCCTTTTAAAACCAGTTTAAATACATGCGTTTTAAAGTGGACTTGAAAATGTTAATTATAGGTATACTTTTAAAGATAGTTTTTTAAAACTATATACATAATTCTTTTAGCACATAAAAACAATTTATATTTGAAGATGATAATATGGTGACGCTGTAACCAAAAAGAATATTTTTATGTACCTATATTCGTATCATAGAACTATAAAATAATAAAAAGGTAATGATTTCAGAATGTCAGAGTAGAAATATATACTGCGCACCCGACTTTATCAAAAAACGGTAATAAAAAGTCTTAAAAAACTTAAAAGTTTTATAATAAAAAAATAAAAAAATTGAAAATTAAAAATTGAAAAAACATAAATTTAAAAGAAAAATAATTTTATCTATTATTTTGAAAATATCTGTATCTGTAATCGAAATTATACGTTTAAGTGGTTAACTTTTTTCTATCATGGCTTCCACCGTCTCGAGAAAGTAAAATGGTCGGAATTTAAATAAAACCATTTAGTTAATGGACAAGGAAACGTTAAGATCACATACGTTTAAGAGCACATACCCTAGACAAAAGCAAGGTTCGCTCGTGATTTAAACGGTTTAGTTTTAATGCGGCTGTGATAAATGCCGCTCGGTTTTAATGTAAACCTAATATTAAAATTTCCGTATCGTATCAGTTGTTTATGTTTTGTGTATTTTAAAAAAAATATTAATATATTGTTTTCAGTTTTTCTAATTATTGTAGGTACACCGCTGTTTGACATGATACAAAATGCGGGGTTCATTTGGGCCACGTAAGAAGAGGGGACGAGTTTAGTTTTATTATTTCTAACAAGAAGTACAGTTAGTCTTTACGATAAACAAATTGATTTTGTTAAGACTGTTTCCTTTTAATATAGCTTCCTAATTGCATTTAAGAAAGCCGTTTTAGGGTAAAGTAATAGTTTTAAAACGCAATATTTACTGACCAAATTGTCCTAAGATCAAGCAGCTTTTATTAGTTACATTATGAATCTCTTTAAAACTGCTTAAAAACTATAACGTCACAATCTAGAATACTTTAAAACTAGTATTAAATGCTAAACAGTTTTAATTTTCTATCTTTGCTATTTTTCTTCCGTCATAATGCAATGCCTGTTGCGGTATTAGCCAAACTAGTATATGTTTTTTCATTTCCTTTATTTTTATTTATAAATAAGTCATATTTGAGTATTGGAATTTTTTTCTTTAATTCAAAATAAGTACGAACAATTCATAAAATAAGTAAATCAATTTGAAAAAATACACAGAACAGAACCTAATCCCTTTAGAAAAAAAAAAACAAAACTTTTACTCTTTTTGAGAACTAATCTTGTGGTTTATAAAAAATCATTATAGAGAAAAGGGCGTCAAAAATTCTTTTATTAAGATGTGTAACCCGATTATTGTTTGGAACTTTTTAACTTTTTTATGAGGTTAATAAGTTTTTGGGCGTATACCAATTTCTTTTAGCAAAGATGAGGAAGAGAAAATTAATCAGAGATAGATTGCTTATTTTTTAGGCAGCGTAACAGTAGTTGCTCGATTTTTTTTGTTTAGTAACATTTAAGATAACATAAATATAATATCAAGGTAAATGTGTGTAATAATATTAATAATAAAAGTGGTTTTTATTTTAACATAAAAGATAGAAACATTGTTTTTTTTTATTTATGACCCAATGACTCAAGATAAGGCGAAAGAACCAAACATCTTTCCCATGTAAAAATAGTTTTCCGTCAAATTTTCTCATATATTCATATGTTGTAGAACTAGATTCTCTGACAAAAAGTGTACATTGGCACAAACCGATCTTTGGACTAGTTCGATAAACATTGAAAATGCCACTTTTTTTGTAACCAGACCTGTTTTATTTGCGTTTGTTATAGAAAACATGAATTACCGATTATTAGGCATTCATAAAGTTAAAAACATCTAACTAAAATATTAGTAGTGGCTATTTGAATTAAGAGAATAGTTACAAACTTTCTTACAGATATTTATATTAATCTGAAAGATTGTTTGTGTGATAGAACTTGATTTTGTAATATATCTTTTATGGCAGATATGTTTCAAACACTGAACGAACTAAGTCTGTCATTACAAGGTATAAAGACAACAGTGTTTAACGCTAGTAACAAAATAAGCGCTTACAGATTTTTCGCTTTCCAAGAGGGTTCTGTCGCCAAAAAAGTATGAAAACCGCTGCTTTAGAGGGTTTAATATTATCAAAATTTTCTTGTTACTTAATTAAAAATGAATCTGTATCAAAAGTTTCGCTATTATGGATGAAAAATTCACCTGGTAATCTTAGTGTTTGTCCATAAACTAATTCAGCGAAAGAACAATTCACCTCCACCGCAGTTCTCAAACCTAATAGAATTAGTGGTAACTCGTCTTTCCAGTTATTATTATAAAGTTTAGCCATAACAGATGCTTTCAATGTCTTATGGAAACGTTCTATCAAACCGTTAGATTTCAAATGATAACTATTGTTATGGAAATTTTTTAAACCTAATTTTTTGCTAAATTCTTTAAATAAATATGACTTGAATTGGCTACCTTGTATGATGCTATGAGTTACACCAAATCGAGCTATATAATTGTTTATTAAAGTTTTTATAATTACTTATGCGGTAATTATTGCTAATGGATAAGCTTCTATCCACCTGGTGTATGTGTCTATAATTGTTAATAGATATGAAAGGTTTAAGAGGTCCAACAATATCTATATACATATGTTGGAACCTACCTTTCGGAATTGAATAATCACTTGGGGCTGATTTTGTATGTCTTGACATCTTAGCTTTTTGGCAATTGATGCCAGACTTTGACTCGAAATATATATTCTTACTCATTCTAGGCTAAAAATATCTATTTTTAAATTACTGTTACCTCCTGTATGTGCCACAATGTGTAAATTGTGAACTTGATTTTATTGGAGATAATTGGTAAAATTATTATCTCGAATATTTCCGATTCTTGTAAAGCTATTAAACGGTTTTTGGCACTTTAGTCGATGACCTTAGATGACCTGGTAATTGTGACCTCTTCAACTTTAGTAGCTTATTCCTAATTTACCATAAATTTTGAAAATTTAAATACTTTCTAAATAACTATTCTGTACAATCTAGGAGAGACTAACTAAATATTAAATAAATACTAAATAAACACCCTTAAGAACGAACTTGGGGAGAACACAATCACAGGGAAGGAAACAGTAAGGGAACTCTTCAGGGTTCACTTCCCTGGTGCACAAACCATAGCACACACACCGGCTAACCGAAATCTAAACGGACTGGAAGCTCATAATAGAGCCAACAGGGAAGATTGGAGGATAGCCAAACAAGTGGTGAACTATGATAAACTGAAATGGGCAATTAGCTCATTTGAATCATATAAATCACCGGGCATGGACGGGATTTATCCAATAATGTTACAAAGAGGTCCTGATATTTTATACAGCAGACTCTGTAACATACTCAGAAATAGCCTGGCCTTTGGACACATACCAAAAGCTTGGAGAAATATTAGGGTAACTTTTATACCAAAACCTGGGAAAATGGGTCAGGAAACGGCAAAGTCCTTTGTACTCAAGACTTTGGAAAAACTGCTAGATAGGCATAATAGAGACGGGATATTGGTTCAAAGGCCAATATACCAAGACCAATACGCCTATAGTGCAGGGAAATCAACTGAAACAGCTCTCCATCAACTAATAAAAAGGGTGGAGAACAAACTGGAAAACAAGGAGGTAATGCTGGGAGCATTCTTGGATATCGAGGGTGCATTTGACAATACCTCCGTTGAATCGATCATTAGATCTCTCAAACACAGAGGAATCGAGGACACATGCGTGTCCTAGATCGACTCTATGTTAAGGGAGAGAACTATACACACAACCCTTATGGGAGAGACAACAGCGGCACGGGTAGCGAGAGGATGTCCACAGGGTGGAGTGCTGTCTCCACTCCTGTGGAACCTTGTAGTGGACGGGCTGCTTAGGGCTCTCAAAGATAAGGGACATAGAACTCTGGGATATGCCGATGATCTAGTAATCATGGCACAGAGAAAATACAACACTATAGTAAGAGATCGAATGCAAGAGGCTCTAAATATAGTAACAAAATGGACAGAGGCGGAAGGACTAAACATTAGCCCAAACAAATCTGACATAATTGCATTCACCCGCAGGAGGAAATTGGAGGGACTAGGGCCTCTAAACCTAAGAGGTGCAAGTATCCAGCTTAAGGGGGAGGTAAAATATCTCGGGGTTATTATTGACTCGAGACTTACCTGGAACCAGCATCTAGAAAGAACCACAAGGAGAGCGGAAACCTCATTAATGATGGCAAGGCGATCCTTTGGAAAAAAATGGGGGTTAAAACCAGACATGGTATATTGGATTTATAACATGGTGGTAAGACCCATAATAACATACGCAGCTTTGGTGTGGTGGCCAAAGACACAGCAAAGGAAAGCAATAACGAGGATTAGCAAGGTACAAAGACTTGCCTGCCTCGGAATACCGGGGGCAATGAAAACAACCCCCACTGCTGCAATGGAAGCACTTATTGGACTCCCACCTCTTCACTATGTGATACAAGGGGAGGCAAGATTAGGTGCTTACAGATTAGGGAATACACTGGGAAATCTTGACATTAGGCCAGGTCACATGAGTATCTCAAGGTTAGTGACAGGAGACGTGCTAGACATGAGATCAGACCACTTAACCAAGAGGTACTCTTTTAATACTCCCTTTGAGGTTTTAATACAGGAAAGAGCGGAGATCACCATAAGGGAGCCCAATGCCCAACGACAGGAACAAACCTGGTATACATACGGGTCTAAGACCGCGGAAGGCACTGGGGCAGGAGTATTCTCCAAAAACCCTGATACTAACCATAGCTATGCTATAGGAATACATTCCTCGGTATTTCAGGCCAAGGTATACGCAATTTTGCAATGTGCAAAAACGAACAATGAAAGAGCTGTCGAAAATCAGCATATTCAAATAATGTCAGACAGCCAAGCGGCACTTAAGGCCATATCGTCAGAAAGTTACGTCGAGGCTGGTATGGGAATGCATCGAAGAACTAAGAACACTGGCAGACCGGAATAAAGTAAAACTATTTTGGGTGCCAGGTCACAAAGGGATCGAAGGCAACGAAAAGGCTGACGAACTTGCAAAAAGAGGGTCAGAAGAAACACCGGAACCAGACACAAACCCAGGAGTACCAAAAAGTACAGTCCGGGGTTTTATAAATGACTGGATTCGGGAACAACATATCAACTATTGGGGAAGCACCCCAAAACAGGCACATGGAAAAGCCTTCATGGGTAGACCATGTCCCAAAAGAACTGGAGAACTACTCTTTATGAATGAGAACTAGTTGAAAGTGATAACAGAGTTCATGACTGGGCACGCCCCAGTAAAGGGACACTTGAACAAAATTGGCATGTACAATGGGGAACTCATGTGCCGACTATGTCACAAGAAAACAGAAACGGCCAAACACATACTGTGCGAATGCGAAGCTCTAGATCGCAAAAGACAGGCTCTTTTTGGACAACCCCAGGTTGATCCAACAACGTATAGAACCCACTCACCCAAGGATCTGTACAAACTTGTACAAGGTACAAAGTTGATAGAGTGGGAGCTATGAACTAACATGGGGTAAAATACAATAAGCCAATATGCTTCAGTGTTATTCGGAGACACATAGTCAGATGAGCCCAGGAGAGGGAAAAAAAACTAAATATTAATCTATTTTAATAACTATATCTCTTTCAGTAATACCCTGTAGTTAAACAATCCGCGATATTTGTAATGAATGTTTAAATTTATTACAATTAGTTATTAAGTGATTTAATTATATTAATTTCCTAAAATGGACATGTAGCCATTTCATGAAATTCTTTTAAACTGCAACTTCAGGCGCAAAAAGGACAATATATCATCTGCTATATTTCTCTATTTCTAAGTTTGCAACTAGTATATATAATATTTTAAATGTTTTTAAATTTTCCATAAAACTTTCTGATACAATCCAAGTCAGTACTTTATTTTTAAGTAATTTTATTTAATAACCAATCCAACAATTGCAGAAGTAATGATTAAAAACTAGTTTTCTGAATAGAAGGTCTTACTCACTGACATAATTTTTAGTTTATATCAAAATTTCTATTTTAAATTTAGAACTTTATTCTTCAATTTAAATCATTATTTTCTATACATAATACCAAATAATTAAAAATTTTGATTGAATCAATTTTAAAGTGATGCAAGAATATTTTTATTTTTGTGAAATCTACAATAACTTTTTGATGCACACTGGAAATTATTCTAAATAGTACGAACTAAAAAAATATCATAACATTATAAGTTACTCCAATAATTTAGAAATACCGAGCTTTGGAAAATAATCGCTTACATCGTACAAACGTTATTACTACATAACACATTGTGTGATATATTTCAGCCGGAACAGGATATATCTTGACACGCTGCTTCCACAATTCTGTAGACTCATTCCATTTTCCCCAATCTGATTTTCCTGGCAACGTCTCAACCTTTAGATAAAGTTGCATTTCTCGGATTGCTTTTGATAGTGGCCTACCAGGAATTGTCGTATCTTGAAATGGCTTACTTACATAAATTATTCATTTTGTTTTCACTGAATACGTCACCTATTTAGTAAAATGTGGATGATTAAGTATTTACACTATTTCTCAATAATTTGTTTCATTTCATATCCGACTAGTGAATTTATATATATTTATTTATTTTCCTTAAATACAATTTTTATTATACATGAATGGTCAGCAACACTAAATCTGTCATGGATAAAACCATACACCTTAAAGACAAAAAAGGACATAAATGTTAAAATTATAATAAAAATCTTTTAAAAACATATTAATATTATGAACCATGTAAAGTATCAATATTAATCAAACGCTGCACTCCATTCTCAGTCCGCCCCTTAGAATTAAATATTAATGATAAAAATGTGTGCACAGATTGTACATTTAATTGTCTAGCCGACTGCCCATCTGGCATGAGCCAGAAGTGCGATGACGTAAGATTTCGGTAAAGAGTGCGGTGAGAGGGGTGGACAATAGATCACCTGAGGTAACGTGGAGAATTGGAGATGCAGGGGGGCAGTGGCCGATGAACTGTGACACGGTTAATATAGGTCACACATAGTTCACGGTTTAACTATTTCTTTGATACATTTGGTGCTAACTTTCTGTTAACAAGTTATTTGGTCGATGACCTAAATTGTAAAATTGTTATTTTGTTGTGTTATACAATATTATAAATAAACTTCAACGTTTATTTTGTGTTTGATTGGGTAACCTTCTTCATCTACGAACCCTCTGAAGATTAGCATATCTGGGCACTCTACAACCAGATACAAATACGTCTTCAACATTATATGAATAAGGATAATTTCCTGACTGTAGCAGAATTTTATATAAATAAAAATTTCATAGGTTTATTCGCTCATGTTTTTATTTCAACACAGCACTACATATGTTTCGGAAACATTTTTTGCATCTTCATGTGCAGTCAAAATTTTATAAAACATGGGCACGATTACAAACAGTTAAAAAAAAATATTTTTAAAAAATTTTTAAAATAACAGAAACCTCATCTTTCTTTTTCAGTAACAATACAACTAAAACGTTATTTTCGAATTTTAGGCCCAAAATTAGTAAAATAAATCAACCAAACGTTGTCTATAAAATTTACTGCAAAGACTGTAATTCCACTTACATTAAACAAACAAAACATATCTACATAAAATAATAAAAACCATAAAAATAATATCGCAATTAATAATTAAGATTCTACTGCCCTAACTAAACAAGCGTTAGAAAATTGGCACTCTGTCGATTTTGAAAATGTAATTGTAAGCTTTTTAATTTTTAACTGTAACGCCATTGGTAATTTTTAACTGTAACGCCATTGGTAATTTTTAACTTTGTAAAAACTCATATTTTTGTTTCCCTACTTTATTGTTACCGTGTTAAACCAATTCATTATTTCGAATACATCTTCACACGTTGAAACAGAAAGATGGGGTTTCTGTAATTTAAAAAAAATATTTTTAAACTGTTTGTAGTCGTCCCCAAATTTTATTAAATTGCACCCGAAGATGGAAAAAATATTCCCGAAACATATGTAGTGCTGTGCTAAAATAAAAACATGACCGAATAAACCTATGAAATTTTTATTTATATAACATTCAACATTATAGTAACACTTGTTAGATAATATAAGATTTTAATTATTTTTTAGAAAGCAATCTTTATTTTGAAATATATACAGACAAATTTCATGTGCTGACAGAGTTTTTACAACTCTGTGTAGAGGGCACCCCTGCATCCTAATACTTGTTTTTGTTTTAGAATTACATCTTTGGAAAGTGTAGAGATGCCCCAGAAAACCAAACCGAAACCGAATATTAATCTACTTTCAACTTCTGCACGATAAAGCATTAACAATTGGTTATTTGTTAAAATAAATCTTATTTTATTTAATAGATAACATGTAAAGTTTAATTTACTCATTAAAATTTCCCAAGAAAAGTATTCATCTAAAGTAACACCTAAACACTTGGAATCAGTTACTGTTTTTAATGACTTACTTTATATGTATATTTGATTTGAATTGCTGCAATTTTGCTACCAATTGTGAAATTGGGTAAAACATATTTTCTTAACAATAAAATTTAAATAATGTTTAAACCAAATCTGTAGATTCCGCATCTTATCGTTTATTATTACATCCATCTGCATATAGAGAAATTATTAGCGATGCATCATCGGCATAAGCAATAAAAGGAGCCCCAGGTGAAATGTATTCAGTTTCCTGTATACAGGGTGTACCAATAAAAACTCCCAGGCCGGATATTTTGGTAAGTAATAGAGATATTTTAATTCTGTAAAAGCCAGTTCATAGAGCGCTAAGAGATCTTCAGTTTAAGATATAAATTGATTTTAAATAGGTCAATATGTAGATGGCGTTGCGCTCAATAATTATTTTTCGATGGAAGGATCTTTCTTATGTAGCGCATCTTATAAAAAATGCATTTTTAAGTTAATTTTGTTCTATGAACTAATTCGATAAATCTAGCCATTTTTGATATACAGAGTGGGTCATTCAAAACAGTTTCATCCTGTTTTTCGGAATTATTCATTGTATTTTTGCAAAATGCTAAAACAGGTCGATTTTTATTCTAAATTAAACACATTTTTTGCAATACAGACATCTGTCATGTGTCAACCTCCTCCCTTCCACTTCTCCAACCCCTTAATTTTAAATAAGGAATGTACCATGTACGGCACATCATTAAAAAGGTAATTTTATGGGGAAGTCATAAATATGACAGTTTATTGCGAAACTTTTAATTTTAGCGCCCTCTATCGGGATAAAAAATCTGTAACGTATTTTAAAGTGTGACACTTCATTTGAAAGCTAATTTAAATACTAATTCAATGCGCCACATAACATTAATATAAATATTTCCATATTGCACTTGCAACAAAATAAAGTTAGCAATAATGTTTAAAATAATGCATGACTAATTTTTAAACTATTGCAAGTGCAATGTGGATATTTATAATAATATTGTTATTAATTAATGTTATGTGGTACATTGAATTAGTAATTAAATTTGCTTTCAAATAAGGTGTCACACTTTAAAATACGTAGTTTTTTTCTCGATAGAGGGCAGTACAATTAAAAGTATCACAATGGACAGTCATATTTCTAAATTCCCCATAAAATTACCTTTTTAATGATGTACTACACATTGTAGTATCACACTCTACAATACGTAGTAGTTTTTTATCCCGCTAGAGGGCGATAAAATTTAAGTAACGTAATTTACAGAAATATTTCTGAATCCCCCATTAAATTACCTTTTCAATGATGAGCCATACATGGTATATTACACATTTAAAATTAAGGTGTGGAGAAGTATAAGGGAGGGGGTTGACACATGACATATGTCTATATTGTATAAATGCCTTTAATTTAGAATAAAAATCGACCTGTTTTAGCATTTTGCAAAAATACCATGAATAATTCCGAAAAACATGATGAAACTGTTTTGAATGACCCACTCTGCATATCAAAAATGGCTAGATTTATCGAATTAGTTCATAGAACAAAATTAACTTAAAAATGCATTTTTTACAAGATGCGCTACATAAGAAAGATCCTCCCATCGAAAAATAATTATTGAGCGCAGCGCCATCTACATATTGACCTATTTAAAATCAATTTATATCTAAAACTGAAGCTCTCTTAGTGCCCTGTGAACTGGCTTTTACAGAATTAAAATATCTCTATTACTTACCAAAATATCCGGCCTGGGAGTTTTTATTGGTATATTAGAAACAAAATCGGGTTTATAACTGAACCTTGGGATACACCAATATTTACTGAAAGACATCCTGATTTATAGGTTTGTTTTATATTATTTTTAAAGTTTGTTTTGTTAACGTATTTTTTCCGGTCTCGAAGAAAACTTTGTAACTAGTTTAGGATCGTTTCCCTTTACACCCTAATATCTTATTTACAAAACAAAAGTTTCTGATTGATACAATCGAAAATCCGGCTGAGATCGCAGCAGAAAACTCCAACCTGACTTTCATCAGCCTCAATATAATCAATTAAAGTTTCATATAGGGCATGTATAGCAGATTGGGTTGACTGTTTTGCTTGAACACCATGATGGAGTTCAGAAAATATTTTAAAATAAAATTAAAAATTTAGAAATCTATCTAAAAACAATATGTAAAATTTTCTACAGGTCTAAAGTGTTCACTGTAATGATGATTCCAGATTTTAAAATGTCAGGAAATGTACCTTCTAAAACTGAAGGAATACCTAAATAATAACATCGATTCTAAAATAAATTGGAATATTTCTTTCAGTATCAAAGATGACACCTTAAGCAAACTCCCTGAAAAGACCTTTAAATATGTGGAGAGTCAATCAGATTTTATTTTATATCTCTGCTTTTATTATTGGTATTCTCACGATTGTATAGCTAACGTATTATAGCAAATCGCTAAATATAAACTCAATGCGAACAGCTAAATAATAGACTCATATACCGGGACTGATAAATTTACTAGTTAATATCATACACAACCTCCCATATAAAATTGATTAGACCTCGTATGAATTTCTTATCTCCCACTCCTGTATATCGGCAGTATCTAGTTAAACAAATAATATTGCATGGACACACAAGCAAAATATGAATGTCAACAAATGTCGGGTCCACTGTAAACACCGTTGTTTGCATTTTCAGGTAAATTGTCAGTGCTGTTGCTTGAGTTCGGATTTATACAATTAGTTTATTCTACGTTTTTGGAAATTTCAGTGAGTGGCTTGCATTTAAGTCGTGTTTCTCTAAATTGTTTTCCTATGGTAATTATTTGATCAAGATGGCATTGTGAAAACCTTTCCTTGATGTTCCTGATATTGAAACGGACAATGTTGAAGGCTCGGTTGAAGATAATTCTATGGCGCAGGCGTCAGAATTTTTAAATATTGTGACGTTTGTTTATTTTAAGCAACAGTTTATTTATTAATAATTTATTTAAACACTTATTTATTTTATAACACTATTATTCTAATTTATATATATTTCGAATGTCTTAAAACTCTTGACTATTTATCGTCACTGTCCATATAATAACTAACTGTCACTTGGTCCTCCACCAATATTTATATACTGTAACGGACAATACCTTGGTCAAAAATATTTTAGAATTGTGAAATGTACATAAGTTAAAATAATAACAAATTAAAATTACTTATTAAGGTTTCTGTTAAATTATTTATAGAAAAATAAATAAATAATGTAACAATGTTGATTTAATTTCAAGCTATGAAAGCATAATAGGTTTCTAACAGTGTACAATAAATTATAAATGAATATGAACTAATAATACTTACAAATTTTGAGCATCAACATGTAAAATTTGACTTCACATGTAATTTAATATCACAAATAAAACTCTTTTGACAATAATTTTACTGGAAACTTGTAGAATGGAGTTTTGGGATTAGTTACTGACACAATCCACACTTTGGGAAGTCCAATCCTAATAGCTGGGTACAAATTAAGATGTCAGTGTAGACTCTATCTCTGATCCTAAAAAAAATATTTAATATCAAAACATGTAGATGAGAATTAATGCTTACATAATGTTAATTATGGTTTGTAGAACAATTTTCAAATATTTAGAATCTCAAAATAACTAAATACCATTAAAAAAATAATAAAATAAAGTAACTTTTTAGGTCAATAATTTCAAGAAATGTTTTACAAAAAAGTGTATGCAAAAGCTTTAATTTAAGAATAAGTTAGAAAATCTTTGTAAATATTGTAAAATAAAATTGTTATAACTAAAAACTATCTAGTGAAAGTGTTTAAAATAAAGTGAGAAAAAGTTTATAAAAAAATAATAAATCATCCTCATATATGGATTTTGAAGGAAAATTTAGAAAAACTTACATCTTAGTAGGCTGTGACATCAAACTTTATTAAAAGCAATTTCCACCAAAAATGGAGTCAGTTCCTTTTTATTTTCTGCCCAGTAAACACCTAGGACTTTTGTCGAACTGTCGATAAGGAAGATTCCTGTATTACCGGTTTTTTTACATTTTTTGACATTGGAGCTGTAAAGACAGGAGATTTGCTGTCGAATTTTTGAAAATTGCCGCTGAAACTTCAATTACTGGATTGCCTACATATTATTCCCACAATAATATAAGTGAAAACTGGAGCATTACCTCGTTTGGAACATCACAATTCATCCAATAGGATTTTATAAGGTACTTCTGCACAAATTTGGAAAACCTATAAAAAAAAAAAAATGCTACGATAAATCTTGACAACTAGGAACTATTTCTATAAGACAAAAATATAAAAAAGTTAAATAAACATACCTAATCTAATCGAACTTTATTCAAACAGAATTCTAATTAAATTTATGCGAAAGTGACCCATATTAACATTGACATTTATTTTGTAATTAGGCTAAGATATTACCTATTCATTTCTATTTATATCTAATTTAGAATAATCATGCATGTTATTGATCTACAGACTTAAAACCAAACAAGTTTTTAGAACAATAATACTTTACTTTCTATCTACTAACTCTTTTGGCTTTGATGCAATCAATTTGGTAAAAAAAAAAAACATTTCTTGAATTAAGTACTTACGTGATTCACTTCATATTTAGAAAAACAGTTAATCACACAATTCTTAAATAAATTTCTTTTTAAAACTGAACAAATACATTTATTTATTTAAATCTTCGCTACAAATATCAACATAACCTCTCCGATCTCCACTTCCAACCATATTTAATATTTATGACATGCTGCAACTTCACGCTCAAGGAACCCACCTGTGGATTAAGACTACTCGGCTCACAACCAGATCTAAGAGGATCGTTATTTTAAATTATTAATATTATTTTTAATAGCTAGCTTGGAGCAATAAAGTTATTAGGTGTATGGTGCGTACTGAGACTGAATAGGTGTTGCAAGGTACGAGCTTTTGCTGGCGCCCAGGGTACATTATTTTAACAATATTTTTTTTTAATAAAATTACCTTTTGTTTTATTTTCTTCTGTTTAATACTTTATCCAATGACATTATTTTTTTTTAACTTTGATCATGAATGTTGCAAGAGTCAATCCTACACACTGGTAAGTTTCAGTAAATCTTAAAAATAATAATTATTAAAAAAAATAATAACAACAATAAATAAATTACACGCACGCGCACCTTCATAATACAAATGTGCTAGAAAGTTCACCATTCTCACTAATACACTAGAAACATTATCCCGTCCTTTCCCGAATAGTAATCGAAAGCACCTCCGCCATAGTCGTCCCATAGGTTTGGTCTTAAGGGGTTTAATTATGTATAATAATCGGACAAGTTGAGCCTCAAAGGCCAAATAAGACAGAGAGGGACATAAGGGTTAGAGCATGACTGAATAATGAAATGGCTCACATAACAATATAGACTTACATTCTCAAATCAGATGTCAAAATAAGAGCGACGCTAATAGTTACTGACCTTAAGTGAATTTGTAATATCACTTTAATATTGGGATTTATATAAATTAACATCGTATAAATGCTTGTCAGAGGAAGTAACTAAAAAGAAGTACAAAAGTTGTTTATGTAACTGCTAATGCATGTATTCCTGCGTTGTAGATATATACGAGGGATGTTAATGAATATGATGTTAAAATTAAAATATGTGTAAGATATTTTAGTACCGTTTTAAAAATATATCAAGAAAAGTCTCTATGAAAAGACTGGTAATGTTTCATGTTTAATGGGTAAGAAACTATATTATTTATTACTCGCAATATTGCTGTCATTAAGTGAATGCGAGTTAAATACGATGTTTTATCTACAACTTTTCACACAATTAAATAGAAAGGAACTCAAAAACTTAATATCTTTCGGTTTAATTAATGTTACTTTATGCTCGTGTATTAATTAATAGTTCCTATTTTTGCATAATATACTATATTTTTGAGAACAAATGATTAAGTTTAGAAAAGTTATTGGGACTTTTTGTTTAAATTTATCCCAACTATTACCGGTCAAAATATATGCACTATAACTTTGTCAAGTGCCTTTTCGAAATCGCTAAATATGAATAATACATTTCTGCCATATTAAATATACATCCTACTTAGTATCTCAAATCTAAACCAATAATTTAAAATTTAATATTTTTATCCCTTTTATAATATGGAAACAAATTTTACAAACTCAGACATAAAAACATTCAACCAAACGACGATTTTGGGACAACCTATACGATTTAAAACTAGAAATCAAAAACTACAATGTCCACTGCTGAAACAAGTTTATCTAAAAATGCCAATGACCTCAAAAAAACTCCACTAGTAGTTTAAACTTGATATATAACGAAAGTGACATTTGGCGGTAATGGATTTTTCCTACATCTAATTTGAGGACCTACAGAAGTTTATATCAATTTGGAGAAGCAAAAAAAAACGGTCTGGGTAATAAGTTATTCATGGGAATGTCACAAATGGGGGATTAGAAAAAAATGAACGTAAAGACTGGCGAATAAGGACCAATAAGAAAACGAGAATGTTTTATTTAAGAGATGAGATGGATAAAATGTTTGTATTTGTCCTGTTTTTACGCTTTATCCGTTTTTACAGGAAATACACAGTGTTTATAAAATAAGAATAATGTATCAAGTAAAATTAAAATTAAAGTATAATAAAAAAATATGATGGTGCCCTGAAGTATTAAAAATGATATTAGAATATTATGGAAAATATATTGGTAGAGTAAAAATTAGTATAACATTTAAAGAAATAAATACGATTAGGTGACAATAAGAAATAATATCAACGCAACGTTTATTAACTGATTTTGAATGCAGGGATGGCCAAAAACTAAAAGATGGATGGATTCCAAATGCACTGTATTTGTCTGCATTGCTCTTAGATTGGAATTAATTTATATTGGTAATATAAGCGTAGTTTAAATTATACAATAACCCTCACCCAGTCTCCGGTAATTATAAGACTATCTGAGCTAGTTTAATTTATGATTACCTCTTGATTAAATGGAAGCGAATCAAGGTTAGTAGTATGGCGTTGTGCGCTTTATCTTCGTGCGATCAAGCCATCATGTTTATTCTTGTTACAGCAACTACTATTATATTATGAAATTCTATTAGAGTATAATTTATTTAACATGTAAGATTATGAGTTAGAATGTATAATAAATAAAGAATTTAAACTATCGAATTTAACTAAAGCACAACTAGGGCAAAAATGGCGAAAAATAAAGGAATAATAACTAAGATGTGCTAAATTAAAAATGATTCAAAATACGTTATTATGCTTTATTTGTATTACTAAAAGCGTATTTACGTATTAAAAACCGATGAATTAGTGATTCGTCACTATAGAAGAGGTTCAGCTTGTAGCTTTAAATGGTGATGTTATACTAAGTTTATATACCCTTAATAGTAATCTTAATTACTAATAATAATTTCTAACAATGAGTTCTAATCATAATAACTTTTATAATGCAATAGTGAAAGCTAAATGCAGTCTTAAAATTTCATAATCAAGAGTAATGTCATAATCTTGTGTAATGTCATAATATTTTGTAATGTTGTAATATTTTGTAATGTCACAATCTTGTGTAATGTCATAATTGGATGTATCGATTAAAATCTTGTAAAATATCAATATATCAGATAGTTGAAAGTACATGAATGTTCATATTTGGTCATAATGGTTTATTTATCTTAAACAGTTTATTATTTAATTTATTTACAACTATATTTACTTATTTATTTACAACTTTATATTTTATTTCGATTTTGTAAAGGCATAAAAATTAATAATTATTTTATTAGAGTTATTTTTTTGCTAATAGGACTGAAGGATACATTGTACTTTGGTTTTATAGATTCCTTTAAATTATACATTATCGCTGTCCTGTAAGGGTCAATTAATAAGTAATTTTAGAACTAATTAGTTTGCAGATACTCCTAAGGTGTTTTTGGTGTTAAAAAGGCACACTTTTTAGTAGGTTTTAAAATTTAGTTTTAAAAATTGTTTTAGGATTATACTTTAAATTAAATTGATGCCAGAACCTTTTACGTACATTTTCTACAATTTTACAACATAAATCTTATAATTTATTTAATCTAGTAAACGATACGACTCTTTTAAAACTAGTGGCGGCTCGTGGGCACTAGCGGCAGTGGGGCACACACTGAAAAGGAATCCCGGGATTCGTTTTTCCCTTAGTAAAACAAGTTCTCCGCTTAATGAAAATTAAATATATTTAAAAACAATCAGTTGGGGCAATAACGATTTCTGAATGTGACTGCAGGGAGCTAAATGTGACCACTCAAAATGCATTTAACTATGTATGTGGCTATTTAATCAAAAAATCATTACATATACACTCTTGCGAAATTTGCTTAAATTTCTCAGAAGAATGCAATTTACTTAACAATTCTAACTTGTTAACGCATTTTAAAGCATACGACTCTTAAGAAAAGGTGTTTGGCAATTTAAAATCCCCCAGCGAAAAATGTCTCTTTTATATTTTCAAATTAGAAAAAATATTTATATCTCTATTTGATAGTTTGTCAACTAAGCCTGGAATTTCCAACGCATACCTTTTTGAGATAAGCACAATAGAATTTGGTCATCCTTGCCAACAATTTGCGAAAATGTACACCATTAAATTATTTATAAGTCTCAGAATTTTTTATACTCTTAAATATGCAAACAGAGATTTGAAATCCTTTTTTCACTTTTGGAAAATATGCGCCCCTACGAGTTGGGATATCGAAAGGCACATGGCTTCGACAGTCTAACTCGTAGATTTGAAGTCAATCAGATTCCGACTTTCGTCGGCGCACATACATTTTAATCCCATCCTACGTCCTTTAATTCTCCCTTTCCTTTTAACATCTTATAGATGCAACAATCGCTGATTGTACTTCTCTTTTTAATTTGTCTTTGGTTTAATTACCCTAGGGTTAATGGGGTGTATTTATCGGATTTTCTCACTTCATTTTTCATTGTAATATCTATTTTTGTTTTAGGTTAAAAATAATTGTAAGCCTTGTTTATATTAAAAAAATCATCTACGTATGATACACCCTGTATGCTTTTAATAAATATCTTTACATTTAACTAAATAGAAAGTTCATAATTATATGACGGACTGTTGAGAAACTCCGGCATTTCCATATAATTATTTTAATAAACTCCGTTTCGACTTTATTCTGACACCGTAAATGATAATAATATTATCAAGCCGTTTCGCGTGCACGTAAATTAAAGCAAAAATCTCGCTGATAATAAGCGGTTACCGGCGCCAGTTCTATTAATTTATTAGCGAGATTTTTCACCTGAGATCGTTTTCGGAATAAACATTTTGCGTGCCAACCGCTCATTAGTCGCTGACTCCGAAACGTTCCTAAATGCATATTTACGCACTTTCGTGCGACGGCTTTTCTTTATAACCGGCCCTAATTTAGGAGTTTTATGTTTGTCGGAATTTTAGGGTGGCTTCGTTTATGTTACTTATAACTCATTTAAGATTCAAGAATGTTCTAAAAATAGGAAATCCCTACAAAAATAAAACTTCAAAGAAAAGAAAATGACACGAAAATAACAAGGAAATAACGTGAGCCTGAAAACCACTGTCAATGCTCGGGGATCTGTTATAACATTAATTTCGATCTATTAAGTCTTTAGGTTGTCCCAGATGTCAACCGAGTGGCTCCGGTTTACTCAAGTGGAGATGGAAGTGGGTAATCACAAAATAATCTAGGATTACTAATATATTGTCAAAAAAGGGGGGGCGCCAATTAGATTTAGCTGAGCCTTAAATAACTTAGAACGATCCTATCTTAAATCTAATAAAAGATGAGGGAATAACAGACAACCTTAACTTACACTTCTTTATTTTTTAAAAATAAATCAACTATTTTTCCCTCTTCAACTAAACAATATTACAAAACAAAATCAGGGTATCAACCCGTTAAATGGACTGACTAAGTGATTTCCCCTTATTCTGTGTACTTAGTTATAAGATTAACAAAATAAACCTGTTAAAAAAAGAAAATGTGACACAAAACTTATGATATAGGTGTTTCCCTAAAATTACCTATCTAGTAACTAAAAATCTAGCAAAGTTAAGTATTTAAATATGCATATGTATATCTTTAAGTAAAATATATAACGTTCTAGTTTCTAACACAGAAACTACAAACAGAATAAGTCTAGCAAAGTTGAGTAACTAAACATATATGTATATATTTAAGTAAAGTAAAAGGTATAACGTTTTAACTTTTTAATACAGAAACTACACGCAAAATGAAATCATACGTTTCCTAAAGTGATGATTGTGTAATTTTATGCGTCGTTAGCGTTGGATCCAAGGCGAAGGACTAAAATGCACAAAAGGGTGAAATTTTGACGGTTAAAGCAGGCGTTAGTTTCTGTTGAACACTATAGTACTAGCAGGCATAAAATAAACTTAATAATAAAATCGTAAAACTTGAAGTGTGAGTTAAATAACAAAAGGTTTCATTACATATAAAAAAGAAACAAAATTAATCAACTTAGCTGCTCATTCTGCAGCCCCCAGAATGATACTTTTCGAGCCCATCTTCATGCTCTCCATCTATTCTTTTCAAAATATGGTGCCCAGGTCCAGTGGATTTCATAAAACGTCTCGCTCTTACCAACAAACTATCCAGATCATTGAAGATTGAGAAAGGACTTTCCTCAGTGCCTCTAGCAGTCCAAAGAGAAGTAGTCATGACGTCGCACCAAATCGATGTTGCGAGCCACAGCTCAAAAATAATGAAACTGAAACTGAACCAATGAGCTATGTGATCGAGTCGTTCTGAACTAGTTCAGTTAGTTCATTAAAGAGATATGCTTCTTTGAACTAGTTCGTTCGTGAACTACCCAAGTCTATTGCATATTCGATTTATTTTGACTTATACCTACCTGTATTAGTAACGACATAACTTCCAAAATGTATTGTTTATATTTTTAGTATGCAGTATAACAGCAGGTTGATAAAATATTGCTAAACATGTCTTCTAGAGCTCTGAAAATTTTGCAAATGCTTCAAACAGAATAAAACGACAATCAAAGTTTATTAGGTAGTATTAATTTTATTATTTTTTGGTTTTTACGTTTTGTTAAGTTGTCCGTAGAAAAGTTCAAGATGTTAATCTTTATGTTCTTGAATCTGGAAATTTAGAATTAGAAGTTACGAATAGTAATGTTGGGCAGCAGATTGCAGGTAAGATGAATTTTATAAGTCGATTTTTAAAGCAATAATAGTTAAACATGTTTTTATTTTTCATGGTTTAGAAAGTAAAAGCTGTGACAAAAGTTTATCTTCTGGTAATAATTCGGAACAAAGTACATTAAAACCTTGCATAGATAGAAATATGCAAAGAAGTCCAAGTAAGTTTCAGCTTCAACCTGTTATTTTCTAAAACTATTACAAAATATTAATATTTTTAGATTCAAAAGGGTCTAGTCCTGCGCCTTCTTTACCTTTAGAAATACAGGAACAGTTTGCAGGAATTTTTGACTCGTGATGACGATGAAATCGATCCTGATTATGTTCCTAATGATGATGATTTGGAAGATGTTCAAGAGAGTCCAGCACCACAAAAAAGCGAAAAAGACTTGGCGATACAGTAGAACAAGCTTCTGATGAAGAAGAATCAACAAGAGATGATGATACAAATCAGGTAGCAAATAAAGTCAAAGAAACTCGAAAAATCCGAAGAGACAGAAAAGTAAAACGCAATACAGGACAGGAGTATTGTACCAAAAAAAAAATAAGACAGTTCGGAAAAAGGGTCTAAAGGAATTGAAAAAATGCAGAAACAGCTGTGATGAAAAATTTAATAACGACGTAAGATTGGTTTTGTTCAACGATTTTTGGGCTATGGGTAGCTGTGACAGAAGGGCTCAGTATATAAGCGATTTGATTACTTTACAAGATAAAAAGGTTATTCGCATACATAAAGCAGATAGCATTAACCAACATAAATGTACTGCAGTCTATTATTTCAGAATAAATAACTTGCAATGTATATGCAAAGAATGTTTAAAAAAAACATTTGATTTAAGTAATTAGTTTATTGAAGTTTTGTTAAAAAAAAGAGCGGTATCTCGGGCATAATAAGCTTGGATCAAAGGGGAACTCATAAGAACAGGAAAAATTATTAATGAATTAATGAAAATGACAAACAGATTGCCAGAGATCATATTTTATTTATTCCATCCTATGAGAGCCACTACACTAGGAGGCAATCCACCAAGAAATATTTGCGACAACATTATATATTAAGTTCTTTATACCAAGCCTACAAAGAAAAATATCCGGGGAATTTTATTAATAGGAAAGCTTATTGGAATTTTTATAAAAATTTACAAACAGCAAGTGACCAGGTTGGTAAATTCCCTGATGTACCTCTGAAGAGGAGGACTAAACTATGGACCAAGTTATCTTTTTGTATGTATTTTGATATTAAAATAATAAAGTATCCATAAAAATCATACTCTAGTATTATTGTGTAAAATGAATATGGAGATAAGTTACAGCTGCTTTTGCGTAAAAGGAGATAAGTCAATCAAAAGTCACTTTTTTCTATAATTTTTTATGCGTCTTGTTATATCCATAACAGCTTTGCTTTATTAAGAATATGTATTTGTCAGTAAAAGAATCCATAAAATACTTTTTCCGCCTGCCTCTATCCAAAGTATACATTTCCTGACCTCATTGCAAGGAGCAAAGTCATACTTTTCCTCCCTAGGGAGGAAAAGTACTTTTACTCCCTAGGTAGGAAAAGTAAAAGTGACGTCATGGTATGTCATAAATGAAATAGCTTATACGGCATTGACGACCTAAACTATATTCTATTATATAAGTAACAATTTTACCGTTTATTTATAGAACACCCTGTATTTTGCAAAATAGTAAAAATCAGTAAATTGTTATTTTAATTTTACGATTTTTACATTAATAATTTGACTTCAATTCATAGATTCATCCGATTTTCAAATTTAGGACAGAAATATTATAGCATGCTATGGTCGATTGACAGATCAGTTTTAAAGTGTGTTACGCTATAATATATCTACAAAATATAAAATAATATTTAAAAAATGAGTGATTCAAGCGAATTTAAAGATATAAATAATACACCACTGGATATTTTGGAACAGGTTAATGCAACAGTTCAATCTCTATTACCCCAAAAATTTAAAGAAAAATACGAAAAACGGTATTTACATTTCAAGCAATGGGCAGAAGAAAAGCATGTTCGTACTTACTCTACCACAAATTAAAAATATGTAGGATGCAAGAATGAAAATAACATGCCTATAATTTGTACTATACCTACTTCATAATTTTAGTTCTTTAATAAATTTTGTTTATTAGTTTCATAAATAAATTATTTAAAAATGACTTGTTATTTGAGGGAGGCGGAAAAATCATATGTATTACTTGGGAGTAAAGTGCCTTTTCCTCCCTTGGATGTTTACTGCCCTCCGCTTCGCGTCGGGCTGTAAACTTCATCCTGCGGGAGGAAAAGTGGCACTTTCCTCCCTAGTAATACAAATAGCTATTAACTAATAATAAAGTTGAATTTCTTTAAATTGCTATTTTCCACAAAATGACGAATTTGACTTAACACCCTTTTCACGCGCATCAGCGATTTAATTTCAAGTATGCATCAAAAAGTCATTTTTGATTATGTTAGGTTGAAAATTTAATAATTTTTTAAATTTCATAAAACACAATTCTTTATAAATTTTATTAAAATTGCTCAACTCGTACTGTGTTTTCCAATATAAATTTAAAATTACAACCGGTGAAACTAGAATATTTTAAAATGGAATAAACATTCTAATATCAAGAGATTTTGATTTTTTTTTCTGTTTTTTCTTCTGTAAAATATAATTGAATTTGAATGGGTGTCTTTTAAGGGTTCGTCCTTTAAAAAACTTTTTTTACGAAAATTGCAAAAAATACAGTTATAAACACATTTTTATTTCATTGTTTTCTCATTCATGCTTTGTATTCTCATAATAATGTTTTAGGTAAACGATTTCATTGTTCTTTAAAAAAAACCTCTTTTATGTGAACTCATTGCATATTACGCCGCCGTTATTTTATTTGTAGAAAACGTTATATGGAATGAATGTTGCAGTTTTTTGTTTCATTGTATTTGAGAATGATATATTACGGAATATGACAATAAAAAGGGTATTTATAGTCGACTTATTAATAGTAATTAGTATTATTATTAAGCATAAGTCGAAGTTGAACATTTACAATAGAAGCGACCAATTTATACTCGCATAATAAAAATTATACATAGGGAATTCGGCAAATAGTACTCAAAATAAAATCTTCAAACCATATTCAAGTATATCACAACTGATACGTGCGACCACTTTCCTCCAAAAACACTACTTTTTTGGTTATTACTAGAGCTTGGATTATGTGCAAAATGCATATAAAGTATGCCTGCGAATTTAAATTTGGGAAAAACTTCATTGATTTACCAGGCATCCATAAAAACATAGATGGGTACAACTAATTGATGCAAAACCACTCTCCAAATTACACCCATTATAACAAATTAATTCCTTAAATTTGGCATATCGACCTAAATTATTTTGTAAATTTAATTTAGAACTACTATCTACTACTAAAAATAATAATTTGAATTTTCTGCCATCTGTTAATTGTCATTTTAGTACCTGCTTCAAACACAAGGTGGCGCTTATTTGGTTTAAAAGTCTAATAGCTGGTTAAATTTGATTTTTAAATATTGTTTATGTGGTTTTCATTCAAATAAACTGAGATTGGGGGTTTCAATTTATTTGAATTATAGCCGGTTAAATTTGATTTATAAATATTGTTTATGAGGTTTTTACCTCGAAAACTAGTTATAGAATCGGTTTAGGTCAATGAACACTTTTTCTCAGAGCATCGAGTTCTACAACATATCAACATTTCAGAAAATTTGAAGAAAAGACATTTTTTCATAAGAAAGGTGACTGGTCCTTCCTGGAAATTTCTCTGTTTGTCATGGAAACGTTTTAAAATAACAGCATATGATCAGCTATAAAAGAGAAGTGTTAAATTTTCTTTGAAATACCCTGTATCTATATCCAAAAACGGTCAGAATTATTTTCTTAAAGGGCATAGATGCTGTGTTCTGAACAGAAGCAAATTGTTTGCATCTTAATATCCACCCTAGGTAAATCGTTGTATTTCATTCTCCCTAATTTGCCACTTAAGAGTTGAAATAAAAGAATGTTCCCCTGCTGTAAACAAGAACGCCCATAGGAAACAAAATTAGCTCCAGGGAAAATTGTGATTATGTTCCAATATAAACCTTGTTCCTTCTTATTAGTCGCTTGTGGCCTTTGATATTCAGACTAAAAGGCCAATTTATTTATCTTCAAAACACGTCCAATACATACAGTGTGGTGCACAGGGAAAGGAATAAATAATGTATTATTTCGTAACTAGTTGACTTCTAGGAAAAATCTAGAAACGCGTCGATTTTTATTTTAAAACGAACGTTTTGTTGGTGGTGTTAGAAAAAGTAAAAAGAATTTTTAAAAGTTCAGGCGAAGAAAATTTGAATATAGAAGTTAGAAGTTTTGAAAGAGGAAATTGTACATTAAAAAGAATAAATTTAATAAAGAAATTAATTCTTTTTGTTAATTTTATTTAATGTCAGTTTTTAAATAAAGAAAACAGCAGTGTTACTTAAAAACTCGAAAATCTGTGTTGTTAAGAAAACAAAAGATTTCAAACTATACATTTTTAAAAAGTAGATGAATCTCTCTTTTGAATGTCATCAAAATATACAGGGTGTTCCATTTAAAATAATACATATTTTTTCCATTCAAGTTGATCAACATTAGTGGATCACCCTGTATTGATGTAATAAAATGTGAACAAACTTGAAAAAAAGCTTTTGGATAAACGAAAGCAATTAGTGAAAACCCCATCTCTTTAGAGCAATTAATAGGCTGTGCATTAACAATTAAAATCGATCACTCTTATTTGGGACACCCTGTATATTTATATACAAACCACAAGATCATGTTAGATAGTGGTATTAAAAGCTACACTAGATACAAGCATCAAAGTAAGGCGAAAGTAAGCAGAGCACAAGCGATGGTATCAGGACAACTAGTTAATTAGGAGTTAGCAAATTATTTCACATCTACTGGAACTTCTACAACTAAAGCAAAGCAATTGAAGGTACCGAGTATATGTTCTAGGAGCTGTACAATAAGTGGTACAGATATAGATACAAAATGTTAGGTGGCTTTTAGAAAAAAGTACTATTTTCACAAAAAGGTGCTGTCAGGAATAATAAGTATACTTTCCAATAGTAAACTTTTTCAGTTCTATTAGCTTAAATATCCTAATAAAATTCGATTTAGTTTAGGTACCACATGTAAAACTTAAATCTTCTTTAACATAAAGTATGACATTTATACCCATCCAAACAAAACAAATTTGGATGTCAAACTATATGTTCATATTCAGGTACAGGTTATGGAAAATTAATATACCTAATTTGAACAATCTTGCGTTTTCTTTTATTGTCAGGTAATTTTTAGATTAAATTATATAACTTTTATATTAATACTACATCTAAATGCAATATAAATTACTTATTAGTTTCAGATCCTTTCTTAATTTTCAGTTAACCCCCCCCCCCATATATGATATCAACAAAAATAACAAATATCCACGAGATGATGGAAAAAACATATGCTTTAGTTCAAGGTATACGTTACTTATCTAGTATTTATATGTTCAGAGAAATTAAGATCGAATTTTCTACGTTCACTAGGTGCAAAAACTGCGTTAAAGACTAAGTAGGTTCATAAAACAATAATTACACTTTCCCATTTATTTAGTCAAACACGCGCTATTTTTCGATGCATCATTTTTTAATTACAGACAGATAAAGAAATATTGCAACGGAAAAACAAAAGCAGATTAATAGCTTAATATCCCGTTACGACGTGTACACCTTAATGCCCTTTCTTCCTCCGTTTTATATTGGATCCATCGGTAAGAAAAGTAAAATTGACAAGTCCCCAGATACGGCACCATGTCTAAATCCGTCCGTATTAGTCTCTGGGCCAATTTAAATTGAGATTATTTGAGGTATAAAATGAGAAGTAAGTGCATGAAGACGAGCTTAAAACTAGATTATTTGTAAAATGTTATTTTTACAACATTCATCCCAAAAAAGTTTTCCTTAAATCAAAATTTATTTGAACGAATTTTGCGTTCATAAAACGTAGTTGTTCATTTAAAATTATGGTTTGTTTAAAAAATAAAAGTCTTTACCACAAATAATTATATAATTTATTGGCATCTAGTTTCAGTCAGTTTGATCATTATCAGGCTTTATAAAATTGTAAAATGTTATATACCAATAGGACAATATTTACGTACATAATGTACAAAAAACAAACATTTATAGGATGAACCAGTTGAAGAGTTTGGCGTAATATCCAGGCTAGTTTAAACAATGTTTTCCTAAAATTTTCCAATTGTATAATAGCTGATAATATATGATGTTTATTTCATAAATAAGACCTATTAATCTTGTGCCTTGTATTTTGTAGTTGTTATTTACGGTTTACTTACTCATTTTTTCGTTCAATTGCCTGTTTACCCACTCACACTTATATTTTGGTATTTATGTTTGGGTCTTAAAGTAAACTTCTAAAAGTTAAACCAGGAACACAAGGACATAAAATGTTATTTGCAATTTCTTAAAGGCCATTAACGTTAACAAGCATATTAATCTAAAAGTTTCTTTTGTCTTTTGTTGAACATTGAACGACCTACATTATTATAACTTTAACAAGTTTGAAGTTAAGCTCTTACCTACTACTTACTTAATGTTTCCTTGAAAATTTAGTAATATGTTTAACAGAGATTTTGATTTTACGAAACCAGAAAATAAATAGGTAGTAGAGTTTTAATGAAGATGCTTTCTTTAATATATTTTTGAATGGAAATATTATTATTATTATTTTTTATTATCTCCCGACAAATATTAAACACTTTCCATCCCGATATATAATATAAATATCATTAAAGTATTTGATAATCATCAAAGGTTTATTTAGTTTTATATTTATTAAATTTTTTTTATTTGAAGAAAAAATCGCATCAACCACAAAGGTTATTAGCGAATTGTAAGTTACTATTGGTGGAATACATACAAGAGAAATATGACAATATAAGAATCACTAAATAGAATTTAGTATGTTGATGGGTTTCAAAAAACGTTTTGTACTGTTTATATTGTACGCAGAGCCTAGAATGTTAGCTATTGGACCAGCGGGAAGCAGGGGCGTGCGGTCCATGGAAGCGGGGGAAGCACCGCTTCCCTACACTTTAAGATTTAGAAATAAATATTTTTCAGTTTACAATGCATAGAAATTAATATTAAATTAGATACTATATTTTTTCTGAAACATTACGTAAACTTCGTAAATGTATTAACAATTCATTGGTGTAATGTGTAAACGCACGCACCACCCATGAGAAAATTAATTGTGTAAACGCACACACCATATAGGTACTTCAAGTCCGTCGGCGGAAGCGCGTCTTCAAAAAGCCGGCTGATCTTCCAATTGATTTTGCTTCGTGTTATTGACCCTGCTTTGCGGCGACGGTAGTCAATCTGAATATTGCAATCATATTGCAATTCGCACCGCAAATCGACGTGTGAGAAAAATCGTAGACTTCAGATAGATTTCGGTTTGTTTTTCGTATTGTTTTTCTTTTTGTAAAATGGAGGAACTATGCACTGTACCTGAGAACAATAATAATGTGGTAAATTGTGCCTGTATTGTGTGCTCTTTATTGAAAAAAGGATTTTCAAGTAGAAATTTTAAAGAGGAAATGGACACTATTAATTCTAGTAGATTAAAGGATCCTATCAATTTAGAGACGAAAGTAGAAAAGTCAGCAAAGAAATTTACCAGGCATTTTCACGTAGGGTTCTATGAAAAGTATGAATGGTTAATCGGCTGCAAAACTTTGAAGAAATTGTTTTGCTGGCCTTGCCTACTTTTTAATATAGCCGAAAAAAAACACATTTGAACTCAGTCGGTATTACAGACTCGAATAATTTTCACAAAAGTGTAAAACGACATGTAAATAGCAAATCTCATATAAGTACTACAATTAAAGAAAAAACATTCGGGACCTATCGCATTCGCATTAAACATAGTTTGGACAATCATTTAAAAATAAGCAACAAAATTCACAATGAGAGGGAAAAAAAAATAGGGACGTCTTACAACGATTAATAGATGTAACTTGTTTCCTGGGAGAGCATGAACTAAGTATTAGGGGTCACAATGAAGCAAGTGGATCCGCCGATCGAGGAAATTACATGGACCTTATAAGTTTTTTAGCAAAATACGATGATACCCTAAAAAATCATTTTATTGATTCGACGACTTTCCGAGGTACCTCAAACAGAATGCAAAATGATTTAATTAAATGCACTGCCGACGTTGTGATGGATTACATTAAAAGTGAAATTAAAAAAGCACCTTTCGTATCAATTGCGCTTGATGAAACCACAGATGTAGCAAACTTAAGTCAATTATCGATTGTTGTGCGATATGTATTGGATGGCATTCCTCAAGAGCGTAGGATTTTTGGACGTCACTAGCGAACGAACTGCAGATGCATTGTTTAAAATTGTTTGTGACATTATTTTAAGTTTAGAATGTGGTTCTAAGCTTGTTGCCCAGAGCTACGATGGTGCTGCCGTAATGGCTGGCCATTTAGGATGCTTTCAAGCTAAAATGAATAAGAAGTTTAAACATGCACTTTTCGTTCACTGTATAGCACATAGCTCACTGATTTAGGTACCCATACAAATTTTAACTTACTTTATAATAAGGTGCAATACGCGGTCAGAACAAAATAATATAAACACATTTGCATACTTATTTATTAAATGTTCTACTTCCATTTCTACTGAACAGTTTTATAAAACTACAGTTCTTTCTTGTTACCCTCTAAGCTATTATTCCAGTTCCTCATGGCGAAAGAAAGTACAATCCTAATAACAAAAGAAGGAGAAAAACGATATTTACATCAACACCTTATAAGATTGAGCTCGAGGAGGGTCTTGAGAAAACCAAAACAAAAAAAGCCAACAGTAGAGAGTGTGAGTTTTGTGCGTATACGTGTATTTTTTATTTGTTTTTAAATTTCTTTTTGATTTTGACTAAAAGTTTTTTAGAATGTTTTTTTTTTATTTTTTGTTAATTTTTATATATTACTATCCTGTTTTGTCCAACTAGGTTGATAAAACAGGATACTTGACATCTTTTTATAAAAAAGCAGTTCCTTTTTAATTTTAATTATTTACGAAAATTAAACTACATTAAATTAAATTAAATTAATGGTATAATGATGATGTTGTCGTGTAAAAATATTCGTTAATGCCACTCAATTATTAAAAAAAGATATAATAAATATTTTGTTAAGTATCCTGTTGTAATGAAGTCAATTTTCATTACTATATTTCGGCCTATTCCGGATATAAATTTCAATTTTTATTTTATTTTTATTTTAACTTCATGGGTAGACCCTGTATATAAAATTTTGTTTCATTTAAATTCGCGTATTTTACCTGAGTAACGAAAGCGCGCGCGCTTCGCGCACATCGAGTGGGGAGCTAGCCTGCTTGGGCATAGAGACTGGAATTCAGAATTCGGATTATTAAAAATCATTCAATTCACGTTACCGATTTGACTAACATCTGCTGCTTTTGCTCCGATATACCTACACTAGGGTTTCCGATCTCGGCAAGAAAGATCGATTCTTAGTATCGATCCAAATGGTGGAGCCAAAGATCGATACAAGAAAAATCGGGAGGAAAAAATATCGATCTCGTAAAGATCGAAGATCGATTCTTTTTATGTAAAATATAAAATTAAATTTAATTAATAAAAAATAGACAAAAAATTTAATCTTTATTTTAAATATAAACATTGTTTGGAACTTAAAATTGTTAATATTCAAATTCTAAGATTTAAAACTATTCAAAAATACGAGTTTATTTGACATTTTTCCACTTTTTCTATCAGGAGTAATCAGATTTCCTGTTCGAAAAAATAGTCTCTCGGATGGAATATATGTTCCTAACACACATAAAGACTTTTGAGCAACTTTGTTTAAATTGTTGAAAAGAATTTGACTATGCCAATATTTAATAGGATCTGTTGTCTTCAGATTCGAAAGAGGTTCATTCAGGTAACATTTACGCTTTACGAGAATACTCAAATATCCACAAAACACTCTCACATTACTCAAAACGGCGATAACGATCAGTGAATTTATTCTTTTGACGTTTATGGTAACCACAAAATACTCGAAAAGTACATGTAAGAGGTGGGCTAGAATCGATCTCCGATCTCAGTACTTTCCATCGATATATAGATCGATCTCTATTTTGAAAAATCGATCCTAAAAAATCGAAATCGTGAAACAAAAGATCGATTCTTGATAAGATCGTATCGAGATCGGAAACCCTTTACCTACACCGCTGAAAATTATCGCCGATACCGTAGTTAGGTACACCGAATTTGTTTACATTTTTTTTTGTCGACGGTTCTTGAGTTAAAACGTTCGAATACCGGTTTCATTTGAAATAATTATTCCGTTTTCGATTTTATTTAAGAGAAATAATAATTGATTTCAGATTTTCGTTAAAAATATTTTGATTTACCGATAAATTATTTAGTTTTGATTTTATTTAGAAACATTGAAAATTAGTTTTTGGTTATTAGGAAATAGAAACTTTGTTTCTATTTTAATAATTAATTAATTTTATTACGACCGTGAATTGTGTTTCTATTTTACAGTAATAGTAAACCTAATTTCAAATTAAATTCCGTATACAGTTGATTAGTTAATTTTCATTGCGACCGTGGATTTTGTTTCTAATTTTTTTTAAGTAATAATAAATTTAAATTTAAATTAAATTCCGTACATAGTTAATTATTTAACTTTTACCACGACCGTAAATTTTGTTTCTATTTATTCACAATCTGGTTTAACTTTTTTTTATTTATGTTTCTTTACTTGGGAATAGAATTAGTTCGAAAGTTGGAAAGTTGAAATAGTATCATTTTTCATGTCGAGTGGACTGGTTGTGGCGAGAAAGCTCACATGTGATTAGATACTATCCCGGTTTTAGATTTTATTTAGATTAACCCCTATCCGTGATTAACATATTAGTGTTTTTCTTATGTTTGAGAGTGCTGGTTGTGGCGAGTACACTCATCATAGGATAAATACTGACCCGGTTTGATATTTTGTTTTGTGTTTGTGTGGGCTGGTTGTGGCGAGTACACTCATCATAGGATTGAATACTAACCCGGATTTTGATTATTTTCTTTTAGTTACCTCCGCGCCGTGATTAAAATGATAGTATCATTTTTATGTTGAGCGTGCTGGTTGTGGCGAGTGCACTCCTCATAGGATTGATACTATCCCGTTTTCTTATCATTTATCTATTCCCCATTCACTAAAACAAGGAGGTTTGTTTCAGTTTCAATACCGACTAGAGAGTTAACCAGATAACTTTTTCTACGACCGTGATTTTAATTTTTTTTACGAAACAAAATATTTAACTGTAATCTTTATGCCGATTTAAGAGTTAACTAATTAACTTTTGCTACGACCGCTATTATTTGTTTTTGGTTTCGTTTTGGCTCAACCACCGATCCGACAAATTTATTAATTAGATACTATTGCCACCGAGCATCTTTCTTCTAATTTTAATTCTACCGTCTGATTGAGACTAATCATTACTGGCCGATCTGTTTGTTTTTATTTTGTTCAGGGTTTTAAAATTACGAGCGGGGGTGGGCGTTGAAATAATACTTACAAATTATTTATTGTAAATAGTTAAAAATTCAATATATGTGTCAACGTTACCTTGGCTATTACTGAGGTTACTGATCCCTAATTTACTTCCCCCTTTATTTCAGCAGTGAGAAATTCTTTATCACCACAAGTAACGATTAAAGCCCGTTACTTGTGGTTACTTATTACCTGTGTCTGAGTGACCAACGACCCCTGGAATTTTTCATCTCCATCTGTGCTGCCCGAGTACTTTCGACGCCGTTTCGAAAGTTTGTGGAGTAAACCACACATCAAATCTGGCGCCCGAGAGCCGTCCCGTCAACAGGCGTCATTTGTAAGTAATCGTTTTCTCTGAGGCGAGAAAACCCCTTACACTGTTATGGGCAACTCTCCCCTATATTTTTTCCTGATTAAAATAAATTTCTACTTTACACATTTTTAATATTAAATTTATTGTTTTAATTATATTACTGTTTCTACTTCCATTGCTACTTTATAATAAGCTCTCCTCTCCTTCTTACATACCTGCTTTGTAGAGACAACTTTAAAAATGGGCGTCGTGACATTCAAGGGGTATGTATTGGTAAGATCCTATTTGTATATTTGTTTAAAATACAGATGTATTTCCGACGTAAAAAAAATTACAGAGTTGAGTCTTAATCGTAATCCAGCACTTTCAAATAAACAAAAATATTATTCCAATTTTATTTACTACTTAAATCTATAAGAAAATTTATAGAATGGCTTTTTTATATACTCTGCATTGTGACACGTCACGCTTGCGTGGAAGTGGAAGTCGTGGGTGGCGTCAGGCTGTTATCTAGAACAAGGGTTACCCGGGCGCCAGTTTTGATAACGCAGTTTGCTGTGCGACCTATTAGTACACTAAGAATGCACTCAAAGTAGCCCCAGTAGAGTAAGTAAATTCCAGGCGGTCACTTACAAATGGGGTAGGACTTGAAAAAAACTTAACAACGTTAATATCCACCTTACTTAACCTAAATAGTATAATACCTTCTATCCTAAAGGCATTTTAGAAAAACTAGATAAAATAGGGGGTATAGTTGAAAGAAACACAGGAAGTTCATACAAAATAATATATTTAAAACGGCAACCACGGTGAAGCAATACGAAACCCAAATTATATTAGTCTTTATTTAAAATCATAAGCTCACAAAAATAATAAAAATAAGAAAATAAATATAAACCAGTAAGAAAAAATCAGCGTATAAGAGTTCTCAGTTAATCAAGAGTATAATAAATTCAATGAAAACGTTTAAGTAAAAAAATTAACTGAAATATAAATCGGTAAAGGCGGAAATTCCTGAAAACTAGGAAGAATTAGCAGTGTAATTGAATCTAGTAAATATATATTAGCAAAAGGAAAGCCTCATGGCAATACATAAATAAAATAAAATAAAAATAAAAGAACTAAATCCGCAGTTTTAAAATAATTTTTAGAACTCCTCGCCAATAAATAAAATAAATATATGTAAGGCTATTTTCACGGTAAATAAAAGCTAATTAAAAATATATGTACCTAAAGTGACAAAAGTAATAGACCATCAGATAGTGACCGATTTAGGTGCCCCATTCTCGCATAAAAGACTCGAAGAGAGTTAAAAAGTACATCGATCTTGAGTAGAATAAAAGAAAATTTACGAGTGGCTCTTGGGGATAACACTTGGAAAATTCGATTTTCCTTATCAGAAAAATTTTCCGACCCCAAAGTGCACTTACACATTTAGGTCATTCAAGAAAATATATTTTTCGGACTAGTGACGAAGTTTCATACGTTTTCATACGTTTGTCTGGAAAAATCTGGTAAAATCTCGATTTTTCATTAGAAGATTACGCCCTTATTTCAACCTTTTAGCCACTTGCAACAAGCCTAGCTCTATTATTAATCATATAGTGAAAACGGCTTGCTTGGAAATATGGGCAACAAATAACGTTTCATTTTTGTTGGAGAAAATTGAATTTTCTATTTGTTATCCCAAGGAGCCACTCGTAAATTTACTTTCGTTCTACTTAAAATAAAAGAGAAATAGTCAATATTTGGTTTAGTGAAATAGTCGTCCCAAATAAAACACGACCTTGATTAATATTCTGCTATTTTACATTTTACAATTTGATTCTACATAATTTTGGCATTAATAATCTATTGATTAAAGTCCTAGAGCTAAAGCTGTCGGGCTCTAATCAGTTTATCAACGCCAAAAATTATGTCTCATCAAATTGATATTAAAATATTCTCGAGATTTAGATTCAACACAAATAGCTGACTATTATCAATGTCTTGGTTTATTATCCTTAAATAAGATTCACCTATTTAAATTGTCGGTCTCCGATTAAAAGATTATTTTCGAAGGGATGCCGTTTAATGCAGTAGATGTAGTTACGGATAAGAGGGCAACGTTACCTCGTGATCGACGGTGTATGATGAATGAAGGGTTTCACTTATTGCCGGAGTAGCGAAGGGTCTATTAACTCAGGGAACCTTGGATGTTGAGAAATTAGGTTGGCGAAGCAAGACTGCGATAACACTTGACTAGCTTCGCCTACGACAAAAACGGTATTCTGTATAAAGTTGGGAAATTCATTATTATGTCGGCTATAAGACGTTTCGTTTTTTAAACCAGACTGCGACAACACTTACCTGGGTCTCTCTTACAAAAGGTAATAAATTCTGCACGCGGGCCTCAAATTCGGGACCAGTAAAGACTATTTTTTCATCGGACTAAGCGCAAATATTTTCTTGCTAATATTTGACTGACGGCGGTCTATCATGAGAACATTTAAATTAATCTTTGTAGAAATTTAACTAGTGAAATATTCCTACCTTAGTTCTCGACAGGTCAACACATATGATATTATAGTTTTACTTTGGCACTGGCACACGAGTAGCGGAAAAATAGCAGCGGAAAATGAGCAGCAGCAAAGAGAAAGAATACTCGAGGAGCTCTATATTTACGCTCGAACTAGTTCGATTTCCGAGTGGTTCAAAGTGGGAGTAGCCAATATTTACAAATCGAAGGAATGAAAAAATAACCAGAACATGTACCTAAATTTGAATGTTTCAAGCTGGATTTAAATTATATATTTTGAACTGCGGGGCTCTCGCAAATGTTCAAAAACGGGAATTTTTTAAAAATAAAAGTACGATAGTTTTTGTAAACGTTAAATTAACTTAAACTAAACATTTTTATGATGAAACTATAAAGGAAAATTTATATATTGAAAATAAGTTATTTAAATTCATCTTCGTTTCAGAAAATTCCTTAATCGTGTGTAGCTTTTTAAGATTGGAACATTAAGGATACCACAGCACTTCAGGTTTTTAATATCATGACATAAATTTGAATTGTAGTTAATCCTTTGCTACATTAACATTGCTTCAATCCTTATTCTACCTATTTTATCCATTATATCGCAAAAGTTGTTCAGCTAAATATTATAAGCAATCATAGTATTATTTTATGTTTTAAATTAAGTTGGTTTAGTGGAAAAGCTTTGTCAACACCGCATATTGTTAGTTAGCTAGTAATACAATTGTATAACAAAGAGTTACTAGTTTTATTAAAATAGAATATTTAGCTGGATAATTAGTTTTGCAGGTACTTTCGCATCGGATTAACTTTGTAGGTATAATCATGATACTTATCGCAATAATGGCACTGATCATCCAAACCTAATATAAATATATTATAATTTTAATAAAATATTATATATGAACGCTCCTGAAACAATATATTATTGTGAGTTGGATCCTTAAGTGCTTTGACATAAAAATTAAAACAAATAGTTGGAAATTTTATTTTATGACATTTAAAATTTATGTCTCCAGGAAAGTCAGCTCCTATCAAAACAACAATCATAACTACAACAAATTCTAAAAATGTACAATGTGGTGAAAATAAATAACCTTAACTTATTCCCCGTCAGATTATGATGCGGATAAATTAACATTTTATTGTTTAGACAGTTTAATATATCTTATATAGTATTATATCTACGGTATAAACACATAATTACGGTTTAATCAAATTTATTTATTATAATTTTACTTTATTTAAACTAAACAATTTCAGAGAAACATTGTAACATTAAATACTTTGAAGTACAAACTCCAAACCCTTCATTGGTTGCATAACATCTTTGTGGAAAATTGCTAAGAAAATTGGTTTCAAACAGATCAAAGATGATTCCACTCGAGGCATAGATAAGTTGTTTACCATACTTTCTACATGAATAGATTAAACTTATAAAGGACGGTTTACGTTTCGTTACCTTATCGCTTAATTTGGCTTTTAGTAGAAACTTTTTTATGTATTTAGTATTTGTTTTATAGTAGAAGTTTATTACTATAAATTTAGGTCACCGATGGCACTACTGAAACGTTTGGTCGATATTAAATGCATTAGTTTTTTAATTTTATCGTATTTTAAATATATTTGAGAAAATAATGAGTAAATAGTGATCAATAAAAATAAAGAACTTTAAAGACGAAATACAAAAGTGACTGTAAGCAATGAAAATATCTTTTAATTTTAAGATAAAAAAAATTTAATATTGTTATGCAGCACCCTGCTGTAGCCTGCGGCTATCATAGGAAACGTACAGATAGAAAAAGAAGATATAATATTCCAGAAATGTCCAGAAATGTCATTACCCGTCAAGAATATTCTAGACGACAGTTCGAGAAGGTCAAGCAAGCTATATAAGTCGACGACCTGACGTTATGATAGACGTTACATGTTAATGTTATCAGTTGTATAATTGTTGTTAAAGTTGAGTTGAAATAAATTGCGATACCAAAATCCTGTGTAACACTGGTGACAGCGGTGGGATATAAAATAAAAGTTACTCAAGCATTCAATTCATGGTAAATACAAGATCCACGGCGCACGAAGCAGATATGGATACTTCAGACCCACCAGCATGGTTCTTGAAGATGGAATAGGAAAGAAAGAGGCGAGAGGAGGAAAAGGAAAGGCAAGAAGAGGAAAAGGAAAGGCGTAGGAAGGCAGAAGAGAAGGAAAAGGAAAGGCGAGAAGAGGAAAAGGAAAGGCGTAGGAAGGAAGAAGAGGACAAAGAAAAGGCGAGAGGAGGAACAGGACTGGCGTAGGAAAGAGGAAAAGGAAAGGCGTAGAAAAGAGGAGAAGGAAAAGAAAGGTGTAGGAAAGCTGAGGTAGAAATTATGAATGGTTTGCTGCAAATTAAGGAAAACTTTAAGCAGGAGGTTGGTCAGCTTAGAATTAGAGTAGATCTGTTAGAACAGCAACAAGAGCATCTAAAAGCTAATTTAGAGAAACAGCAAGAGAATTTGAAAGCTAATTTAAAACAACAAGAACAGGCTAGAGTAGAGTTGGAAAAGCAAATTAGAGCTGAAATGGCTGAGTTAGAAAAAATAATTCACAGCCAAGCTTCAGTAAACAGCATTAAAGCTGTAAACACTACTACCTCGTCTTCATCCTTAACCGAACCAAGCCACATTCGAATCCCAGTTTCACAAAATTATACTAGCAAGACCCTCAAGCCACCCACGTTTCACGGTCAGATAACTTGGGAATCATATCGATTCCAATTTGAAGCTACATCTAGAGCTAATGGCTGGACCGAGAAAGAGATGGCGGCTTCATTGATAGTGTCACTGTGAGGTCAGGCAACAACCGTTTTACTGTAACTTCCTCAAGAGGAACCCAATTATCCATCTCTCGTCCAAGCTTTGGAAACAAGATATGGCCAGCAGCATTTGCAATGGGTATTCCAAAGCCAGCTAAAGGTTCGTAGTCAGAAACATAATGAGAGTCTACAGAAATTCGAGGCTAATATAAGAAGGTTGATTCATCTGGCCTATCCAGAGGTGCCGAAAGATTTCCAAGAACAACTCGGAATACAAGGATTCATTGATGGACTACAAGATGTGGAAATGCAGCAAGTCCTTCGTCTACAACATCACAAGACGCTGAGGGAGAAACTGATTGCAGCCCAGGAATATAAAGCGGTAAAACTCCTATCCAGATCTTCTTGCACAAAAGTGAGTGAAATTAAATCCCAGGAAAGTAAGGAGGCCATTACTAATGCCATTTCCCAAATATTAAATATCCTACGAAATATGCAACGAAACAGCCAAAATGGAAGAAGGAGATGCTTTAATTGCGGAAGAATCGGAGACCTTCAAAGAACCTGTAGAAGCATGGCTCATTCTATAAATCACGAATCAGCGAATGAGACCGGAAAATCATATAGATCAATCTTTCCAAGCCCATCACTAAGATCAACAAGAATTAATTACAGCAGCTATGCGTCCCGAAGAAGCCAATCACCGGCTTTCTAACAATAACCAGAAAGTGGAGCATCGAGGAGGTCTCCATAGCAACGCAGACATTCTCTTCGGGCAACCCCGTTTAGAGGAACAATGCTGGTTACTCTTTGGGCCACCACTATTAAGCCAGAGGGCGACGAAGAAGAAATCACCATTGAAAGTCTGAGACAGGGACAGAAGAAAGACAATGACTTGATGAATTACAGCACTCGCCTGCGGCTCGTGCTGCATACTTCATCTGCGTGAGTTATGACCTGCATTACCGCTCGTTTAATAATATACTATTAACATCCTATTCTGGATGAATTATAATTTGCCAGAAGGCTTTTATCAATATTCACGCAATTACAATAGTAAGAGTTCGACGTTTAACTAATTTAATCGTCAGAGGCAAACAACCTTACGACAAAAGGGGCAAGTGTTTTTCTGGAAATACAATGAAAAAATAGTTGGTCAGATTGAAGACCATTTCAGGAGCTTTCCTACAAAAATTACTATAGTAGCACAGAAAAATATCTCAATCAAACAATTAACGTGAAAATTATGTACAAATTATTTAATACAAAGTATCCGAGTACAGGGCCGCCGAGAGCCAGACTGGGCCCCGGGACAATTCTCCAGATCGGGCCCCGCGACAATTTTATAGCAAAAATTTCTCATTTCCTCTACTTGAATTTCTCTAACAAAAAAAAAGGTCTTCAAGCAAAAATTTATCCTCCTCTACTTGAATTGCTCTAAAAAAAAACAAAAAAAAGGTCTTTAACAAACACCAACGCTGGCCGGTTTCCATTTGAGCCTGGGCCCCGGGAATTAGTCCCGGCTGCCCCCCTCTAGTCGGTCTTGTCCGAGTACCAAATTAAGTACAAGTTCAACTTGAAATTTTTTTAAGAAAGACGTTCCTGATATGCACCATGACTTTTATACCGAACTATTAAATTGACCGGCAACTTAAAATGAAAACGATGAAAACAATGAATATTTTTTCATTTTGTAATCTTCTTTGATGAATTTTAGAATAAAACCATATCCCTTTTTACTAAGTTTTTATGTTTATTTTAGAAACATCAGATGTCACTCATTTTTAATCAACCATGATTTGTTACCAATTAATTTTTTGCTTAAATAATTATTGTATTATACCCGAAATAGGGCAGGTTTTAAACGTTACGTGACTAAAACTATTTTTTTAACCACGTTTTGACATTTTCACTTTTTCTTATTTTTTAAAAATGATCTACAACTGACATGTGCTGTTTCTCATTTGACCGATTCATTTGTGCAATAATTTTTTTATTTTGGACAATTTAGGAAAATTGTATTAGTTTTTGTTATCTCTACACCTCCCAGCCTGACTCTAAAAGATCGGCAAGGAGTTAAGTAACACCCTGTACATGCATTATTGTATATAGATAAGATAGAGGTCTAATTGGTATTGTATTTTACTTTTAGAGCTTGATGAGGTTTCCTCTTCATTTTATCAATTAAAAGTCTATCAGAGATTAATTTTGTATATCATTTTCTTATTATTAAAAGCAATTTGTTTTACTTTTCAACCCAAAGCACTCAAACTTAATTTTATAATTTTCTTTGATTGTCAGACGACTGGTCTATACAACCTATTTCCGTTTCTAATTGGAAGAAATCAAGAAATCATTGATTCATTAAATTATATTGTTCAGGAACTAAACGAAAAAGGAACTATAATCGAGAAAATAAAACAGTTTAATGATGTTCTTGTTCTCATTAGGAATAAAACGGAATAAATTGATAGTTACTCTAATAGATTAGGGGAGTAAGAAGATACGTCTAATTGGTGATAGAGCGGAACAAATAAAAATGTCGACTTCGACTAAATTGACGATTTTTAACGAATGCATTGATTATTTTAGTAATGAAGATTTTTATTAAACACCTCAAGGGAGGAAAATGTTAAGAAAAAAATGCAATTCCAGTAAATTACAACGAGAAAAGTATAAAAATCAATCCTGTCATTACTTAATTCTTAAGCAACAAAATAAGAAAAATAGCATTGTAATTTTTGGGCTTCAAAACATTCAAGATAACCTGAACATACAATATATTTGCTCACATATTAAATCTCTGTTGGATATAGATATAAAACCATCTGAAATTAATGAATTTTATACCCTGGGAAAAGAAACAAATAGCCCTCTAAAAGTAAATTTTGTCTGTTCGTGGAGGAAAACTGAAATTTTAAAAAATTGTAACAAACTTAAGGGAAAAAATATAAGCATTGTACATGAACAAACCCCCAAACAAAGATATGAGTCCAGTATTCTTAGAAAGCATTTAAATTTGGCAAAACAAGATAAACAAAACAACTGTTATATTAAACGAAATAAGTTATATGTAAATGAAAATATTTATTCTGTTGAAAACTTGTTAGGCGTAGAAGAACTAGCGAACAACCTAAACAAAAAAACGAACAGTGCTCCATCGACTCCAACTGCTGTGGATCCAACACTTCCCGAAAATAGAAACGCCTCTTCTAGTACTTCTCAAGATCCAAACATTGCGATTATTGTCAAAAATCCACCCAGTACACCTACCATTAACAAAATTGGAAGTGGAATTCATGTTAACAAACCACAAACCAGAAACCAGGGTCAGAGATCCAGAATCAATTCGCAAAAGTAGATGTACAATTTTATTTAATTACAAATTTAATCTTCTCTATTTTAATTTATTCTGTCTTTCATATTTGTATATATCTATAGGTTTTCTCATTGTAGTTTATATTTCAAGTTATATTTTTAGTATATTTTTTACTCATAATAAATTAAGGATATGAAACGTTATATCAGATTTTCACACCTCAACGTAGGATCTATTTTCTCTGTATTTGATCAAGTTACTGACTACTTATTGAACAAAAACATAGACATATTTGGCGTTAGTGAGACTTGGTTAAACCCTCAAATTGATTCTACTATTATTTTTATTGATTCTTACCAAGTTGTTAGAGCTGATAGGGATGGGAGAGGCGGAGGTGTTGCTTTCTATATTAATTCAAGTATCAAATATAATTTACTTTTTTCGCGAATTACTTCTAACCTTGAGCAACTTTGGATTTCTACCAAGTTTCGCGGAAAAACATATATTTTTGGAGTTATATATCGCCCCCCTAATTCTTCTGTTATCAACTGCCTTGATGAATTTGAGGATAGCGTCGCCAACTTGTTACCATCTTGTGACTTTTTCATTGTCTCAGGAGATATTAATATAGATTTTATGACGCCTAGTAGAGGTTGTGATCTATGTATAAATTTTTTAAATTCCTATGGACTAACACAAATTGTTAATGAACCAACTCATATAACCCCGCACAGCAAAACTCTCATCGACATTATATTTGTGTCAGATGTCCATCAAACAACATGTGTTGAGGTATTAGATGTCAGAGGCCGTGGCTTGTCATATCATCAAGCTGTTCTTTGCAACATAGAGTCAATCACTTTAGAAAAGAAAGCTAAGTATATAACCTATCGTGACTTTTCACGATTTGATATTAATCTTTTTAATGCTGAATTAGGTTCCGTAAATTGGGACATAATTTACGAATTAAATTACGTTGAACATATGATTTCCCATCTGAATAATTCCTTAATCCAGCTTTTCTCTGTATATGCTCCTTTAGTAAGAAAAAAGGTTACGAAACCGCATACCCCTTGGATTACTTATAATATAAAAGTAATGATTTCGTTAAGAGACAAAGCTTTAAAAAAATATAAAAAAAATAAGACTGCAGTAAATTGGACTAGCTGTACCGACCTAAGGAATTTTACTACTGGAGCAATTCGACGAGAAAAAAAGGCTTATTTAAACTTTATTCTTAGAGAAAAGAATTCCAAGACCACCTGGAACACTCTTAGATCCTTAGAAATTCTTAGAAAAAAAGCCAGTCCTATTATACCACCTAACTTAAGTAATGTTACTGAAATTAACAAACATTTTAATTCTCTTTACTACTCTGAAGTCACATGATCAATTAGCCTTACTTGATCGGTACTATGAAAATATATATGAAAATAAATTCGAATTTAAATCTGTCTCTTCTGATACAGTTCGAAAATCTCTAAATCGTATAAAAAGTCATGGCGTTGGTTTAGATAACATATCACTGCGCATGATACAGTTAGTAGAAAATTATTTAATCAATCATTTAACATTTATTTTTAATAAAATAATTTCTTCGTCTCATTATCCACTTTCGTGGAAACGGGCTTTTATTATTCCGCTTGCTAAATGTAATCAACCTACTAGCTTATCTGACTTGCGTCCTATTAGTATTCTACCAACCCTTTCTAAATCGTTTGAATTTATACTTAAAGATCAAATTAGCAAATATGTATATGACCAAAATATAATAACTCCAGCTCAATCTGGCTTTAGAATGCACCATAGTACGACCACTGCCCTCTTATCTATTACGGATGACCTTTTTAAAGCGACAGACCTGGGAAAAGTCACATGTTTGGTTCTTCTTGATTATAGCAAAGCAATTGATACTTTAGATCATCCAACACTTTGCAAAAAACTGAAATTTTTCGGTTTTTCTCATAAATCCGTTCGTCTAATATCAAATTTTCTTAGCAATCGTACTCATAAAGTTATATTGGAAGCTGATGTATCCAGCAGTCTACCCGTTAGTCAAGGTGTTCCGCAGGGATCCATTCTGGGACCATTGCTGTTTTCACTATATATAGCAGATTTTCATAGTTTTGTTAAAAATTGTGTGATCCATCATTATGCAGATGATACCCAGTTATATCACTCGTTTAATAATAAGTGCTTACTTACTGCCCAAAATCTTATTAACGACGATTTAAATGCATTACTTGATATTTCTACAGCTCACAACCTCAAAATAAATTCTAAAAAATCATCAATCATGTTATTTGGCCCCAAAAAATTAAGACAATTAACAATAAACGCATTACAAATTAAATTAGGCGATGCTCTTCTTCAATTCACGAATGAAGGAAAAAACTTAGGTTTCTGGTTAGATTCTGATATTCGTTTTAGTAAACATACCTCCACCATATCTCAAAGTTCGTTCAACGTCTTGAGACAGTTGTACCCTAACCGAGACCTGCTTTCCACACAACTCAAACTTAAACTTTGTGAATCTCTCATTTTTTCCAAACTCAGTTATTGTGATTCCATCTACGGTCCAGCCCTACTCCAATCCGATTCCACTCGCTTACAAAAAATTCAGAATAGCTGTCTACGTTTCGCCTATGGAATTCGAAAATTTGATCATATCTCGAATAAAATAAAAGAATCAGGTTGGTTGACTTTAAAATAACTATCACCTTTTGTATTTATTAACCCAAGTTCACAAAGTTTTACTCATACAGAAACCTGATTATTTAGTTAACAAATTAAAGACATTTCCCAATATTAATGAATTTCCTACGCGGAATCGAATGACCTTGGTGGTACCGAATCATAACACGGCTCTATTTAAAAGATGTTTTTCGTATGTTGCATGTAAAGAGTACAATAAACTTACAAATGAATTTAAATCATATAACTTGCTTAATTTCAAGAAACGCCTAAAAGAATCTTTGTTCAATAAGCAATGGTCATAAAAAAATATATTATATAATGCAACGAATTTGGTTTTGAAAATCTGTTTATTTTTTATACTTTTTTTTCTCTATTATATTATTATATTTCAATGTTATTTACAGGTTAAGTTGTAAATCAGCACAAGCTGAACTTTTCATCTACCTTATATATGTATATATTTACACTTATACTAAAACTTGATGAATAAAGCCGCTTTATTATTATTATTATTATTATTATTATTATTACTTAATCACCATATTCATCTGCTACTAAAACAGCAAGTGAAGCAGAGAAACTTTAGGTTCTTTCAAAAGGTTGCTTTTTACACTAATAGTACTAACTAAAAGGTAATCGAAATTTCTATTTTCTTAAGGAAAAACGCAATGGTACTTTTTGGCTTTTTTTTAAAGTGCCTAACTAGATCGACTAATTTTTTGTATTGTTTAAAATTTCATATTATGTACCTAATTAATTTCAGGTTTAAATAAAATGAACCTTAAAGATATGCTGACGATATGGAGTCTCCCAAAAGAGCAAAGAAAGGTTTTGAAATTGTTAAGAAAACTATTCACAACCAAAAAACATAAAATAGTTAGTGTTCGTGCCCAGAACAGAAGGTTAAGGGCAAAAATTAATAATTTATAAGAACTCCTTTATCATCTACATAAATCTAATTATGTAAATGAAAATGCAAAGCTAACTAATGTAAGTTTTTGAGTTTAATATTTAATATTTATTTTGATCCTTTAAATTCAGTAAACAAGAATCACTAATAAAGTGTATTATGTAGAAACAAACTAAACAATAGTACATTATTCATTTTTTTATTTATTTAAAAACTTCCCAAAATACATAGAATGTTAATTATTGGAATTAATATCGTTGTACTAAAACAATACTAGAACTACTTAAAAAAATGTGGATTTTGAGTTACCCAGATCATTATGATGTAAAAAACATATATTTCTTTTGCTATAGTCAGGTATAAAAAAATGTATTTATATGAGCACAGTTTTTAAGTTAATGCCTTTTTTCCGTTTGATGTGAGATTCTTATTCGACATTTTTGTTGGTGAAATAGGATACTTTAAGACTTATATATACTTATAGAACAATACAAAGACTTTTTAACAAAAAAGAGATACACCTTTAATTTCACAAACAATTATAGTCAATTCAGTACTACCATAACTTAAAGCAAAAATCCAGACAACTTTTGAAAATGTTTTTAAATGTGTTTTTTTTACTAGAACAAGGCATTTTATGCTTGTCATTTTTAAACACCCATTAAAGACATCTATTGCTAGTTTACGAAGAGTTTTTGTGTCAGTACTTGATTCACTTTGCCCCATTTTATTGTTGCCATAGAATAGACGGATTTCTAGGACTATATAGTGTGATATTTGTCACTTTCCTAAGTGGTCGTAGGAAAAAATAATTTTCAACACTCTAATTTTGATTTTGCTTTTGATATAATGCAATGTCTGTTGCGGTATTAGCCAAAGAAGTAGTCGCTCGTTGTTGTTGTTTCTGTGACACGGTCTTTGAGTTTCTCTTTTTTTATGATTTATTTTTAATTGTTTAAGTTTTGCCGTGAAATAGGGATCTACATTACACACACTGTGATTATTAGAAAAAAAAAATTACATTCACAGTTTTAATTATTTTTTTTTATATTTTACAGATTTAGGGGACCCCAAAACGTAAAGATCCGTCTTAAACTCGAGGTCAAAAAAAAAATCATGATTGATTCTGTACTGGGAAAGTAAAAATCCAAATTGTGAATCGGTAAGTTTTCATTTTAAAACTGTATTAATATATTTATTTAGCATATTTGTTAAAAATTTCATGTTTGATGATAATAAACAAATGATCTCTTTAATAATAAAAAAAAACACCCATAAAAATCAGAAACATTTTTTCTCTATGTTGGTAGTGGAAGCTCACCAACTACAGTGTCTTCTGTTTATAAATTCAAACTCTCTAAATGTTTTATTGTACTATTTTTTAGATCAGTTTTATCTATTTTATTTATTATAACTTGACATTTCGAAATCGTGTTGATTAAAAAAAACTAATAAGAAAATATCATACCGCTCCGACTATATCTGAAAATCCCATTATTCCCCATTTGGACGGTATTTTGTATTGTAAGAGATTCGAAAAAGGTCAAGAGCGTTTTAGAGAAGAAGAAAAAACAGAACGTCTTTACTTCTCCCCAACGGACTCGTAAAAGTCCAGGAAGTAATAAAAAAAAATATTATAAAATGAATGGCGGTTGAAAATTGTCAAAACTCAGTGGTTAACTTCTAAATTCGTTGTGATAAATTGCTTACGGTAATCTTAAGTGCGGTTTATTGTTGGGAATTTTGGCTGAAAATCATTTCGTCGCTAGAGAACTTCACGAAGTGTGTGCAACAGGTGTATTGCGATGTATAATAAACTGGGGAATTATCAAAGGAATAATACAATTTTACTTGATAGGACATAGATACTTCTCCTGACCTGAATATTCATTAATTTTTCTCTCACCAGTATCTGGTAAGATTGTAGATAACAATGTACATTTTAAGATAAATAGTTGTTATAATTATGATTGTTGTTTTGGTGGGATTTAACTTTTTGGAGGCAGACATTGTATTTCGATAATAAAACTTTTTCTTGTTCTTTCGAAGTTGATTTTTATGGAATGTGCTCACTAATCTTCTAGATCAGCGTTACTCAAAGTATGGTCAGCGGAACCCTGGGGCTTTGTAAAGCCTTAGTGGGGGCTCCGCGAAGAAAATAATAGTCATAATAAAAAAAGAAGCAGTACTATCGCCACAAAAGAGAGGGACCTGGCTTGAAGACCTTTTTTTTTAGAAATGTGTCAAATATTTCGCTTCTCACAAAGGTTGCGTTGCCAAAAAATTTTGAGAACCCCTGTTCTAGTTAATCTTCACCACTTCCCTATCCCACCAATCCTATATTAGTTTTTCAGTGTGTTGAACTATTCTCAGCCAACTATCAGGAGATGCTTTTTCTAAAGCTTCTTTCTGCCGAAACACCACACAGAAATTAGTTTGAACCTGGGGTCACTGACAAGAGTCTTCCATGCTAAATGACTCTCTTAAAGATAAGAGGATCGTTGTCATGACAGACAGTCAGGCAGCCCTTAAAGCACTGAAAAGGTTAGAAGTACAATCTAAATTAATATTTGATTGCCAACAGTCCCTTCAGCCCCTGGCAGAACATAACAAGGTCACCCTTGAATGGGTGCCAGGACATGAGGGAGTGTTTGGAAACGAGAAAGTAGACCTCCTAGCAAGGAAGTGAGCGAAAAAAACCCTTATTGAACCAGAACCCATAGGCTCTGGATGAAACTTCCTGGACTTAGACAGTCCAAAAGATTCATAGAGGGGCCATCCACGAGCAGACAACATCAACTGCTAAACCTTAGCAGAAGCGAACTCAAGGCCGTAATAGGACTCCTTACGGGTCACTGCGGCCTTAGAATACACCTAAATATCTTAGGGATATCTGATGACTCTCTATGTAGAATATGTGAAGAGGAAGACGAAACTCCTATTCACATACTATGCCACTGCCGGAACCTTAAATGGGAACGGGAATGGTATAGTTTTTCTAAAGTCAGTTGGAACAGTATAAAAACAACTGGTAAAAAAATTCTTTTAATTTAGCCGCATAACATAGGCGTAGGCATATTTTTTAGATTAGGTATGTAAAATAAGGTTTTAATGATTTTAAAATAAAAGTATTGAATCGATTTGAATCGTTTCGTAGAAGGACCGTTCTTGATTCGTCTTATTATACACTGTTATAAATTATCGTTTCGTTCACTGATTTTCTTGATCTTCTCGCTGTTATTCTCATTTCGCACATTGGCTTATAACATCGTTTTATATCGCTTTTTCTCGAGCATGTGAGAAAGCTAAGTTTAATTTAGTTCATTACAGGTGAAATAAACCCGTAGATTTAATCTTGCCAGGTCTGTATATAAAGAGGCTAATTTTCTGACCATAGTAGAATTTTTTAAAATCACATAAAATTTTTAATATAATAGGTCAATTAAAGTTTTTATTTACTTCACGGTTATTTTTAAAAACTAATTTAATTTTTACTATAACATCACTGGTAATTTTTAATTTTGCAAAAACTCTTCTTTTTATTTACCTACCTATTAATTTTGTTAAACCAATTATTATTGCTACTTTCAATTCACCTACACCATGGTTCGTATATGAAACTGATTGTCCCTCAACGTTTTTAAAAATAATTGTGACTAGCAGAATTTTACCGAAACATATGTAGTGCTATACAAATTCACCGATTAAACCAGAAAAGTTTATTGTGTTTGAAAAATTTTTAGACATATAACATTTAAACATTTCATTCAGCAAACTGACAAGTATAAATAAAACTACTTATGGCAAGGAATATAGGTATTTACACAACAAAAACAAAAAAAAAATAAACAGAAATTGGAACTAGTCAAACTAATTTCAAAAATAAATGAATAAACAGAAATCTACAAAAAAAGTAGCCCTAGTCATCATCAGGGAATTCATCGTCGGATGAACTATTGAGGTCAATTATAACTGGCTGTATAGGTGGCAGAAGAACATATTCCTGTTCTTTAGAAACTACATGTGATATGCTGTTTTTCGAAATATCACTATGTTCATCATTCAAAAGCAACTTTATACGTTCAACAACTTGTTTGCTTAAATTCGGAGATTGATTTATCTTTAGTAATTGACCTTTAATGTATGCCCATATTAATTCTATCAGATTAAATATGCAATAATAGGGAGGTAGGCGAAGCAGAGTATGATCGTGCATTACAAAGTTCATCTATATAATACTCCTTTTCAAAATTCTGTTTTTCTATAATATCTAGTAAAACTTTAATTGTCGGATTTTTCTGAGGAACATAAATTCCAGGAACATAAATTCCAAAACATTACTTTTTTTAGTTCTTCGGTTAGGAATTGTTCTCGTTTGACGCGAATGATAAGAGGCATTGTCCATAACGATAACGGTTTCCTTAAACCATTTTTCAAATAATTGCGCTGTCATATCATATCATAATCAGCACAGGAATTTTTAATTTGTTTAGCTGATAATAACAAAGCATTAGGGACAAAACCATTTATACTTCCTTTGTGCAAAATAATTATTCTTTTTCCACTAGAGAAATGAGTTTGCAAACAATTTTTGGAGTCATCAACCCATCCATAATTAACGACATCATGACTATAAAACCACGTTTCATCCAGGTATACGATATGTCGATTACTATCACGAAAATTTTTAATTTTGCGTAAATAATCCTGTCGAAGTCTAACAATTCGTTGTGATTCCATTATCACCATTCGTTTGTCCAATTTCCTATGTCTAAATCCACAATCTAATAAAATTTGACGCAATATTTCTAGGGGTAATCTAATCATTTTCTTTGAATACACTCTAAAGTAGGAACTTGATTTTCTTGATACATATTATAAATTGTCCTACGTATAAATTCCTTTCCACTTTTATCAATTTTCGCAAGCTTTTGATTAACTCTTTCTCGTTGTACAAAATGGTCAGTTACATCACCTTTTGAAATAATACGATAAAAAGTTGTTCGTTTCAATTTAGTTAGTTCACATATTCTTATTATAAAGTTGTCGGATTTTTCACAATTTTTTTCTTTTCAAACATTCAAAAATATTTAAAACAAGTCTTTGTGTTTGAACATGCAAATCTTTATTTTTAAATTCCCAATCACTTTCTTCAGTATTCTCTGAATCACAGTCAATGATCTCATTATCCTGTGACATTTTACTATTTGCCTCAAACGGTCTCCAAAATACCATATTAAAACTGTCACAGATTTAAATAAACTTCCACTCAATATTTCTTTACTTTTAGTTCAATCAGATAAACCAATTTTTGATGCAATTATTAAATATTTATCTGAAAAACAAGAAAGTATCAAAAAACCCAAACACGCGTTACTGAAATTTGAAATGAACAACAATTGTTCGTCAAAAAGATTTATTACCTAGCGACTCAATAATATTGTGATGATAACATAGGCAAGATAATGCGAAAATACATCTGGTCTACTGCTTTGTCAAATGATAAAGTGTCACTAGTAATACAAGGCTAGACCCGTATTTATTTAGCCCAATACTATGTAGCTTTAGCATTAGCGAAATATATAAACGGAGTACTCTTTGTAAGCTAGTTATGTTTTTCACTATTCCAACTGACTTTGGAAATACTATACTTCGGGGTACCATATCTGGAACCTGAAGAAATCGCGAAAGCGCCCATCAGACATATTCTTGAATTCATCAAGAAAATCAATCTGATGGGATAGAAACTGTGAGGGGTACAATAAGCCAAGAGCTTCAGTACAAGTGGGCTTTGAATCTCGCTCTAATTCAGATAGATAGATAGAAAGAGGTAGTCTAAGTACCTTATGTACATATTTTTTTGCTAGCATATCAGCTTCATAGGTTATGCTAAAAACCGCTAAAACTCGAAACAATAAAGTAAAATAAGTGTAAACTGTGATCATTCGCGCGTCTTTTTGTATATGAGGCAGTTCAAGAAAAGGTAGGTCTCAAATATGATCAATAATTGAATAAATGCAACAAAACTGCATGTGCTTGAATAAAAGTGGATATCGTCTAAGAGACGATTAATATCGTTAATTTGAAGAAACTGAACACATACTTAAGTCTGACTTAATGCAATTGCAATAAAGCTTATTTTCGTATGTATAGACACACACCATCCATTTTAGCTTTTAGATACAAGTGATATACAAAATTTAGTTATGCCGAACAATCCAAATCTAACAATTAATATTTTATATGAATTGTGCTACCTACTTTCTGTGCCTAAGCACTTGAGGTGGGATTTATATTAATCCAAGTGTTGGATGCCGACTAACTTCAGTAAAGAAGGGGTGAGTCGTAGCAAAAGATATGTATGTAAGTGGGCGCCAGGAGTTTACTCACATCTACAAATGCCCTCAAGCGGCTACAAATTAAGTATGCTCCTATTATTATAAACTGTTACCTTACCATAGGTCTTATTGACCAACCTAATTATTAAATCGAACAGACAATTAGCAAGTTGGGATTAAATAACAAGAAAAATTCAATACCTAAATACCCAAGTTTTAATAATATAAATTGTTGTGTTCGAAATAAACAATATTTAACAATTAAATCATTTAGTACATTAACGATTAGATTCCCCAACTATTAACGATAAATCCAGCATCACTGGGAGTATTATTTACTACTAAAACGCTATATTAGACTTAAAAATATTAAAGTGGGACTAGGGGTAATCTTAAAACTGAGACACATAAGGTGTGTTCTGTATGTATCAAAATAAATAATAGTGATCTATTTACGGTCGCTAGGGGTAAAAACGAGTAATACTCTGTTATTTATTAAAATCAATAGTTACTCATAAGTAATATACCCCACGAAGAGCTCTTGGTGACGTTTTCGGGTTTATTAAAATCTACTATAATTTATACACCCTTAAACCTCGTTTACGTTTAGATAAAGTTATGTACTATAACTCCCCAATAAAATAGCTTAAAATAGTAATATAACAAGTATTAGAAATTAAAAATTTAAAAAAACCGACTTCAAAAACATGCAGATGCCATCACCACATCTTAGCCAAATTTATATGAGACACCACCCGTGAAGCACCCCCTTACTAACAAAAAAAGAATCATATAAATTGGACAAGGTGGTAAAGCATTATCGCTACACATACATAAAAAATTAAGAGTTTGAGGATTTTCTCATGGACTAAATTATTAGATTTTGACTAAATTTATATGGGACCACCCCTAAAGTACCCTCTTTCTAACAAAAAAAGAATCATTGAAATCGGACACCGTGTTAAAGAATAATCGCTGAACATACATAAAAAAAAATATCGCGACGAATTGATAACCTCCTCCTTTTTTGAAGTCGGTTAAAAATAAGTGAGCAAAAACTTGCGGTATACCGAGACTTCTTTCCGGCTGGGAAAACTCTAGTAGACGGTTGATGTCCTACTTCAGATCTGCTTCATTAGCGGCATACAAATCGAACTGCCTGTCATAAAGGTATCTTCTAGCATGTTGCTAGCCCGTCACAAGAATACTAGCCCGTCACAAGAAGTGCTAGTCCGCCAAAAGCCTACTAGCCCGTCACAAGGAGTATTGGCCCGTCACAAGAATCCCCTTTAACAGAAATAGGATAAAGACGAAGCACCAAATCGGATCGAACTGCAACTTATCCAGAAAAAATTACATATATATGTGGGCACTCTGTAAGATCCAAAACGTGGTTAAATATATCCTCCTTAGAGCTCTTACAACATGTAGTCAACGAAAAATAATACCAAATCACACACTGTTGTAGTTTTAAACAAAGGTTATTTCGCAATATCCCAATTATGGATGGAAAAGAATTCCACTAACTTTTGAAACAGCCTTCACTAACCCACGTGTAAAAAAGAATCCCCAAAAAGAAGAAGCGACGTCACTTCCAAAAACCAATAATACCAACATACCTTTGTGGCAAATAGATGTCCCCTCAGCGCCCTCTATTACGAAATAAATTTTTGACAGAAAGGGCTAAAATAACCAAACGAACCTCTAAAACGAAATAAATAGCCTAGCTAAACTCAAATAGAGGTCATACCTACCCCAAACTGAACATATACCCACAATTACCGTCGTGGCGGAAACGCTAGATAGATATCTTGAATACAGGGCAGCTACCTACTCGCCCAGAGTGTCGCAGAAAACCCCCTTCATCTATGGAAAAAGGCTCGCGAAGAAACGCCTTCGACAGTCATTGGATAGAAATCAGCCGTCGCCTGTCAATCCACCAAATTAGGTAATCACAGTGGTTTAAATGCGTGTATACAAGGACCCGTTTAGAAATACTGAGCACGGAAACTGCTGGACAAAACAAGCGCATCCCTATTTTAATGAAAAACCGCTGTAAGGTCAAATCTAAACGTTACAATTGTTAATTAAATCACAAGAAAGTAATACCGAAAATTTAATCAGTAAAACCATGATATTAAAAACACCTAAAACAAGAAAATTGAAACACTTGAAAAAAAAAATGTAAAAAACTTTAAAACAAATATGTTATAATTGAGAGAAGATTTAGAAAAAAACAATATAATTATATTTGGACTAACTATCAACAATAACAATATATTATCCCAAACTCTAACAAACGTAAATCACCTATTAGGCATTCCAAACAAAATGGCTACCAGTGGGTTTTGACAGGTTGTGATATGGCAACATTATGGCAACTTGTAGGCCTGGTGATTTGACAGGGTGAATAAAATATATAGTTATTTAGACTGATTATCCATTTTTTTTAAATAAACAAAAGCTTATGCCTTGAAGTAAAAATGTAGGTAATTATTTTTTTATCAGCAGCTCTTATTAGCACTTTAGTTGATAGCACGTTACATACATTTATATTCAAGCTAAGAAAGAGAAAGAATACAATCACAATTTTATCTTCAAGTTAAAGAAAAAAATTCTACCAGACAAGGCCGTAGATTATTTATCATGTGACGTCACTGTCTTCTTATCGTAAACATACTTTATTCTGTTGTTTAGACAGTGTGAAGGCGAGTCTATCTTAGACGATATTACGTCTATGTTTTTGAATTGTTTGAATTTCTCCTCTTAGTAGTTTCGTAACAAAGTTCGCTTCATCTCTCTCTTCTATAAGACACATATCTATAACTTTATCGAAACTTCGTAGCAAAGCAATCAAGAAGTAACTTTATTAATTAAACTTTTTATTTCTAACTTAAAATAATATAAAAAAACTATAAATGTGGCAGGTACGTTTCTTATGATTGGAAAATACTCGTCTACTGGTCAGAGGCAGTTTACTACATCCAATCACAGATAATCAGTAAGTAATTTCATTTTAACTTATTTTCAAAGGTAATCCTCTAATAAATGATTTAAAAAGCCGTTATTTTTAAATACAAATCACAATATCACTCTTCTTGACTAAATTAATTTTTATTATATTTTGTAGGATTGCTTTATGATTAGGGTTTGCATTTAGAAGCAATTTTTTGTTTATTTTATTAATTTACCTCACAAAAAATCATACATATTTTTTTCAAATAATATAGACCTAATAGTCCAGTAACTGAAGGGTTCAACCTGTCATTAAGTCGGTCCAGATTTCCGTTGTGGCTCAACTTTTAGGTCTCGGCGGTCGCTTCCAAGGTCGAAAACTTTTACCAACTCTACTGCGTCGGAAAGAGCCCAAAATGGACTTTAAAACTGGTTTCCGGCCAATATCTTCCACAATATGCAAATTGGAGAATTTTTGTTTAAATAAAAAAGAAAGATCTTATCATTATCTACAAAAATGGTCCCTATCATTTTTGTCGGGAATTCGACAGGTTTCGAGATAACCGCAATCAAAAGTCCCCTCGTTCAGCCCCTGCTTTATCTCTATAGCAATGCTGATTAGCTTGTAAACGGGTGGACAAATTGTTTCAGAACTCGGTCAAAAATTGATATTTATCGATGATTTAAAGTTCATTACAATGGGAATACCCATAGGTATCGATCAATGTGCCTTAAAGCCCGTTATTTTCTATCAAGAACATTGAAAAAGGGGTCAAAGTTTCGTTTTTCCACTATTTTGGATCACTTTATATTAATTCATTCATATTTTTTTCTTTTAATAGTTTTTTATCCCATTTTTGTTTTAAATGGGATCCTGAGATGTCTCGAATGATCTCAGAAATTGTTTTCCAGTATCTTCCTGGCGTTTTAAAACAAAATTGATTTGTTTATTTTCATTTTTCATACGTTTTCGGAGTTCTAGAAATCTTTGAAACAAGCAGTAATTAAAAACTCATATTTCATTATATTGTTATTCAATGCACACCATTTTAAAGCTTAGAGTGTCTACTTTTCGAATGTATTTTTTTTTAATAAAGTTGCTCAATTTTCCAGAAATCGTGAAAATTGACCACAACGGGGAAAACCGGACTTTTTTTTAAATACTTCTTGTTCCCCGCTGTTCATTTTTTGAACATTAATACCCAGACCAAAGTAAAGCTAATATTCTCACCTTTCCATTTCTATCAATTGATCCCCGTATGTGAGCGTGGTTTTTAACTGTTTGTTAGAATTATCTACCCCATTTTTACGCTCTCCGCCTGAGATTCATGATATTCCATCATAACCTAACCACATGTATCCACGCGCCACGTGCTCACCTTAATCGTCTGCTTTTGTTGGTATACAATCTCTGTTGTTTTTGGAGTCGTAATTGTCGGTATTATTGATAGTATTTTAGAAAAATATTGATAGTATTTTATCATTATCAATTAAGTTGTTAAAAAAAAGAAGTTTTTAAAGTGAAAAATTTGACGTAATTCTTGAATTTTCAAGAATTTGTTTTTCGTTTGTGGGGAACAGAAAAGGTTTGGTTGATTTAAAATAAAGTCTATAAATTTGTTGTAATTCTTATTACATTTCAATAATATATTTTTGTAAAGCTCTTGTTGCAGCAATGGAAGCGGACTCCATTCCAAAATGTTTCTTTTGTGCCCAGGAAGTTGTGGATGACGTTGCAAATGTCACTCGAGACTTAAAAAAATGAATTGATGTGAGCAAGGAAAGGGACGATAATTTTCACCTATTCATAAAGAAGCAATCCTCTATAAAGATGCACGAAACCTGCAGGAGACGCTACATTATTACACTCTAAAACTAATAACCCACTATTAGGCAAAGCGCCGGGATTTGAGACTGCCACATGAAAAAAAAAATGTTTTTGCACTTTTCTAGTAAATTTGGCAACGCAAATTACACAGAATATTCGGCAATATAGATGAGATACCACAAGCGCTACTTTACAGAAAAAATCCCGTACAATCCGCCAATAATTGTCGAAAGATCGATTAGTGCCCGGATTTCCATTCATAGGCCCCATAATTTAGTGAGCAGAGGTATGCCGCTGGCGCCATCTACAATTAGTTTCCAAAGTCCAAAACATGAAAATCAATGTATTCTCAACTCCCTCGAGCGGAAATTCAGTGCATTTCTATTCAGTGCAAAAATTCGGGCTTTTTCGAAGGCCGTTTTTGTAAAAAATATTCGTCTTGCGAAAAAAATGGTAGCAACCATTTTTGTAGATAATGATACGATCTTCATTTTTTATTTAAACAAAAATTGTCTAGTTTGTATATTTTGGCAGATATTAGCGGGAAACCATTTTTTCGGACTTTAGGGGCCATTTTGAGCCCTTTCCGACCCAGCAATGTTTTTAAAAGTTTTCGCCCTTGAAAGTAACCGTCAAGACCTAAGAATTGAGACACAAAGGAAATCTGGACCGACTTAATGACAGCTTTGCATATTTTCAGGTCTTCAGTTACTGGACTATAATGTGAACATAATTTGCAAATAGATGATTGCTTTATTACTTATTTTTACTCAATATATTTTCGTTTTTTTTTTACTTTTCCGTAGGTAATGTTATAAGTACACTTATTTATTTAATTTTTCGACAATATATAAATACTAAATAAGTTGAAATAATACAAAGATTTTTTTTTAAACTAATATAGGATATTAATTATCTATTTTATGTATCGTAATATTAACTGTTAGCGATATTTTTAATAACTGTTTTTTAAAAACAATTTGTGAAATATCTCAGTATTTGAAATCGGAATATTCCTTGGAATTTATTGATTCCCAAGTACTTTACTTTCACATTCAACGGATAATGAAATTCATCGAATAATAAAAACTGATCTAACTTTATCCTTGACTTATTCCAACCCAAAATCCGCAATAATCCAATAGATCTTATCAACTTGGGTCGTTCATCCTTTTCACTTTTTTACGAATTCCTTTAAAGGTCGATTTCATTTGGAAAGAGGATTCTTGAATTATTTTTTGATATCGCAATATTTTTTCGACTGATTTGACCTAAAGGGTGGGCTTTAAGAACTATGATGACGATAACGAGGACAGCGATTGAATTTTTTATGGATTCATTGGGCGGAATGAATTTTTTTAAAGGCGGTATTGAAATTTGATGTCCTGATTTTTTTGTAGTAGAAGAGTTGGACGTCCTAACATAAAGCAACCGGACTATGATGTCACTATATCATAAAGGTTTGTGGCAATTTTAAGATCTGACATCACCACTTCCGGATATTTGACTAAATAGAATACAGTCCTCTATTTCCAACGTATCGTTTGGCCCAGACATAATAAAAGACAAACTTAAAATGCTTAAGTTCAACTCTTCGCCAGGCTTAGAGGGTGTCTCCTCTTTTCTTTTAAATCTTGTGCTGACACTCTGTTATCCCATTTCCCGTATAATGACTTCCTCCTTTAATTCTTAAATTTTGTCATCTATATGGAAGACTGCGTCAGTGACAGCCATATTCAAAAAGAGCAATAAGCTTGACCATAATATTGCCACGTTAAGCGTGTCTTTAATAAAGAAATGTCACGATTTACGTGTTTTTAATAATTAGGGACCAGCTATGTCCCAGGGGGTTAGACGATAAGGGTCTAAATAGTGTAAGCACTAAATTACTATGACTTGACTTCGTAGCCCTTAACTGTACAAGAGTTCTACTTTTGATATTAGACCTAACATGTCTATGTAAAAGGGCTGAAGGAAACACAGTGTTTTCAAAACAAATAGAATATTATAAATAAAATAATTGTACAAAATAGGTCCTAACTAGACACACACAAATATGGAGCTCAATATAATATTAAGAGACTATAAAGTATTAACTTACCAACTCCGTTAATATTTGGGGGACACGTCACAACCCTTGATTAGTACCGCGATTCAACAAAAAAGGCTCTAAGCCCTCGAGACCAAGATGCGTCATAGCCACGCGAAGAATCCCCATATGTGACCTCAATTTTCCTTTATAAATATTTTGCCTTTGCCAAAAAAAGTCCTGACATTAACACTATTAAAAATCTATAGGGCTATTGGGCTTCATATTCAAAAGATATATCAAAGAGACTTTAGTCCGGTACACCGCGGTCAACTATTGAAAGAGACCATAGATTCCTGTGACATCCGACATTTAATTTTGTCCATGCCAAAAAGATTGGAAATTATTGTAGTTCTTGATTGTTTCGGCCTTTACTTGATTCATATTGTTAAAATGAGAAAAACCAAATTTGATAAATTCCACACTTTTATTTAAAAAATAAAAATTAAAAATTTACACATTACAATTGTTTCATATTTAGACAATGTGAAATGGAGGTAAATGTAGTCCAACACAAGCAAATTATTATTTTAACACGATTTCAAGAAAAGTAAAGCGAAATAATTTATTATTTTCAATACTATTCCATCATCATTCAGAGCTGTGTGTCAGGTTACAAGAAATGTCCATCAGGAATGAAATACCGAGTTAATCTGCAAGCATCATTAAAAAAAAGTCGCACATATAGAGAAAATAAACAGGATCATATTCTTGAAACATTTGTTCCTAAAAACAAGTCTAATTAAGAGTTAAAAGGATTTCATTAAAAGTCTTTTATATGTCAAGTTGACATAGACGTCGTTATATAATTTGTTAGGAAAGGCATAAAATACCTTCTTATTCAAAAACAGTATAAAAACAAGTTATAGAAGTAATTTTTAAAAAAAATCGACTCAAAAAATAAAGATTTTGATGATTTTCTCATAGAATGCACCATCAACTCTTAACCAAATTAATATGGAACCACCCCTAAGGTACCCTCTATCTAACCAAACATAGAAATCGGTGAACGTGGTAAAGAATTATCGCTTAACATACATACAAAAATATTCCAACATATTGAGATTCTCTTTCTTTTTTTAAAGTCGGTTAATAAGATAAAAATACCTATAAATAAAATAATTTTATTAAAAAAAATACCTACATACAAGTGACTAAGAAATTAATATATTAAAATGTTGTCGTTTATAGCCAAAAATGTGGATTACATTAGAAATAAACTATTATTTGTTGTTTCACCAATGTTCAATACACGCGATCATAGATCCAAGACAAGACAGTCTAACACACATCTTTCACGAGCCATTAATAAATATCGTCTGTTTACACGCCAACATCAAACATCAAATATAGTTGAAAATGGCCTCGTTATTTACATTGCTGATATTACTGCCATAGACGTATCAATAACAGGAAAACGGTATATAGAAATAAAATAGTTCAATAAAAATTTTTATTGGAAAAAATAACTACACGACTTTATGTGCAGTTAAATGTATATAAAATACTTGCTTTATTTTGTTTTTTTGCAAAATTTTCTACGTCATCTCTATTCTTATGTATTTTTTTCTGTATTTTCTTTTTTGTTTCCTCTTTATCTTGATTCACTTCTTGTATTTCCATATAACAATTTTTCTTAAATTTAAAACATTTAATCTTTATTCTCCAGAAATTTGACACCAACCTTCTTTTTTTAAATCAACAAATTTTGTACCTATTCAATAAGAATATATTTACTTACTTTTGGAACTAGTTATTTACATTTTCCAACCTTTTTCATGTATTCGGTGATATTTTTTTGGCTTGAAATATATATTTTTGAATAAAATTTGCTTTCGTTTTATTAGAACTATGATAAATTATAATTAAAACTATACCTTAAGAGATAAGATAAGAAATATCTATACCAACTTTTTTAGAAACTAATATAACAGAAATATATATTAAATGATAAGCAATCATTAAATATTTACATTGGGGGTGAGGAATATTCGGCCTCTTAATTTCATAAATGCAGCGTTGCTGGTTTTGTTTCCGTATTATGACGATAGTTTAATTTATTTATAGTTTATTTATTTAAAACACACTATTTACAATTTATTTATGACGTACTAATTAATTTATATAATACTTAGGCACTTACTCACAATTCTAATTTATTTATTACAATTTATCTTTTCAGTCCAATGCTTTATTTTAAACTGCCCGTTCGACGACGAACTTGCGCTATTTATACAAAGCCCACTCAGTACTCCTAGTTTTTAGACGCTTTCGAATGCCACCCGAAAATTCCATCTCCATGACTCAACGGCAACGTATTGCGTTTTCTGGTAGATTCGAAAAGCGGTGTGTTTGTCTCTATACGTCAGCGGTGTTTCGATCATGAGTCGGGTGGCAGGTTTCAAGGTCGTGCTCTACAGGAACGGCTTAGGCATTCCCATAACAGTATTAATGCTTAGAAACTGAAAATAGGAATCCTGATTTTTTCATAAATACTTTTTTGTGTTCTTTATTTTAAACACTGAAGTCAGATTCTAGGGGGTCAGTTAGTTGGAGAACCATGGTTGCTTTTTTTAATATAAAAAGAACAACAAGCCACAGCTTCATCAACTAATATCACTAATGCGATATAACAGCACTTTTTAAATTGATTCAAATTGATTATTTTATTTAATTCTATTAACCTAATACTGACGAACTAAATTTTCATTTAAAGAGATTATACTGAATTTTTTTTCTTTCGGTCGTACTTGATTCTCCTTTTGAACGGGTCTATTATAATATTAGATACATTAGTGTGATTTTCTTGTAGTAATTTGCTAGTTATATTCCATAAAATATTAACTATACATTCCCTAAATTCAGTAAATCTTTTTTTGTTTCATATTTACTGCACACTTCTTTAGTATCAAAGCTAAATCTTTAATACTTCTATTTGCATTTATTTTCGAATGTTGCACCTAACATTATTTTCTTTGATTAATAGATTTATATTTTCTAATCTTTTCTCCAAATCATAAAATTTTAATCACTTTATACCTATTTATTATTCACTTGTTACATACCCCAACTAGAACAAGACACAATAACTACATTTGCAGATGATATTGCCATCTTAGTGATAGGCGAAGATCATGAAGAGGCTGCAAATAAACTAGAATCATCAGGTAACCAAATAAATAACTGGACCAAAAGATGGCATATTAAACTAAACGAAACCAAATCCGTTAATAATTATTTTACAAAACCAAAAATGGTTAACAAATACCAATTAATATAAATAATACCTAGATTTATACTGTATCAAACTAACCTTGTATATAAGGCCACAGAGGACATAAGGGCAACGAATAGACTGATTTACTAGCCCGAAAAGGAGCTTCAAAGACCCCTACTGGCCCAAAACCTTTCTGTGGTGTCACAAAGACAGTTATCAGAACGTGCACAAAGCAGTGGACGTTTAAAATATCTCAGGAATGGTAAAAAAAATCACCAGGACAGAGACAGGTCGACGTATAATATCGGTCTAGCAGAAGAGACCATGTGCCGTCCATTCTGCCAGGAAAAGGAGGAAACTACAGTGCACGTTTTGTGCTTTTGTGATTCTACCAAGACTGAGATTTTTTACACCAAGAACAACTAACAACCAGAGAACTAATTCCTAATCTATGAAGTCTACTTCAAAAACCAAACTAGACAAGGTACTCTAAACAACGATTAGAGGATATCCACAATAGATCTGAAAAAGTCGAAGAAGGGGAGCCCACATGACCCACAGTCCTAATTAAATCTAATCCAGTCTAATCTAATATTAACATGAAACATTGCCAGTCTTTTGTGTAACGTTTCTCATAGAGACTTTTCTTCATATATTTTTAAAACGGTACTAAAATATCCCATAGATGTTTAAATTTTAACATCATATTCATTAACATTCCGCACATATATGAAGTTTTATGTACGCTGGAATACTTCAATTATCAGTTACATAATAGTATATTACACACCGAGGTGGGAAGAGTTTCATTCCTGTTGTGAGATTAGTTAGGTTAGGTTGAAAATGAGTGGGATGATCTCATCGCCTTCCACTGTGACCCAGATGGGTCTATTGTGGATCATGACTAACTTATAGTTCACCGTACAAACCACACCTTTTGATAAAGGTCATGGTTGAATTAGGTGAGACTTCTTTAAAGTCGGTAGGCTCCACTCGGGTAAATCCGAAGATCTGGAACCTGGTTCTTTCCAGAGTGGAGCAGGTACATAAAATGTGCTCTGCAGACTCGTCCTCCACGCTGCAGAATCGACAGTCCGATGTTTGTTGCAGACCTATCCTTCTCATGTGGTTGTCCAGACGGCAGTGTCCTGTCATCAGTCTGGTGAAAATGCGTAGATGTCTCCTATTCCATTATCGGATCTGAGCAGAGGCGTTCATGGAAGGGTTGGTTATAAACGCCTTAGAATGGGTTAGCCCTGGGGTATCCCTCCAGTTCGTGAGTGTTGCACCCTCCGTCTATTTTGAGATAATTCCTTTGGCAGTGCTTTTTGCAATGCTCAGGAATGGTTCTGGTCCTATGAACACAGATTCGCTTCCTCTTTTAGCAAGTGCGTCGGCTTTTTCGTTGCCCTCCACACCACTGTGTCCCGGAACCCAGATCAAAGTAACTTTGTCCTGGGCACCGAGACACTCTAGGGTATTTATACAGTTCCAAACCAGCTTTGAGTCAACTCGATTGGAGCTCAAGGCCTTAAGGGCTGCCTGGCTATCTGAAAAGATCTTTATAGTCTTGTTTGCGTGGAGAAAATTGATCAACTCTCTCGCTCTATAGCAATCATTTCTGCTTGAAAGATCGTGGCCAGAGAGCCTAGGTTTATTGATATGTCAACTCTAGGCCTCTGGCCGAAAACTCCCGCTCCTACTCCTTTTTCAGTTTTGGAGCCGTCCGTGTACAACGCATAGTCTGCCTGGAAGAGGGTTTTTCCCTTTTGCTCCATGCGTCTCTCTCTGGAATGAGGACGCTGTATGGCTTTTCTATATGCTGTCGGGGAACTAGCGAGTTCAAGACCATGCCGAGGATGGGGTGATTAATAATTTCACTCATCAGCCCCGTCTTGTCCCACCGCAGTTCTTCGTAACATTGACTACCCACTTTCAAAAGCCTGTAGGAGACCATTCTGGCCTCCCTTTCCAGCAAAATGTGGAGAGGGGTTAGGTCCAGCATGGTCTCTATGGCTCCCGTAGGTGTAGTTGACATTGCTCCAGTTATGGCGAGGCACGCAAGCCGCTGTATTCCAGCCAGCTTTACTCTGGCCGTCCGTTGGAGTCCCTTGTCCCACCAGACGACAGAGCCGTACGTAACCATGGATGTTACCATTGTTTGGTAGATTCAATAGATTGGGGGTTCCAGGTGTTTTTTTATCTATGGTGATTCCCAGATATTTCACCTCCTCCGCAGATTAGTTAGATCACCGAGACGCGAAGCGTCAAGGTTAGCTATGATCTCGAGACAGGAATGAAACTTCCTACCGAGGTTTGTATACTATTTTATTTACAACCATCATATTTCGATTAAAGTTAATAAATCTCTGTTTCGTTCTGAACATACCTAAAATATTAAATTTAACGACAAATTACCAAGCGCGCGGTTTTCTCAGAATAATCAAGTATATATATTGTTACTGTGATTACGGGGTAAACAACTGTCACCAATATAAATAAATGTCAGATAAAGCCGGATATTAAATTCACGAATAATAAATATCAATAGGTAGTTTGTTGTATTTTAGTTCATTGTTGTTTTTTATTTTTTGCCATTAAATAGGTATTATAAAATTTGTCAAAAATGTGTTATTTTTTTAAAATATGAAAAATATTCATCTAGAATAGATGAAATGAGGGCGGGAAGTGAGGGCGGGAAGTAGAGGTGTGTAATGTGACACTTCCCAACCTTCAATGACTTTAGTAATGACAACATTACATAAATGGTTGTAAATAAACATATTTTGTACTTTTTAAAAATTACCTATTGAACGAAATATCCCTAATATATGAACTTTTTAAAAAAAAAACCCAAATATATGAATTTGATAAACAAAAGTTTAGAATTTAAAATAAATTAAAAAAAAAAAATAAAAATAAAAAAATGAAAATGTAATATACCCCTATATTCTTGTATTGATATACTTTTTTGAATATAACGGAAAAAGATACTTACTATTCCATTTTATCTGTGTAAGCAAAAAAAATTTCTGAATGCTTCACTTCTATATTTAAAACGACAACCTTTACACAACCTCCGGGTTCTTAGGGTTCTGTTGCTCTGTTTATTTCAGCTAGTTATCAGTGGCTATACATAAAAGTTTTTGTTATTTAAATTGGTATTTTCTCTTTTATATTTCAGTGTATAAATTTTAGCTTAGCTTATTTTCTAATTGTACTTATGTTGTAAATTTCTTATTATGAAAGAAACATTAATATTATTATTACTTCTTTTTAGTTACTTCCTGTGACAAACATTTATACGATGCTAATTTATATAACTCACAATAATATCACATACAGGCCAGCACAGTAATGTGTACAAGTTACATATCTTTAAGATGGCTATCTTTAGTCTTTACATCACAAACCTGGCAGATCTAACAGTTCGTCCCTCGTTCATAGATGGAAATACCAATGATCGCTTGCTACTTACGTAACCGGCAGGTACTGTATTATGGATCATTTGATCTTCGATATTAATTTGGACCATTGTATTATCATACTTGTCTTCTAAGCTTTCAACTTCAATTTAGAAGACACTATTTCTATTCTGTTTTATATAGTTAAAATATATAAAATGTTCACATAACATAGTCCATATAAAATTGTAAAGACAATATATATAAAAATAAAAAAGTTATGAACGTATCGTATTTAGAATATCTACAGGAAGCAAAAAGACTTTCTTGGGTATAACAGGTTAAAAAGACATAAGTTCCAGTAACGTTGAATAACGTAACAAGGTAGCGCTATAATATCACTGGAACGTCTACATTGTTCCATCACAAAAGTAAACGTTCATGCTCTGGGCTTAGATGGTTGAGTCTGTCCTATAGATGAAAACAAAAGTAAAAATGAGAGTTACAATGTTTCATTAATTTAATGTTTTTATGCATAGTGGGATGTAAGTATTGTATTAGATGCAAGACTTCGCTGCAATGTCGATGTTAAAAGGAAAAGACAAAAGCTAGATATAACATTCAAGAAAATGTACTGGTTACTTGGTAGGCATTCCAACCTCTACATATTATATAACAAAATTATTTTGTATAAACAATTCCTCAAACTAGTTTGGACTAATTTCATTTAGTTCTGAGGTTATACCAGCAATAGTAATATTCTAGTAATCCAGAGATTCCAGAACAAAGTATTGCGAAACATCGTCAATGATCCTTGGTACATTAGAAACAGCGACCTTCATCGAGATCCAAAGTTAGATACTGTTGACCAGACTATCACTAGAATTGGTAGGACTCATGCATAATAGTTCTACCAACATGTGAACGATCAGGCGATCCAGCTTCTTGACAACACCAACATGACAAGGAGACGCAAGAGAGTAAAATATTTTGAGATAGCCAAGTGATTATGTTAAAATCAAAGCAGTTTATAATTACACGTTAGTTTTGTTTAATTAAGCTTTCAGGTGCTAAGTTATACAAGCGAGTAGAACTTTAGTTTTTAAGATTGTAGTTAGAATAAAATTCCTCCTTGATTATCTGTTTTAGAAAATACATGTTGTTAAGCCAGATATAATTGTTGAACGAAAAATTGTTCATAAAAGCTAGATACATTTTTTGAAAATCCACAAATATTTTTTTTCAAAATTACTCCTACTAAACACAGAAAATTATTTTTGAACCTTTTGATGATATTATTATCGAATGGTGAAATGGAAAATATCCATGAACTACTGTTTTAATTGTGAAAAAAAAATTGCTTAGTTTTTCAAACTTTACCTAAATGATAACACCCTGGGGTAGTTACAGTGTAATCGAGAATTGTTTGGATATTCCTACTGATACACGTGACAAGAATGAACGACTTCTATTGATGCCAGAAATTTTCAAAATTATTTTTCTTATCCCTATAATTTATTGTTAATATTTCGCTTATACATATTTTATTTTTATCATCGTTATAAATTACGAAAATTTGTCGTAAAACTGCCAATCCTCTGCCACGACGCACTCTTAAATCATAACAATAGAATACCCCAACCCGCATCCCAAATACACAACCCGCAAGATTTCTAAATGGAATTGGTCCCAACTGATTCGATACAGCGCGCGGCGTCAAAGATCACCTGCAGGCCTGCCTGCTGCTGCCAAAATGCGAAATAAAACGGCAGGAAATAAGATATATGGAGCTACGCACATGTGTGATTTTGCCGTATAATTTGACAGGTGGAACAGGTCGATATCCCGTTGTGCCTGGAAAATAGCTTATCAACAAAAAAACGGACTTTCAGGAGAGTTAAATAATGTTTTTTTTTTTCTGTTAGAGTAATAATGATCAAAAAAGGGCAATATGTACGATATCTTAAATTCACAATTTTTATACTAAGGTTTACGTCACTTAACGTAAATTGTAAACTTAACTCACGCAGATTAAGATATGGGCTTAGATCAATGCATTTATCATATATACCGATGCTGAATAAAGGTATTTGAAGATTTAAGAACAAGTCTAAAACGGCGTCTGGTCCGAACTAGTACATCAAATTGCTGTCTAGGAATCTCGACAGTCAATATCGTCATGGTCCAGCGGTAAGGGCATTCGTGTGCAAAACAAAGATGTCTGGGCTCGAATCCTAGCGGCCACAGGGGATTTCTGAGATTTGTTTACGAATTTTAAAAATTATTCTGTCTTATTTCAGATAATTCTGACCTTTCGGATTTCGATTTGCGACCAACGATATATTAAATTCATTATTTTTATCATGATCGTGAGATTAAATCCACTATCCATTATATCCGCTCTTGTTGCACCAACTACTATTCTACCTAAATATTTTTACCACAAATACTAATTTTTTAATCGTATTGGAATTTAAGCAATATAATGTATTTTTATGGCTGCGCTTTATATAGATTAAAAGTCCAAATTTATTAAAATGCTGCAGAGCGTATATCTGGTTTTTCGAATAAAATTTAGGTATTTGAAGTTTTTTTTTTCGTTTTATCGTGTTATAGTTTTAAATACCGTATTGCAGAGTTTTTCAACGTTCTTTCATTTGTCCTATTCTTTAATAATATATTCCATGTCGTTGCTACAATTCATGCAAATGGCGGAAAGGCAGGGACGTTTCGAAATTAATGTTTTAGCACTAACCTTTTATACACTTACACCTAATAAACTCAAAATTTAGCACAATAAATGACCAATCTACTTAGAAATTAGGGCAATGTCATCTATAAAATTCTTACAAATTGTTAGGAAAACTAAAAAATACCTAGTGAAAGAAAGTTTTCCTTAGGAAATTTGGGAACACATCAATTCTTTCATTTACACATATTCTAGTGAATTAGTTTATGTAATGTAACACAAAACACGTCAAATGCCAGAAATGTATAGGTACTATACGTGTTTCAAAACCGTTTGAAACATATCAAAGACGGTCCTGTGCTTACAAATCCAGATGTTCATTATGGGCATCGGTAAATAAAGTCTACGTGACAATAATCGCGTTCGCCGAGTTGCATCAGTTTCGGACACGTAGACATGTATGTATATCTTTTCTTGAGCGGCACAGAACATCAGATCAGTTTCTACTTCGCTAGAAGTCAGACGGGTTTCACTAGAAACACAACAACAGTTTTTCTATTATATATTACCTAGTTTTCTGAGCAAAGATAATAATAATAAATTAAATAAAATGTGAACCCTAATGCAGTGTTAAGCATTTAGGTAGTTTTTATATAAAAGTTTAGTGTAAATATGTACAAATTTAAAAACATATGGAGATGGTTGCAGATAGTACCGAAAGGAGACAGTCCACTTGGTAAGCGAGCCATATAGCCGTATTTATAAATTGTGTTGGGTTCAACTTTTAATAACCTACAAATCCAACAATACGGATTTTTAAAGGTAGCACCAGATGGAGATTCGAAATATTTCAGGAACTAAAATGTTAATGATTCAAATATCACAATGCAATAATAACAGGTTTTAATTCATTGTAACTATTACTGCAAAGAATTTCCGGATACTGTAAAAACGAGGGGACAAACCACTGATCTAAATTTTGTACTGCTACATCTTTGTTCTAGAAATAAATTTTTATATTTTCTTGTATATCCTTAAACATCCTCGATAAACCTCAAATATCATTAGGAACTCTCATAAATCCTCATAAATCCTTCATACATCCTCGGAAATCCTCGTACATCCTTATATATTTTATATTTAAAATACGTTATTTTTTATATTTGTGTAATGCAAAGTATTTTCAATTTGTGAATGTTTATTGTAGGTTGCGTTAATTATGGGTGTAATGGGAGCATGCAGACGATATGAATTACATCAGATGAAAATTTCAAATTTTAATGATTTGAATGAAGCAGTTTTGGTGACGGTACCAGACACTAAAACCAAAATTGTTTGAAAGTTCACTATAATTGGTCAACATTATAAAATTTTTAAAAAATATGCCGACCTTCGCCCTCCTCATGTTAATGATCCCTGGTTTTTTATAAATTACCAAAAAGGTAAATACACCGTTCAAAGAATAGGGTTAAATAAAATTGGGGCAATGGACAACTCGCACAAAATAGCTATTTTGCACTCGTATGCAACTTTCATACTCGTGCAAAATATGCTTCATTTCGTGCTCGTTGCATAATATACTATTTTATCTTGTTTTTATGGTAGTGACTATTGCTCCTACCTCAAGTATCTGTTAAAATGGAATGTGTAACATGCAAGACAAAAACTGGTGATCCTATTTGGATGTGCGACAGTTGTCAAAGGTCAACACACAGAGAGTGTACAGGATTAAATGCAAGTGAGTTGAAAGTAATAGAGGACTGTCAGTCGGGAATAAAATTAATACCCAAACTACTTATAAAAATTGATAAATTGGAGTCAGAAATTAATGCCTTAAAAAACATCCAAAATGTTAATATTACTCCTACATATAAAGATAATGAGGAGTTGATTAGTGAAATGATGGATAGGCAAAGAAGAGCCTCAAATATTATTGTATATAATATTAATGAATCTAAAATGACGTCTAATTAAGAAGGTAATGTTGAAGATTGTACTACCATTCAAGAAATCTTACAGGATTTTAATATTGATAAAAGTAAAATTAAATCTTTTAAATTGGGAAAGTTCCTTCCATCAAAAATAAGACCCATTAAATTTATTTTGCCTTCGCCAGAAAATGATAAACTAATTTTAAAAACAAAAATCTAGGTCGGGGAACTAGTGTGAAAATTTATTCTGACCAGAAAAATGCCCAGCGAGAATATTTAAAAAATATTAAAATTGAATTACAAACTCTCATTGAGAATGGTGAAACTAATAAAACTATCAAATATATTAATGAAAAGCCAACTATTGTTGACAATAATAATTACAATAAAAAAAAAACTAATTGAGAAACCTAATATACCATTAAATTCTGATATTATTTATGTCAATGCTCAAAGTTTAATTAGTAATTTTAATCAAATATCTGATTTGCTTTAATCCCAAAGTATTGTTACTGAGCGAAACTAGAACAACAACAGATATTGAAAAAGTCGACATACAGGAGGAATTGTAATGTATGTAAAAAAATGTTATAGTTGCTCAATTGTTAAATCATATGTTCTGGAAAAAAATTATTGGTGCACTTTGGTAAAAATAAATTTTTCATCAGCAGTCTGGATTGTGGGATGTCTTTACCATTCTCCATCAAGTTCGGATGCAAAATTTCTAGAAGATTTTGAAGCCATTTGCGACAATATTGTTTCTAAAGTGCATAGATTTGTATTCAAATAGTTTTTATGTAAACAAAATTAAGAATCTTTTCTCATGCTATGGTATTCAACAAAAAGTTACTAAATGGCTGCTCAACGGTTTTCATCCGAAGGCATTTTAGTTCAATCGTGGGGGCACAGTACATCGATTGACCAGAATATTGGTTTGTCACCTGGCTTACTAATAGCTGTTTTTACATGGATGATTTTTTATCCAGATGGAAGATGGTAATGTTGTCAACTATCAGTTTTTTTTATATCATTATGAGGATTTCATATGTACCTGCCAATTTATTAAATTAAACATAAACGAATGTTCTTAAAGTATTCTCAATATTATTTATACTTTTGCACACAGAATTTTCCTGTCGGTTTCCTTTAGTCTAATCAATAATTTCAAAATTTTGTTATTTATGTATTTAGTGTCTCGGTCTGAGTATTGACCATAAATACCTTGAGACATAAGCGTTACATTCACAATTTCAATTTTTAGATTTCTTCTTTATAATAAGACCCATAAGGGGCAGAGATTAATTAACTTCTTCCAATCTGGGAGCTTTACTAAATACAACTGTGTCTAAAGTCTTTTTTGTGTTAATATTTAAATGTGTTTATTACATTTTCTTTTTATTTTGTTTTATGATTTATATTTAATTATAAAATTTCATGGTTTAATATTTTTCTTATAAATAGTTTGGTCTCAACTATAAGTTTAGCAGGTAACTCCTTCCAATTTGGAGGGTGTTAAAGATTTATTGTGTTTCAACATTAAACGTTGATTTTTAGATATAGATGCGGATATGTACATGATTATTTATATATATTTTGTTTGATTTCATAATTTATGTAAATGGTAGAAATTAAGTTTACACTATATTTACATACCATCTTGCGCAAACGTCCTTTGCCTGGTACCAAGCAAACGACCGTGTCATCTGTTGATGAATTTATTATTTTTTGGGTTCATGCATATTACATATATGACATACACATTTTAATTTCTTACCGTATTTAGTTATTTGTTGATGTGATTATGAATTCATCAAAAGCCATAAGGTTAAATATTTATGAGATGTTAAACAATTTAAATAATGTATTTTTTTTAAGACTTAGTTCTCAAACTCTAACTTTTAAGTTTGTTGCTTTTACTTTGGTTTGACATTAGATATGTTAGTTTCTTAAGTATTTTTTTTTTAATTGTTAAGCATAATTGGAAAAAAATTAAATTAAATAGAAAGGAACATAAGTTAAGGTTTGTCTTTTATTTCTTTCCTCATTTACTGAGTTTGTGGGGAAATATGAACACAGCTCGGTCACTATATAGTCCCAGTTGGCGTCCTTTATTTGTCTACTCTTTCCGGAATTTTTAATAGCTATCCACCCCCTAGCTGCCGTCTAAGCGACCTCGAAGGCCTAAAGGTTGACGCTGGATCAACCAAACCATAGTAGACAAAATTTTATTGATAAAGTTATTTTTTTTTTTTTATTTTTAAAATTTAATTTTAGTCAATTCCCTTCTGGGCTTTTCTAGGACTAATTTGTAGGTTACAGCAGCACACTGTAGGGTGTGATGGGTAACACTTCTTCCTCCTCTCTAGTTATTCGTCCCGAATAACTTGATTACTCGGACCTGCTTGGAGCTAACGGGGAGGATCTGGATCACGGTTTGGCTTTAACTTTCCAATGTTTGGGTTTGCTTCCAGCTGACAGCTGAATGCGGTAGATTAGGTCATTGATTTTTCTCAATAACGCTGTAGGTGCCTTCCCAGTTCCGTTTCAGTTTCTGACAAAGTCCTCCTCGGCGCTTGGGATTGCACAGCCATACTGGGTCACCTCTCTCAAAATGTGTGCCGGTGGCACGCATGTCGATTCTAGCCTCTGCTTTTTCGCCGTTGGCTTTCAGACATTCCCGAGCGAATTCGTAGATCTTTGTCCTGCCATTGCATACATTACATTATTTACACCAATCATCCAAATCCCGTCGGCAATCGACCCAATAAAATCTTTCTCCAACTCGTGCCAGCTCCTCCAACACACTTTTGACATGAGAGTTCAGCAGTATCACTTAACGGGATACATGTACTCCATAGGGACTCTCGCACTTCTGGTGCAATAGGCCATCGTGAAGATACAGTACCCTTTGATAGCTTTACTATATTTGGCTATCTCTTGCCAAGTAGGTGCGACTTTATTTTTGAGCCATTCTCGGACAACCTTTAAATCATCGTCTTTCTTCTGCTCCTTTCTCAGGCCTTCAAGGGTGATTTTTTCTTCGTCGCCCACTGGCTTGATAGTGGTTGCTCAAAGAGCAACTTTATCAATATTTTTGTTGCAGTTATTAAGCCTTCAGTTATTTGGTAACTTTGTGCCCGTGAATTGACTAAGTATTTCTTAATTTATTTTACTTAGCAATAAAAATAAAACCATTCTAATTTTATTTTATTATAGTGCAATTTAAAATTTTTAATAGTTTTGTAGCAAAAAAGTTTATGAACACATTTTTGAATCCTCAAGAAATCATCATGCATCCTCAAGAAATCCTCATACATCTTCGTAAATGCTCGGAAATTCTCATACCTCTTCGTACGTCATCATACACATCCACGTACTTCCTCATACATCTTCGAAAAATCCTCATACATCCTCGTAAATCCTCCTCCTCCTCCTCCTCCTCCTCCTCCTCCTCCTCCTCCTCCTCATGTAAAAGTGTAAAATTAGATTAAACAACCACAATTATAATCTGAACAGGTAATCTTATTGCTTACGAAAACAAGTAACAAATAATTTTAATAATTCAATATTTCAAAGCCCATCCTGGTGAAAACCTGAACAAAATTAATAATAGAATAAATATAATTCAATATCGGCCAGTTAATAAAATTAATATCAACTAAATATTTTCATAGTACCTATTACGGATTAATTTGACTGCGGTGAAACAAACTGTATTTCCAAATATCATTTGAAATCAGAAAATAAAATAAAATAATTTAAATCAAATAAATACAACTGTTACTCAAATAAACAGAATAAAACCATAAAACGTTCCCTATATCGGACAAATGGAATTCGATTCAAAAAATAAGTTTTGTGGCGTTTCGACAATAGTAGTACAAAGTTATCAAGACAAACATCATAGCAAAGAAAGTATATTTTATGAACTCAGCATCTTTGTCGGCTTATTGACGTGGTATCATTTAAATTTTAAAAAAATATGGCGGATGGAAGTCATCGAATGACATTGAATTTACGTAAAAACACATCAAAACAAAGGACCAGAATAGAAGTCTGTATTGATTTTATGGTTTACTTGAATCGATAAATAAACTTAATAATATAATAAAGCGTATTTACTAAAATAAATACAATACAAACAAAACATCAAAACAAAGGACCAGCATAAAAGTCTATATTGTTTTATGGTTTACTTTTATCGATAAATAAACTTAATATAATAAAGTTTATTTACTGAAATAAACACAATACAAAGTACAAACATAATAGAAAGTGTGTGAGTAATAAACTCAGTAAACAAATAACCTCTGGCAATAAGTCTGAGACTTGAATGCAGATTTGGCGGCAACAGTACGGACATTGTAATTAAAAAACAAAACCGCTTAGCTTCTTGGCACAGTTACTCGTATATAAGAATTTTCTCGTAATAATAAATATTTATAAATATTTATAAAATTCCAAAGTATTGAACTTTATTCTTTTACAGTCATTTTTTATTATCTGCATACATTACATTTTTTATAGATATCTTTTACGAATTTTTCCTGGCAAAATATTTATTTCTCTTCTGTTCGCCCGATTTTCTAGATCAAAGAGCGTTAAAATTCAAATACCTTGTTACAAATACAATATCTAACCTGTCAAGATATGTCTATAAATTTATTTATCGTATACTTTAAAATGCAGGAGAATTTGTTAGCAAACCGAACAAAAAAAAAAACCTTCGCGAAAACGTTCCCTGCCGCAGATTTAAATCCTTGCTGACGAGATAATACCTTTCGATTGAGGTTAAAAACGTACAGAAGGAGATTTTTAAAACCTCTCCATGTTTGAGGAACTTAATTCACTGTAGTTGGGTTTTTAAGGTAACGCAGGAAGACTGTTTTTGGAAAGGCTGCCACACACTATCCACGTTGTTATCTAATGGATTGTAATAAAAGCATTACATATTAATAATAATAATAATAATAATAATAATAATAATAATAATAATAATAATAATAATAATAATAATAATGTTTATTTTTACTTATACATTTTTTTTATATAATTTGTATTAACATATAACTTCTTAAGTAAAAGAAACATTAGGGTAACCCATAAAAACATGTTTGTGTAATTTATTTGTTCGACGCTGTGCCTGCCTATTCGAAAGAGGTTTAGTATTACAACATAGATAACATCATAAGATCCATGAACGAAGAAAAGGCTACAGCAGGTACTCTGCTTGACTTTTCTCATTTGACACTATAAATCATCAACTTCATGTTTCATATTGTGACTAAAGTCTAATTTATTGTAATGTGAACCATTTTATTATTCAGTCATGCTCTAACTCTCCAAGTCCCTCTCTGTCTTATTTGGCCTTTGAGGCTCAACTTGTCCGATTATCATACATAATTAAACCCCTTTAGACCAAACCTATGTGACGACTATGGCGGAAGTGCTTTCGAGACTTTTCCAGGTAAAACGTGATAGTGTTTCTAATTTTTGGCGAGAACGTTCTAGAACCTGAAGAAACCTCCCACCATAATTTTAAATTGGTATATAAATATTGGTGGAGAATAACGCTGGAGGAGTTATTATATGGACAGTGAAGATAAATAGTAATTAGTAGATAGACAGTGGTGAATATAAATAGTGAACGATTTAAAGACATTCGAAGTATATATAAATTAGAATAGTTGTGTTATAAAATAAATGTGTTTAAATAAATTATTAATAAATAAACTGTTGTGTTAAAGTAAACAAACTTCACATTATTTAAAGTTTATTTATTTAAAAAATCACTATTTACAATTCATTTCAGACGTACTATTTAATTTATGTAATATTTAGACACTAACTAACAATTCTAATTTATTTCTTACACTTTAACTTTTCAATACAATGTTCTACATTAAACTAAACTCGACGCTGATACGCCAGCTATTTATATTAGTTCAACTCCGCTACTGGAAAATGCTAGAGGCTTCCGACAGTCATCTCGAACATTCCATTCTTATGAGTAAACGGCACTCTCTTATATAGAATTTAACTTTCGTCTTGGCTTAGTAGCTATTCTATACCGTTTATAAAGAGGCATAGACAGACGATTATACCTACACAATCTAAGGGGGCGGTTTTCAAGCTTAATATTATAGAAAATGTGTTGTAAACGTTTAAAGATGGGTGCTGTCCAGAAAGCAGAGCCATGTGAGGGCCAATTCTTTTTCAGTATGCTATGAAATGACTAAAACAAAGTGTTGTGATGAGGGGATTGGTAAAGAAGGAAATATAACAAATAGTTCCAGCTTTCAACTATGTGGTCGAATCGAAGCATTTACAGGGGTCGAATAGATATTATTTGTCAAGTGACAATAGCATCCTCTGTAGATTTTTGTGATCCAAACCCAAACTGATTTTTAAATCAGTAATCAATTTAAATTAATCGACATACCTCAAGAAAGATTAATTATAATTTTCCGAGCTTGTCCGTATATACATATAATTATTATATTGTAATTTCCTCGAAACATGCTCATTAGCACGTATTTTTTTTTTCAAGAGTAAACAAGAGGCGGCATATTCACTGTTCCTGATCGTATACCAAACCTTTGTATAACAATCCGTTGAAGTACGAGTTACGAAAATCACCTGATATCTGGGAACTAAATATGTATCCACATATATTAGGGTGGGATGGGAAATAATTATATCTACGGACAAGCTCGGAAAATTATAATTAATCTGAACAATTCAACAGTCTTGTTAACTAATATGTTGGAGGAAAAGGGGCAAGTTTAAATCAAATATGTTATGTAACTATCTATAGTATTTTACTAGATAGTAGCAAGTTATATTGATTTAATGTAGTGTAAATGGCTATAGATCGCTGAAAAGTTTAAAATATTGTTTTAAAATTATTTTCGGTCTGGTACCAAATTATGTTTTTGCATTTTATTTTGTATTTGAACCTTCGCTTTTCACATGTTAAAAATACCAAGTGCGTTAGAGTTACAAAGCGTACATCACACGACATAACCATTTTTATATAATTTAATTATTAGATAAATCATAATAATAAATCATTAGTAATATTAATAATTGCACTAAATTTCTCACTATGTCAAGAAAACACCCCTTACTATTGTAAGAAAGGTTTTTGGTATCACAATTTATTTCAACTGAACTTTAACAATAACAATGCAACTGATAACATTAACGTGTAACGTCTATCATAAAACTGAAAACTGACATCTGGATCATCCTTATATAGCTTGCTTGACCCTTCTCGAACCTTCTCGAACTGTCATCTAGAATATTCTTGACGAGTAATGACATTTCCAAACATGTCTGGAACTATTCTATCTTCTTGTACTTGTACTTTTACCTCCTGGCCTTCCCAGTTCCGTTGCGATTTCTGACAAAGTCCTCCTCGCTGCTTGGGATTGCACAGCCATACCTTGTAGCCCCTTTCAAAATGTGTATCTGGGGCACGCCTGTCGATTCTATCTTCTGCTTTATCGGTGTGAGCTTTTAGTCGTTCCCAAACGAATCCATAGATATTTGTCCTGCCATTGCATACATCACATTTTTTATACCAATCTCCTACATCCCGTCGGCAATTGACCCAATAAGATCTTTCCCGAACTCATGCCAGTGTCCTTTAAGTATCAAAGTGTCCTCCTGAATGGCTGCTATGAAGCTTCTCCAATACATTTCTCACCTGTAACCTCGGCAGTATCACTTGTCGGACTAGTACCCCATCGGGGCTTTCCCACTTCCGGTGCAATAGGCCATTGTGAATATACAGGGAATCCCACTTTGTCATTGTCTTTATTCTGTCCCTGTCTCAGACTTTCAAGGGTGATTTCTTCCTCGTCGCCCTCTGGCTTGATAGTGGTTGCCCGAAGAGTAACTTTATTAACCGGTTCTTGTCGTTTTTCGAGCCTTTTATACTATACCAGCATTGTTTCTCTAAACGGGGTTGCCCGAAGAGAATGTCTGCGTTGCTATGGAGACTTCTTCGATGCTCTATTTTCTGGTTATTGTCAGAAAGCCGGTTTGGTATGGGTGATTGGCTTCTTTAGGATGCATAGCTGCTGTAATTAATTCTTGTTGGTCTTAGTGATGGGCTTGGAAAGATTGATCTATATGATTTTTCGGTCTCTTTCGCTGATTTTCGATTTATAGAATGAGCCGTGCTTCTACAGGTTCTTTGAAGATGGCCGATTCTCCCGCAATTGAAGCATCTACTGCTTCCATTTTGGCTGTTTCGTTGTATATTTGGTTGAATATTTATTATTTGGGGATTAGCATTAGTATTGGCCTCCTCACTTTCCTGGGATTTAATTTCCCTCACTTTTGCGCAAGAAAATCTGGATAGGAGTTTTACCGCTTGATATTCGTATGCTGCAATCAGTTTCTCCCTCAGCGTCTTGTGATGTTGTAGACGTAGGACTTGCTGCATTTCCGCATCTTGTAATCCATCAATGAATGCCTCTATTCCGATTTGTTCTTGGACATCTTCAGGCGCCTGTGGATAGGCCAGATGAATCAATCTTCTTATGTCGGCCCCGCGCGAATTCCTATAGACTCTTATTATGTTTCTGACTACGAATTTTTAGCTGGCTTTGAAATACCCGTTTAAAATGCTGCTGGCCATATCTTGTCTCCAAAGCTTGGACGAGAGATGAATATCTGTGTTCTTTTTGAGGAAGTAATTGTAACACGGTTGCTGCTTGTCCTCGCAGCGACACTATCAATGCAGCCGCCATCTCCGTTTCAGCCCAGTCATTTGCTCTAGCTGCAGTTTCAAATTAAAGACGATACGTTTCCCATGTTGTCTGCCTGTCAAACGTGGGTGGCTTAATGATCTTGCTAGTATGAATTTGTGAAATTGGGTGTTTAGTATAACTTGGTTCGATTACAGATAAGGACGAGGTAGTGTTTTCAGCTTCTCTGTTGCTTATCGAAGCTAGGCTACGAATTCTTCTTTCTAAAAAAATTATCCATGCACCCCACAAAGACCAACAATTTAGAATGGATAAACTATGCTCACTGTTTAAAAATCAAAATAAGTAATAATTAAAATTGAAATAACTACAAGACGGCAACATTATAATCCATTGTGACATCAAGAAAGGCAATATAGGCTAACAGCATCCCAATTTGGAAGAAAGGGTTGAGAAAACCACAGACCGTAGTGTTGTTGTGAACAACATGGGTTGTAGTACCTTCTCAGGTAACAAAGGCACAAGGTACGGTCCAGAAAGCTTAACATGGTTAAGGGTCCATTTATTAATAATATAGAATGTGTAAAAACATCATATTAGTAATTCGCATGGAAATAACAAGTTATGGTTCTTGCTAAAATCTGGATACTAGGCGAATAGTTGCGGACCAGTATTTGGAGCTTGGTATCTTGGAAGTTTACTTCCACGTTGTTTCTAATGATCCTCCAATTCAGCTGGTTACTCTTTAACTTTGGCGTGGTTAGTTTCTGTACATTGGAGTCCAGTACGTGCTCCCTCATACTAAGTAATGCTTCTCATACATCATAATAAGTAGCTTGATCTCAAAAGGTGTTCTTTGTTACCAAATAGGAAAGGTAACGTGATCCATCTTGAAGTTTCAAAGCTTTTCCAGGGGTTGGTTAATGACCTTGAATTTCTGGAAATCGACTAAACTTCTTCCGGAGCACAGATGCCAAACCTCGAGCGTCGTTGATTCTGGCGGAAGTTCTATAGACTAGCGAGTAGTATTTAGGAACCGTGAGCAGGTATTGTTGTTGCTTGGTTATAACACCACGTCTTGCTTTTCCGGTACCCCCATATGCATCCATAAATTCTTCAAAGATAAGGTCAGCTGTTTCTTGTAGCTGGTCACCCGACTACTGGTGTAAATCATTGCAGGAAACGAATGATGACTGAGAGTGTACGATACGATAGATGCAGTCGCGTTACAACAGAAGGCAGTACATAACGAGGCGTTTTAGCTACTAATTTTGGCGAATTTAAAAAAATCATTAACAAGACATTAAGAGCTTAAATTTCGGGATTGCATTATAGTGCTGTTAAGGAATGCATTTATTTTCATTATGATATTTCAAAGTTTAAATTCCTTTGATTTTTTCTCGGAAACTGGAGGGAATTAAAACTTTAAAATATATGCATATTCTAGATATTATTGCCAAAAATTTAATTTTTTAACAAAATTACTTTTTGAAATAACCTTGTCCGAAAATTATAAGAGAATGTATTCACCTTAATAACCTAATATAAATTTTAAAATTTGTAGATTTTCGTTAGTGGGTCGTATAAAAAATATACTGTACAACTCGAGTGAATTTTCCATATCCACTCTTGTTGCACAAAATACTATTGTATACCTTGATCTTGGTTGATTGAAATTAAAAATTCTATACTTGGTTAGCAAAATCATAGATCGCTTGTAAAGTTTTTAACTGGCGAGAAGACGTAAAAGAAAAGTTCCAAAATTAGGCAATTCTAAAATTTACAGCAAGTTTTTTAGGCATTTCAATGTTTCTTGTTTCGTCTCAGTGAAATTTACATTTCTGTATTTTATTTTTTTAATTTGATGATCTTTGTAACAACTAATTAGTTCAACATTTTATTTATTTATTGATATATCATCATATTTCACGTTGCTATTGTTTCCTTTACATTATTTAAAGTCTTTTCTTTACTTGGCGTTACCCTGAAGCATAATTTAAATTATTTAATGAACTTACTAGGGGACCGAATGGTCGTTAAAATTTCAAGCTTATTTAAGCGTCATCATGAGTCGTATTCGACGCCCTTCATAAATCCATCCAACATCAAACTAACTAAAGTTTCCTAATGTACACATGTCAAAAACTTTCTCGTTATGTCAGATGATTTAATTATACGCAACTTGTTAGTAAGTTAGAGTTTGGGTCTATCCAAGCGAGTACCGTATACCTACCGATTTCCATTACTTAATGGTCCATTATATTTTGAAACTATCTTAAGTGCATTATTCTTCAGATATAAAGGTTTTTATACAATGTGGTTTCGTGGAACATGAGCATCCATTAGGCGTAGATAGGGACACCGAAGTGGTTCTAAATAACCTATATTTGGCGATAATGATAATAATAATGTTATTAGTCTATAAAGTAATTACAAGAATAAATAGAACTAATCAAAAACAAAAAATATTGTGACTAATAAAACAATGCAATTAAAATATTACCACTAACATTAATTATTTTAAATTGATGCTCTTTGGGTCTTAAATTTGTTTTGGAAGGTTATCATAAAGTCGAATACCTTGATATGTTGGTAATAACCAGAGATAACCAGGATATGTAACTACTAACAAATATCGTGCGACCCTGAATAAGACATATTCTAAGGGACACAGTAGGGTATAATATCCGCTGTTGTCATATTAGTAAAGTAAAGTAGTAATATTCGCTCAAGAAAACGATTTACCTCCAACTCTTTTGTCACAAGCTGAATTTTTCACAGATGAAAGGTCATGATAAGGTAACCTTTATTCCGGAGGTAAAACAAAATTAGACTGTGCAGAAGGACACTATCATCAAAAATCCAGATACTGATACCACCGAATAGAGAAAAAAATACTAATTTTTTGGTCAAATGCACAATAAAATCTTTGTAGGGAGTAATTGTTTATACTCATAAAAAAAAATCACTTAATATGTTGTATTGGCACTACTTATGTATTTGTTCTGTTTGTGTTTTGCAAACTTATTATTAATTAAAATATTATAGCAAATTTGTAAAATAAAGATAACTACTATTCATGTCGTATTTTTTAATTCACATTTTCAAAAAAAAAAAAAAACTTACAAAACTGTGCACTGTAGTACATATTATAAATTGGTCAACATTGCTTTTTGTTATTTTTTTTTTAACTAAAAATTGAGGAATTTACCTAAATGATTAAACTGTAAGTGAATATTCAAGTAATTTTTATTTATTAGAAAACAAAACCATTCACAAAATTGTCACAATAAATACATAGGTAGGTATGAATAAAATACTTTAAATTAAAAAATATACTCGTAAAATCAAATCCTGACTCATAAACTTTATAGGCCTGTAAGCTTTTGAATGTCGTTACCCAGCGAGCCCAACACGTTCTATGAATGTAACAGCTACTTCCCCATAAAACATTGAACCTCCCATGTGATGTACTTTTAATGTTAAAGTAACCTCTTGATAACTGACCAAACAAAAAATTAAAATAAAGACCTTGCACACATTTTTTTAAAACCACAACCAATGTTAAAATGTTTTAGGAGTTTTTACATTCACAAGTTCTAGATGATAAACATAGGTATAGGTGTATTTTTCTAAACGAACATCACTATATTCTACTTATCAGAATCATTACTATACTCTATTTATCAGAACCATATCTTAATGAATTTTTTAAAAAGATGTTTTAGCAGGAAATATAATCTTATTTATTTGATAAAAAACGAAGTACCTACCTATATACTCTTTTTATTTGGTGAACTATTAAAACACAACTAACTTAATTCTTGAACATTTATTTAATTCTCAAACCCTTGAAAACATTTGGAATAAAATTTATTTTTTGTCTTTAATTGATTTTTACATACCTCTTTACAATGTTATTATAAAAAACAGCCGATTGATTAAATATCAATACCTACGTGATTAAAAATCTAGGTGAGGTTATATGAAATGATGCTCTGAAATTTTTACCTTTCAAATTATTGTTATTGCAGTACATTGTGTACACATCCCATTAAAGGATTTCTTAGAAGTAGCACGTTTACTTGATATAGACATAACATGTAACAAAATATTCAATATAAACGTCTAATATTAGGGCCAAATCACAAATAAATGTTTCTCTGTTGACATAAAAACATCACATAATCGTCCAGTTATGTTTTATGCTCTCTGGATATTTGCCCTTTAGTGTATTAACTATAAGTTAACACTAAATAAGCAACATATTCATATTACTCATGGGAGAAATTCCAGTCACTGTGTAATCCAGAGTAAAGAGTACTGTGTGGTAAAGGGGTCCAAGCCACTTATTAACTTTTACTTAAGTTTATACCTACAACAAATGTACCTATCATTGAAATGTAAATAGATCATATTTTTATATTTTATACTAACCTGCATCTGAATATTCTATTAACAATTTTCTTAAATATTCAATATCCATTTTAAAAAGATTAAAGTTATTCTCAAAAAGTCGATTTTCAAACAAAAATATATAATATACACACAGAAATTTACTATCGTTTTCTGGGACCAATAAAAAGTTGACTCCTAGATATATTTATTCGTGTTTTGACCTCTCATTGGCCGTTCGCTGACTAGGACCAGTCGGACCGATAATGACAACTATTTTAGAGATTTTGAACGCGACTATTTCGAAACACGCTCTTTAGCAACTAATTTTAATTTAGGTACTTTTAGTGGTGTGAGTAAGGCTTTTCGAATTACTCCTCCTGGTTTTTAAACAAACTATAGGGTTATCGTACCGGAGCACATACGCGTGTTCTGAAACGTTGAGAAAAGTGTTAAAAAGTAAGATTAATAAAAAAAATTACCGATTCATATTCAATACTGAGGTGACATAGGTAAAGGACCTTAGTAATTAAATCTATAAAAAACAAGAGATTTTTCCCAAGTAAAAATAAAAAAATGGATTTTTTACTGTTAAAATCAATCACCAATATTTGTATTAACTAACAATCTTTTCACTAGCATCCTTTTCAAAGTGCCAATTCCCGAATAACGGTATTTTAGGTTATATTCAAATTCGAATTTTCCAATTTTCTTTCGGTCAAATTATTCTTTTTTTCGCAAGAGAAATCAAAGCCGCTCCTTTTGTATCGTCAAATCAATTTTCTTGCTTCACTAATTAAATTTTGATGAGATTCTTAAAAAAAAATTCAATTTTCCCTCTTTCTCTCTCTAACCTTTATCTAATCAATGCCATTGCGAAGTTTTTATAAACTGAATTATAATGAAAAAGTCTAACTGGCAAAGTCTGTTTGGTGGAGATTGCGTTTTGAAACGATTCTTTTTAAATTAGCTCGAAATACGTTCGAAGGATTAGTTCGATATTTTAGGATAAAGATAGTTTTCTTTCCGGTTAGTATTATTATAAGTAAGATAAAATAAATTTTGTATTTTTGTATTTAAAATGATGGAAAACGTGGAGAAAACTATTAACACTATTAACACATAGGGGATCTGTGAAAAATTATTAACGAAAGTGAAGCATTTTCAGAAACATCAGCTTGTAATCATGAATCAGAGAATAGGATCCTCATTCATTGTCCTGGAAAAACAGTACTCAAATATTGTCTTATTTCTAAGAAGTAATGTGGGTGAGCTCCGTTTTGTTAAAAGTATTATGTAAAAAAATAACAAATATACAAAAAAAGCAAGTGAAAAGTTTGGGGATGTTTGTTTTCACCACTGAACTTCCCACCGGTGGAACACTACACGATCCTGCCGATCTAATCAAAAATGGCACAACTATGCGATGTTTAGCCTATAGTTTAGCAGCAATATAACGTATGCTCATTAGAATATTTGCGCATATGCGCCATTGGTTGCCTATATCAATTATTAGGACTTGATTTCCTCGATCGCTTGGTATTGCTTATTTATTTTGGGCTGTTGATTATGTGATATAGAAAGGAACGATCACCATCATAAGTTTTTTCCAATAAATCCTTTAAATGGTCATTAAAAATAAAAAACCTGCGGGGTGTTATTATTACAGGGTGGAAATTAGAGATAGGGATAAAGATTCAATCCTTACAGTTTTTAAATGATATTTCGAAAACGAAGCAAAATTCAAATATAGTTAATTGGAAATTTTCATATTTTTATATCGAAATAGTTAATTTTTTTATGTAAAAATATTCTAAAAAAAAAAAGAATTTAAAAAAGCAATATATCCAATTTTTTGTTTTATTTTACCTATTTCTTTTTTTGCGTTTTTTCAGCGTTGCTTAGTATGAAACAAAAGACTAATTTCCTATAAACTGGTTTGTTAAAAAAGTTGTTTTGGATAAAATCGGACTGAGATATAGCCGTTCCAAATTAGCCATTTTTTTTTGATTTATTACAAAATTTATTTTTTATTAAAAACAGTATTTTAAGGCTGTGTTTTCCGACAAATAGCGGCAAAATAAGATATGTAAAAAAACACTCTCCTTTCGTGCAAGTTAATTTAAAAAATGTGTACTTTATCCAAGTTTTCAAAATACTTTATGATGATACCATTTATATTGCTAAAAAGATTTGCGTAACAAGTTAAATCAAAATTTTATTCACACTTACTTACGGGCATGCAGATCCGGTAATTTATTTAAATAGTAATATAAAAAGTCTTGTATATCAATAAATTCTCCAAAATTTATCTTTATTGTAAATAAACACTTAATAAACTCGTAAACGTGCACCTTGCAAATATTGGAAAATAGCCGTTTTGTCACTAGATTTTAGTTCAGTACATTGCCGTTGGGTGTTACCCGAAACTTTAGTACCTTTCTTCTTTCAAAATAACAAAATGGACTACTATTCATATATTATCCAGTTAAACTCTTTCTGTAATTTGTATATATCCCGTTGTGATAGCGCAGCCTTATTAAAAATTCAATATTTTTGCAATAAAAGTTATCATTTTATACTAATAATTATTATTATTATTATTTTTATTGTTCAATATTTTCATTATTTTCTTCAATAATGTTATTAAATTGGATATTGATTTCTTTGTCTATGTCTCTAAGAACATCGTCTACTGTAATCTCTGTTTCTCGTACATTTTCGCAATTGACATCCATACGTTGTTTTCAAAATATTTTTTAATTCTCTTGTTTAATATTTTTTTTGTTTTAAATAAACTATTTTGATGGAAAATCGCATTCCCTACAAAAAAATTCCTATTAACTATACCTGAATTTTGCTTTGTTTTTGGGATATAATTAAAAAAATGTATGGGTTGCATTTTTACCCCTATTTCCAATTTCAAATAACACTCCGCGGTTTTTTTTATCTTCAATGACCATTTAAATGATTCATGTGATAAAAAGCCGCTTTGTGATATTTCCTTATTGTTCTATTTTTTAGGACATAATCCATAGCCTATTGATTTGAAAGTTAAGAGTGGTTTTGTAATTATTCCCGAGTCATGGATACACTTAAATATTAATGTTAACATTGCACTTTATACAAAGACGATAAATAGAAATAAAAACTTCAAAAAAAAGGTCATTGTTAACGTTCGCCTAATAAGGGTCTTTTATAAAATTTTCTGAATAGTTTGAAAATTCAGAAAGAAATCTCAAAAATCCCCCTACTACGAATTATTAAGACCATAGCCGAACCCCAAGGTTGAAAACAAATACCACTTCTAGCACCTACTTTTGCCAAAAAATCACGAAACTTTCTGTAAGTCAAAGCAGGATTGTCCCCTTTTATAATACAAGATGTTAGTAGGGGAGATCGGGGTAAGATGACGATACTAAGAGAAAATAAAAATACAAAAAAAATAATTTATTTGAAAGTTAAATATACAGCGTGTCCCGAAATTAGACGGTCATATTTTAAAAGGAGTAAAATTTCACATAAATATAGGTCCGAGAACGTTTCTTTTTCGAGATACAGGGTGTTACAAGTGAAGTCCTGATGGCACAATTTTGTAAATATTTTTGTAAAATTTCTTTAGTCACCGGTTTTCCAAAATTAAAAACAATAAAATTTTTGATTCTACTAATTATTGTTTACACTTTCGAATAACTGATCATGAAATTTTCAAATGCTTTTTTCTTGAAAATGGTGCGTCCTAACGAGATGCAACAAAAGTAACTTTATTATAAAAAAAATATTGGTTTTCCAAAATTTATAGTCAAAAATATTAAAAATGCTAACAAAAAAAACTTAGGTTAATTTTACCCTAAGTCCCCCTTAATTTACCCACCTATGAAGATTATCGATAACTGACTTTTAGTCCATTAAATAGAGCGTAAAAAGGTAAGCATTTGTACCAAATTTCCCTTACTTATCTTTAAACGTTTAGAAAATATTTACAAAAGTGTGTCATCAAGAATTCACTTTTAACACCCTATATCTCGGAAAAGAAACTTTTTCGGACCTATGTTTATATGAATTTTTATTCCTATTTTAGGATGTAGATTACGCTGTTAAAATATGACCGTCTAATTTTGGGACACCCTGTATATCAGTACAAACATGTTCATGATTTTGTGTAACGTTAATCTTATCAAAAGCATAAAAATATAAATGAATTTTCTGCAAATAACAAAAAAAGTAAAAATACAATTTTCGTCAACTTACACCATACCCGAGGTAAGTTGACGAACCTATTGGGGTAAGATGACTATGCACAAAAATCACAACAGAAACTGCCAAAACCCTCATAGCTGCTGCGTGCTTTGTGCCACCATGACATACAATGAGAACATTGCAACCAATTTCAGATGGTGGGTCGCTATATTATTCGTTACGTGCAGGGCAAAAATATTGAATCTCACTACTGGGACTGGGAGTGAGACCAGCAGTACTAAGACCAGCAGAACTCGAATCTGCAATATAAGCAGCACTTGGTATTGTTTTTCGACGTGTTTGTCCTCTATTTTCTTGAACTGTAGATTTCTTCTGTACTTTCAGGTATTTCTTTTCTTGTTTTAATTTTTTTTTTGTTCTCTATTTTTCAATCTTTCTTTGTTTTTTTTTCTGGTTGTAACTTCATTGGAGTTCCACTTATAACAGAAGATGACAATTTTGTTGGGTTTAAGGACCTTCCAGATATTGCAATTGGCCTAAGTTTCCAAATAGTAGGAAGGGGTTCATTTTAAATATCTTTATATGAAAAAAGTTGACATTTATGTGTCTCTATTTGACCTTTGGTTGATGTTTCGAATGTTTCATTTGATGTTGTCTGTTCAGGTGTAGTAAAAGATTTTATTGTTTTCGCAACACACTCAAAAGTACTTGATCTTCTTCATTAGATAACGACGAATCCGTGTTTTTTATTGACGACCTGGGATTGTCATCATCACCATCATTTATCAAAGGGCAACCGTTCACTTCAGGTTGTTCAGCACGTTCAGTTGTTTTTGAAGGTACGAAATCACTGTCATCAAAAACCAGAGGGTTAAAAGGACACAAGCTCTGAAGCCACTTACAGCATTACTTACTTTGGCTACCCTGCAGTAAGTCTCCTCGAACAAAGGTCCTGTATTGTTGTCGGTTATTGGAGTTCCTGGATGACTTATTAGAAACGAATCCACATTTGATTACAAAATGCCTTAAAAGGACCGAAAACCAAAACGTCTAATGGTTAATAACTTTTTATGGAGCTAAAATGAAGAGTGCTGTAGAAATTTGTTTCTAAACGTCTCTCGCACGCTGAAAGGCATCAACACACACTCCTAAGACATACTACAAACCCCATGGTGCCCACGCCCCTTTTTTCGAAACTCGAAAAGAAAAATTCCGCAACTAAATCTAAGACTTATCTCAGACTCACAAGAGCTCCCCCTAATCGCCGAACTCTAGGATCTGCTGAAATCAGCCCCCATAAGCATTAGATAAAACCCTTCCAATCTTATAATTAGAAATTCATACTTTTTGTACAATATCGTGATTTTGGTTTTCGTGGTTTCCCTAAATCATATTCCCCACCTTATACTTGGATTTGTTCATTTACGAGGTTGGAAATAGTAAAATTGGCCATATTTTTGGAGAACACAACCTGCCACACAGGTCCACACGCGCACACGACAACTTAGGAAATAGCTAGGTTACTTATTGTAATCAAGTCAAACCACCCTGAAAAGTAGGATAACTCTATAGCAGGGTATAAGGAAAAATAAAATGTCCTAGAAAAATGTAAAAACTTATGAAAAAATCAATATTTAACTAAAAAAATAAAATGAGCGTTGCTCCTTCCTACATTTTACTTTTTCTATGGCTATAATACGCTACTACCCATTTTTAATTAGGTTTTATAATTTATACAATTAAAATTACATGTCATTTCTAGATAAATATTTAAAGTTTGACATTTCATGGCACACTTTTTTTTTAATAATTAGGGAATGACGACTTTGTGCTATCAGATAAAGATTTAGTACGAAAATGATTACTTTGTTTTAACAGAATTATCAAATACCTCATGTTTTAATTGACAGATGAGAAGGTGTAGTTTTGTGTTTTTAAGACGATTGTCATTTTGTTCATCATACTTTTGCATGTATTTTTTTATTAAATAAATATTATTACTACAAAACTAAAACTTAATTAATATAAGAGACATAAAAATGTAGATTTGAATTTAACTATTTTCGTAATAATTCTGCGAACGAATTAAAAGCTTTTAAAATAAATGCATTGTATTAAAAATAATTTTTATGAAAATGTAACTACATTTGTTTTAGTATGTAGCTGCTCATTTTAAACGTAATTATATTTATTACAAAATGAAATAAAAGTAATTTATGTTGGCGTCAGTTTCGTTTTAATTAGTTTTCATACATATTTTCATAAGAGTAGTTAATTAGAGGATCATATACCTATATACGTATGGAACATTCGATGTGTTTCACTTCATTCTTTTTGTACACGAGTGAGTATATACAGTGAGCATCATAAGTCTTACCCCCCTAACTAACTCGTTACTGTTAGGAAAATCGCCAAGACAGGTCGGTTTTTGTTTTCTACAATGTACATTTTTGTATGATTAGTTTACCCTTAATTTCATCCCTTACTGGACGGGAACAACCCTTTCGAAAAATTTAAATGCCATGGGGTGGTGAGTGATAGCTCATTTGAAAGGGGGTTTTATTCTCTATTCTCTATTCTCTATTCATAGAATAACTTCTGAAACAACAATTAGTCGAGAATTAATGAAGCAAATTTCAAAATTTTTTATATGGTTGAATAGAGAATAAAACCCTCTTTCAAATGAGCTATCACTCACCAATCCATGCCATTTAAATTTTTCGAAAGGATTGCTCCCCTCCAGTAAGGGATGAGATTAAGGGTAAACTATTCATACAAAAATGTACATTGTAAAAATCAAAAATCGACGTGTCTCGGCGATTTTCCTAACAAGACTCCAGTAACGAGTTAGATAGGGGGGTAAGACTTATGGTGCTCACCGTATAGTAAATGAGTTTGTGAGTAGATAAGCTATAGTACTAATAAATAATTAGATAAGTACGAAAGATTATCGATTGTCTCAAATGTGGTATAGCATTATTCAATAGACTAAAGAAAACTCCAAATAAAATTGTTTATTAAAAACGTAAACTAGTTTCGACAATCAGGTCTATAATACAAAAATACAAATTTGTGACAGGTAATATGTAAAGAACATTTTGTCATATTTATTTCCAATTTGAAACGAAGTTATTTTTCCAAAACAAATAAATACAATTGGTATATCTGCAGAACCTTACTATACATTACATTGGTAAATATAATGTGGTAAAATAGTTAGAATATTAGAAATTAAAACTTAAAACAGAGGTAGCACTGCAGACAAAATGTGATCAAGCAGAATTACGCTTAACTTTAAGAAAAATATAACAAGAATAAAGGGATGTTACACAGTAGCGTAGCACCGAGGCCCCGGAGATATTTGGGGCCCCACAGGAGCTCTCTGATAATTTTATATATATTTTTTTATCCAAATTCGGAATAATTTTAAAAATTCAATGTTTTTAATGTCTAAATATTATAGCATAAATTGCAAAACGTGTTCAATGTAGATTGTTAGATTAGAGTTAGATTGAATTTTGTTCCTCAAAAAATAATTAATACTGGAAAGTGGTATATAGTGGGACACAGCCATCTAGCGCCTTCCATTGAACGGTAAATGAATTGTTTATCCGTTACAGTGCACCTTTTATGCCACCTGGACATAGTACAACTTGCTCACCCCCTCATCTACATCTAACTACAAATAGCGGGTAGTCATCGGGAGAACAATAATATTAAAGTATAATATGTATGTTAATATTTTTATACAGGTAATAGGTTAATTTTATTCTTTAATAAAAAAAAATTATCACACTCGATCACACTTATTTTTAGTCTTACAAAGTATTGCTGATTTTAAACTAAATTTAATTAAAAGCCAATTCATGCCTTCACTACGAAAACAATTGAACTTTTTAATTTCGAATATGCTTTAATTCCTGAAGGCACAATAATTTATATAACTATTTTAATATTTTTTTTACAAAAGACAAGTTTCAAATAAAAAATGTATTGATTCAACCAAAGAATGCAACCTTGGGTGTTTTAATTTTAATTTTATTAAACTTCAGAATTTTATTCTGGTGGAAGCATTCATTTTTCAGTCAAAAAACGTATGCTAAAGTGTACTTCAAACCATCCTCTTTTTGTAAAAAAAAAGAAATTTGAATATAAAAATTATTGTGTACTCAGAAATTGAAACAAAATGTTTATTTTCGTAAAATCATACCATAAATACTTAAAAAAAGTAAAATAATTCTTAATTTAAGATTTATCTATTATCAAATTAATAATAAATTATTTCTTAGATTAAGGGTCGGTCTTTTCACCTTCAGATAAAAGTCTCAGGTAATTGTTATCTCCCAGATAACTTAAAAAGTCAACTTTTCACTTTTGGATAAAACTAACCGGCAGATAAATTAATCTAATCTGACAGATCTCACCTCTGAACTTCCTGATAAAGTAATTAACTGATGGATAAGTGGGTATATTTGACATACATATATGATACGAGTCTATGGATGGTGTTTAAGATGTTGTGTTTTTTTAAATAGTGGTTTACTTATTTGTGTGGTATAATTGTATATTTATTCTCGAAAAAACACTGGGAAAAATAAGCAATATAATAAAAAAGACACAGCCCTTTACATATATAAAATAGTATACATATATTATGGAAAATAATGAAAACAAATGCCATTCGCACCAATAATACACCTTTGAAATTTTCAATTTAATCAAATGAATAAGCTATGTTAATTACAATACAACCGACCCCAGAATTAGTTTTTTTTTTATTTTGTAGTACTGCTTTGTGTTTTAGGCATCATCTTGTTTAATGAAAGTTGGTCAATCTTTTCTTTTTTGTCACTTGTTTTATGGAGTTTTAAATGACAAATATTTTCAGAAAAATACAAAAACTTCTTACAAATAAGTGACACAACGAAATAACGACAACAAGTGACAGTGACAGTGACATATTGCACGCATAAATAAATTGATATGAAGGTAGTTACATAACCACAGAACGTTAAAAAGTACCAGATAACTACCCTACATATTATTTCTCTTGAAAAGACGGAAACCTAATTATCTATCAGATATTAACTCTCGATTAATATATCCGTTGGTTAGTTAACTGGAACTTTATCTGAAAGTGAAAAGACAGACCCTAAGAAATAGAAAACTATCGTTAAGCACGCTGCATATTCAAATACACAATAGACATGCTTGATTCAAGTATGATAGTGTTTATATAAGTGCAGCTATAATTCTACAGGGTGTCCGAATGAAAAGTAGCTCGTTTCTATTTGATAAAATTTGGTAACGGTGAATTTAATAGAAGATAATTTTAGAAAACACCTTGTATAGGTAATTCATAATTTCTGTATCACTGAAGCAAAACTTATAGCAAAATAACATATATCAGCAAAAACTGCACGTTTCTACGATTTGTTTAAAAGTTATAAGGTCTGGAAATGAGTTCATTGGACCCTGTATAAACAAGAATATCCATGCCACAGTCCATACTTAAATCATTAATATAGCATTCTTAAATTAAGCATTGCATTCTAATATGGACCATACCTATCTAAAAGGAACCAAGTGACAAATTGGCAGAAATGAGTTAAAAGTACGACATCATTAGTAAACATAAATTCATAATTTCAATAGAGAAAATCATTCGCAAAAATATATTCAAAATCATGTTTCTAAGTAGTTTATTAAAATTGTGCCTATGATAACATAATAACTATCTGATATTTCACAAAGTTGGAGTTCTCTACAGTCATTATTTTAATATAAAGCATTATCATCTTTGACCTCTAATATCTTAAAACTCCAATTTTGCGCTTGGTTCTTTTTAAATAAGCATAGTCCATTACCGCGTTTGAGAATCCACATCGAATGCATTTGAGATGTAGTAAATCTTTGATCACGTGATTCAGTATACGTAAATGTAATGGGACAGATGTGTCCGATGTGGATAAAAAAACGATCGAGTTGTAAAAAATGCATCCGATGTGGATTCTCAAACGCAGCACATATTAAAACCGTGCCAAATCTTGAATTAGGTATTTGAATTTGAAATCAAACATGAACGATATTTATTTTAAATATTAGAAACAAGAATATACAGGTTGGTCTATCGAAAACGTACTGCAAGGCATTACAGGGTGGAAAAGAACTTTTCGGCGAAATCCAAGAACACGACAAGTTTGTTTGTCAAGGGAATACATTTTGATACAAAACGCATACTAAAACCTTCAACCTCTTCAGTAGGGGTGTCATCGTCCAAATTTTTTCAAAGAGGAAGGAGGTCAAATGATACCTCATTAAAAGAGTATTGTCATTCCCTATACAACGCTGCTGAATTTTTAAAAATCGATCCACTCGTTTACAAAATTATAGAGCCTTGAAAGTTGAACAGTAATGTGTGACGAAAAATGCAAAAAGCGATTCCGCGCTTACCGCATTAGTCGAGTAAATGCTCGAAGTGCTACCCGCCAACTTGTACACAGTGATGCAAGTTATCTTTAAACCGTTGCCGTACATTTTGGAGAATTTGCGGTGTCACTTCGCCATGCGTTAATGATTCTTCTTCCAAAATTTTTTAAGGTTCCAGGAGCAGTTTGGTTAACTACGCTTCTTATGTGTCCCCACAAGAAAAAAATTTAAAGTCAGGTGACCGAGGTGGCCACCACTTAGTTGCGCCCCTTCGTCCTATTCATCGTCATGGAAATGTGTCATTTAAATAATTGCACACATTTAGCGAGTAATGCGGAGGAGCTTCGTCTTGTTGAAAAATCAGTTCCTGTTCGTTGTATGCGGGGTAGTTCTCTATGATATTTGTTAGAGCTGGGTCGATGGAATTTCCAAAAATACCAGCCCATACATTTAACTTCTCGCGGTGTTGTGTGTGTGTGTGTCTTGTGAAAAATCCTTGGATTGCTGTCAGTCCAGTAACAGCAATTGCGCGATTCACCAAACCGTGTAGGAAGAAAGAACACTCATCCGAAAAACATACATTAAATAGGAAATTATCATTGTTCAACTCTCGCTCACTCATAATTTCGCAAAATTGCAAGCGACGATCCAAGTCGTCTTTATTCAGTTCTTGCACTAAGCGAATTTTATAAGGATGGAGTTTGTATTTTTTAATACTCGTTGGACATTTGTACGAGGCACACCCTTCGCAATGGCCAATTGTCTTGTACTCATCGTACTATCCAGTGTAACTTGCCCCAATATTGCAATCTCCGTAGGTTCATTTAACACTGGATCTTCAAGGTTTCTCTTTTTGTTGTGAACCGAACCTGTTTCGTAAAATTTTGCCATTAATTTGTGAACAATTTTCCCAGAGAAATGTTTATCAGGATGCCGTTGCTTAAACAGCTCCGCAATACGATTTCCATACTCACTGTTTTTGCAAAATGCTCAATAATTTCCACTCTTTCTACAATTGAGTACACCATAATTGATAAATGTTATGTTCACATTGACAGTGACACTGAATCACTAACCATAAATACTTTAATTTAAACGTGAAGAAAAAACCCGATAATATTTTACCAACAAAAAGAGCCTAAAGAATCTGCAATGCGGAAAAAACAGCAAATTCATTTGAAAAAATACCTTTATATTATCACAAATCCCAAAAATAATAATAATAATAATACCAATAATAATTTTTGTTAGTTTTTTAAAGTAAATTAAAGTAAATCGAACAAAATTATTTTATTTGTAATTCAACATTTTATTTAGTCAAAATATACCTAATTATACAAATTTAAAAACGATTAAAAAGGACTGCCGAGTTGCTAATATACGTAGGAAATAATTACTTGACGAAATTATATTGCTCAATGAAAATGATGAAAAAATAATGTCAGGTCATCAACTACGCAAATTTGGTAAACTACAGAAATTTTGCAAGCCGGCAATATTCAAAAAATTTCGTATGGAAATTAAACAAGGAGATCAGTTGTAAATTCAACAGTGAAAAAAGACTCCCTACACTGGAAAATAAAGTCGTTGATAAAGTAGTTCGTAATAAAGTCATTAGTAATCCAAGATAAAGTAATAAGTAATTTTAAATAAAATAATAATGAGGTAATAAGTAATTTTAAATAAAGTAGTTATTTGGAAACGTTTTATGGGATCTGGTGACGTGTTCTAGGCCTGTGAAGAATGTGGTAAGTCGAAGCCCAGTTATTCTAAATTTCTAAAAGTTTGTTTATACTGAGGTGTGATTGACAATAAATTGGATATTTTTATATATTTGTGTTTTATTTCAAAGACGAAACTGGTACAAAAACACGACTTCGTGACAATAGCAACAAATGTTTTAGTGGTTCGAGTTAATGAAGTGTTTTATTTTAAATCTTGGAATAACTAATGTAATTTCAAAAATACGGCAAAGTTTCAAGTTAAATTACATCGCATTTTGTTTATTGTTTAACTTTCAAGCCTCCGTAAGTTTCTAAACAAGTGGTTCAATTTTCAACATTGTATAGAGAACGACAAAACCCTTCTAATAAAGTATCACTTAACCCTTTAAAAAAATTTGGAGGATGACACCCTTACTGAGGAGGTTGAAAGTTTTACTACGCTTTTTGCGTCAAACAAACTTGACGTGTTTTTGGATTTAACCGAAAAGTTCTTTTACCCTGTAATGCCTTGTGGTACGTTTTCAACGGGCCACTCTGTATATAAACTTAATTGAACAATTTTGGTTCTCGATTTAATCATTTATTTAGAGAATATTTTTTAGTATGAGTGCTTAAAAATTTCTTAAACAAAGAGTGTGGCATGCTTGGCTCAAAAACAAGCTCGAAAATGTCTATTTTTTTGTTTAAAATGAGCATGAATTTCTCTCTGCGCTGTGTCAACCTACGCTGCTGATGTTCCAGAGGATTCAAGTTTGAAATATTTTATGTAGTTTGATTTACTAAGTGAAATAAGAATCATCGATAGGTTGGTTTGCGTTAAAAAATAAAAAAGAAAACACTACTTAATAATTTTATGCTGAATGCACAATAAATAAAATCCACGACGAACGGATGTTCACAAACGGAGTGCAAAACCAGTCTTTCTTTATCAAACAATATAGATAAAAACAAATATAACGCGTAAATCACATGAATAAAAATGAAACTAAAAAATCCGAGAAATGGAAACAAACTCAAAAAGAGATAACCGGATGAATTTTCTTTGTCGTCGTCTCGCAAGAAAAGCTTTTTAAAACGAAACAAAATGATGAAATTGCATTAACCGGAGCTTGTTATTTGTTACGCTCATAACAGTTGGGATCAAAAGAAACGTTAGGATCATCACGTGTCCTCAAATTGTCTTAGAATGACCGTTGAAAGAGATTTCTGTCGAGATAATTAAGACATACTTACGATTTAAGAGAACTTTTGGAAAATATACTGACAACTTTAAACATTATGCTGTGCCGATAGTCTAATTTATTTATAGTTTATTTATTTAAAACACACTATTTACAATTTATTTCAGACGTACTAATTAATTTATATAATACTTAGACACTAACTTACAAATCTAATTTATTTAATGTAATTTAACTTTTCATTCCAATACTCAATATTAAACTGTCTATAATCAACTGGCTGCCGTCTTTAAACTCGCGATATTTATATCAAACCAACTCTGTAACCAGAATACTCTAGACGGTCCCGAAAATTCCATCTCTGACTCAACGGCACTCTTCGTCCGTTCTAGCCGTTTCTAGCGGAATTTCTGAACGTTCTGTCGCCTCGAGCATGAGTAGGGAGCCAGCTGAAGGTCGTGCTTGCTTTAGACACAGCGTCAAGTTGGGAATTTTATGACATTGCCCCCTCTTTAAGAAATAGTTTCTTTCTCCTGGAACTAAAACTGAATGGTTGTATTTTCAACTGTATCCTCTTTTACAATTTCCAGTTGCATAGAAGTAACAAGGGACAGTCTTCGTTATAACCTGAACGCTGGGAGAATGGCTGCAGACCAGTATTTCAACCTGGGTATTTTGAAAGATTACTTCCACCATGTTTCTAATGATCCTCCAATTTAGCTGGTTGCTCTCTATTTTTGGCATAGCTAGTTTCTGTACATTAGACTTTAGTACATACTCCCTCAGAAAGAGTAATGCTTCCCATACATCATGATAGGTGGATCGATCTCGGAAGGTGTTCTTTGTTACCAAATAGAAAAGATAACGCGATCCATCTTAAAGTTTTAATGCTCTTCCAGGAGCTGGTAACTGATCTTGAAGTTCTGGCAATCGACCAAACTTCTTCCGGAATACAGATGCCAGACCTCGAGCGTCATAGATGTTGGCGGAAGTGGACCAGCGAGTAGTGTTTTGGAACCGTGAGCAGGTCTTGTTGTTACTCGGTTGTAACACCATGTCTTGCTTTACCGGTACCTCCATATGCACCCATAAATTCCTCAAAGACAGGGTCAAGTGTTTCTTGGAGCTCGTTTACTTCTTCTTCCTTTTCATGGTCACCCTCAAATTGCGCCAGCCGGTTTTGGTGCACTACCTTTGGTTTACCGTTTGGGATCTTACTTATACTGTAAACGACATCATTGATTTTTTATTGATGAGGTACGGACCTTCCCAAGACTTTTGAAGCTTTGGAGAATAACCCTTTTGTCTTTTTGGGTTATGGAGCCAGACTTTGTCGCCTTCCTTGAAACATCCTTCTGTGACTTGGGTATCGTATCGCTTCTTCATTCTGTCGCTGGCGATTTGAAGATGCGTAACTGGATCACATAATTTTCAATAGCTACATCTTTTCCAGGTCGGCATCCAAACACGAGGTCGCACGGTAGTCTCATCTCACGCCCAAACAGGACCTTTGCTGGTGTTTGACCTGTTGATTCATTGACAGCGGATCTATAAGCTATCGCAAAAAGCGAAAGATACTGATACCAATCTCGCTGATGGTTTGAAACTACTTTTGAGAGATATTTGCCAATAGTCCTATTCATTCGTTTTACCATTCCATCGGATTGTGGGTGCAATGATGTGGTTCTTGTTTTCTTCATGCCGCCTCTCACAGATACCACAGAAGAGTTGGCTTTTAAAATTTCTGCCTTGGTCACTGTGGATCTCCAAGGGCACTCCAAATCGACAAATAAATTCTTTTATCAACACATGTGCAACAGTTGCGGCCTCTTGATTTGGAATGGCATAGACTTCCACCCACTTCGTGAAATAATCCATAACCATTACATCATTGTAACTATTCATCCAATAAAACCTTTCACGAACTCTCTGAAGGGTTTTCCTAACACCAAGATGTCCTCCTGATGGACTGTCGTGTAACTGACGAAGTACTTCGGATACTCTACTCCTTAGAATGACCAACTGTCTTTTGTTCTCGAAACCATCATCGTTTTCAAGTACTTGTTTTAATAAGCCATCTTCCAGGATAAAGGAGTCCCACTGAGCCAAATACGTCTTAAGTACTGGAGAGAGATCAAATACTTCTTGCCAAGTAGGTCGACGATTTTCCTCTTTCCATTGTCGCATCTTCTTTAAAACGGTATCGTTCTCTTGTTCTTCTCTAATTTTAGTAGAGGCCCACTCATCGTTGTCTACAGTTGTTCTTAGTAGTCCACTTTCTTTGGATTCCGCTTTGTTGCAGTGGGAGCACTCTGCTGGATACGGTTTTCTAGAAAGAGAATCGGAATTTCTGTGGCTTATTCCGGCTCTATGTTCGATCTTAAAGTTGTACTCTTGAAGTTGTTCAATCCATCTAGCAATTTGACCCTCCGGGTTTTTGAACTGCATCAACCACTTAAGAGCGGCATGATCGGTACGGATTAAGAATTTCCTTCCATACTCTAGATGGTCTCGAAAATTCCATCTCTGAGTCAACTTCACTCTCCGCCCGTTCTAGCCGTTTCTGGTGCGTCAGCGGCATTCCTGAACGTTCCGTCGCCTCGAGCATTAATCAGGTGCTAGCTGAAGGTCGCGCTTGCTTTAGACACAGGGTCAGCTTAGGAATTTCATGACAATACGTAAAACAAACTTTAGTATGGCGGTGAAGTTTTAAATATGTTCTTGAATCTTGTTTAAAAGTAAGCATTTCTTTTATTAATCAGTTTTACAAAAATATATAGTTTCTAGTTATGACTATTAATTTTAGAGTTTGCTTAAAACATGGTTAGTTTAAAATATGGATAACTCGGGAAAGGTAGCATTAAAAAAGTTACGTTAATGGTCGCTTGTTAGATTTGACCTAATATTTTTTTAATAAAACTAAAATGATTTTCAATTAGTTTATTATTTAGCAAAAGGCAGTAATAAAATTGTAACCATACCGAAAAAAAAAACTTATCATAGGAACATGGACTAACTTGCGAAAATGTACTAGTTAACACTGTTTTAACACATATTTGATTTGACTTTACAGAGAGTTTTTTAAAAAATGTTTTGTATTTTTTAACTTTATACAGCGTTTGGTTATATGTAGTGTACGAAGTATATATTTTTGTTTGGGACATATTAAGATATTTAGGGTATAGTAAAATAACGACACTAATAGAACCAACTTTTTGATTCACCCCGATAAGGTACGTGTATTTTTCATATTAGTAAAGTATCGTTTACACACACAGTTAAACAATTTTTTAAATATTCGGTTTTTTTATTTTAATAACCATATAAATAGATTAATAATCATTACTTTAGGCATTAAACAACTTTTGAAATATGCAGTTTTTCTATTTTAATTTAAAAATTACATTCTACATAATAAAGGTTGGTGTTCCGTTGCTAATACAATTGTAACAAATCTATTACCAAAAAGTTAAACCAGTACGTTATTACGACTTTTAAGAAAAGAGGCAAAATCTATTACTATTTCAAATATAGAAATTTTATGAGTGGCTCTATTTAAACTTCAGAGCCTACACATAAAAAATTTAGAAATTTATACATTTGTTATTTTTGTGTTTTCTTGTTTCAACAAATCCAAGATAGGCGTCACTTTATCATATTGTATTATTTTTTTTGTTATGGGTCAGTTTTTAGTTTAGTAGGGATTACCACCAGCCTCCAGCATTTCAGCATAATTTATATATTGTTTTTAATAACGTAGATCCTTTCAAGACTTTGAAGAAATATTAAATTATAAAAATTTACCCTTAGGTGAATTTTGGGCTAACATCTATAAATAAAAAAAAATCACTGGATGAACCAAATGTTTAAAATAAAAAAAAAAATTGTGGTTTATTATCATTATCCCATTCTTTTGCATCAGCAAAAATAATTTTCTTTAAACTAAATAATATTAAAGTTTTATTGTTAAATGTATTTAGTAATAGTTCTGGTACATTTATGGTACTTTAAAATATTATATATTATGATTTTATTACCTTTTGGTTCAAAATTCTATTACGAAAAAATTAATTGGTGTAGTAACACTGTTGGTGTTGTATTTTAGTAGTTACAAATGTCTTGGAAGGTCGAAACATAACTTTGAATAGACTTTACGTTTACGTCTTAAAGTATTTTTGAAAATTATGAGAATTCACAAGTTTAAAAACTACTCATAGGATAACTTTCTGCCCATGGATACTTTTAATTAGGGAGTCAATAACTAAAACATATATAACATTCAGTAGAAGGAGGTGGGTTGGCTCAGTGGTTAGAGTCATGACTTTGAGATCGGAAGGTCTCAGGATCGAATCCCACCGTTGGCCGGAATTTTTTCATTTAATTTAATTATTTAAAATTAATTCTGATGCCTTGGTAGGATTCCCCACTCGACCATTCACTGTTGGGTTCTAATTAACAGTGCTGTTCCTAAAGTGGCGCTGGGAAACAGTAACAAAGCCTACACAGAACATGAGGCTAATGGCCGTAGTAGTCGACGCCGATGACACCAAATAAAAAAAAACATTCAGCCATTTGCAATAAATAAACTGCGGAGTCCTTTGTTTTTTAAATAATTTTATTTCATATTATTGTTATATGGTTTTTAAAACAACATACTTTCACTTACAGGCCTGATGATGTTCACTAACCGAAACTAGTCGCTTCATCCCTCTCTATTTTTTAAAATTTTGTGGTTGAGACCTGATATTTTCTTTTCCTTTACTTTTTAAATTTTATTCTTATAATTTGCTTAAATTTCAATTAAAAATTAAGAATAAATTTATTTTCACAATATAGATTTATTTTTGTTTTTAATATTTTGTATGACAAGACAAACCTATTGAAATAGTATAAATTTTAGTTTTTTTTTTGTTTTACATTTTATTAAATAAAATAAATGATAAAAATACAAAATGAATAATTTTTTTTATAGTTTTAAATTTTTTAATCCAAAGTTTGTTATAACCACAGTTTTAAAATAATGTAAAGCAAAGAAATATATTCTAATTATATTTTTAGCAGGAAAATATCTATTTCATTTAATATCTTAAATTAAAAGTTGTTTCGATAAATACGAGTATATATTTTGTTTTTAAAAATACAATTCAAGTTTCAATTATTTGGTAAATATTTCTAATTTATTAAAATGATAAGGTCCACATTACAGAAACGTGTGAAATATATTTAAATTTCCATCTAAATATTTGTATTTTTTTCGAGTCATCACTTAACACAATACCTAAACCATAAAAAACAACGAATAACTAGGAAAAGAATCGAACATTTAGCCTTACCTTTAAACCATGCCGTTGTACCTCAACGACAAGAAGTAAGCGCCAACTGAGATAAACAACAAGTCTCGTGAGAGCAGCGAACGATCGTGTGTACACGGCGAGAATATAGGCAACCCTCGATCACATTGCGGCCGAACCGTCCGTGGGCGCGTAAACGAATGGGCGATTGGGCGCTACGATGGAAACAGGTGCGACGCGGCTGCGCTCACAATCGCGGATCATTGATTGGCGTCTTGAGACCCCCCATTGCACCCCCCTACGTGTTACATTGTTTACGCACAATCATTTTCCTACATCGGGATGATATTGTCCGGAATCTCTCATTCATACAAAATCTTGGATAGATAGGGCTAATGAAATATGATTAGCCGATTATGGGTGCCGCGATTCTCCAAAGTCGAGTGGTGGTTGTAGTGGAGGTAACTCTGCTGCCGCCGATCAACAGTTGTCAGGCGATGTTTACTATTTTTTTTTCGGTTGTTTTGGATTTACTGTCAAATCGTTTTGGACATGAATAAATAAATAATGTATCAGTGGCGGAGCTACTTTGCCGCTCGCTAACCGCGCAATTTTCTCCGTATTTCAAATATTATTATAACAAACCCTTTTTTAATTTGACACAAAGTGATCGCAGCAAGTATCAACATAATCTGCTTTACGTGACTTATAAAATTGAACATTATATAACTAGTTACAAAAAATGCATTATGTCACTAGTTAAATTAAATTATTTTTTTTCTTTTAAAATCAATGGGTGGTATTGCTACGGGGTGTTTTATTAACCCCGTCAGCGTAGCCACTAACTACCAGAAATGGTTGGAGGAGAACACAGAAAAATAAGAACACTTACAAAAACCCAATTATATTTTCCACTATCAAAAATATAGACATAATAAAATAAGATTAATCTACTTATATTCTTTTGTTCACTTTGTTCACTGGTTAGACACAACCTAACTTTTTATCTAATTTAACTTAACCCCCTAGGCCGACGCCCCAAGCCAGCATGACCCCGTATCCATTCTTTTCTCGCATTCCCCACCGTGTTTTTAATATTGACCAATTGTTTAGATAATAATAAACTGCTGATAATTAATAGTACATTATATACCTAGGGTGAGAAGTGAGCTATTATTTACCGAACACTTTTATATCCTGAGGCGCGTAGCGCCTCAGGATATAATGTGCGAGGTAAATAATAGCTTTCTCAGCCGAGGTATATATAGAATTTTTTTTACTACTAACATTAATATATTAGCAATTTTAATTTTGACATAAGTAATTTCCTAACAATTTGTTAAATATTTCGAAATATCAAGCAGACTGGAGCGTGTTTCTAATCAGACTGGCTTTATTTATGTAAAAATTTGGCATGTGTCAAATTTTGGTATGATTCTAGGAAATATCCCATTGCATTTTTGATATTTTAATGACATGGATTTATTGGTATTAATTAATAATTTTTAAAGCCGGTGTTGAATTTCCTAGTTAATATATATTTTTACTGTTTACACTGATATATATTATCATATTTGATTTGATTAGATTTGATAAACCCAGCTTTAGTTATTTCCTACTTATTTTTCAAATATTTCAAAATATCAAGTAGTCTGGGAGTTTAGTTGTCAAATTAACAAAATGAAACTAATGAAATTTAGTTTCATTATTTACCTAGGTTTTTTTTTATTATCATTATTTACCTAGGGTGAGAAATATTACTTCTCATTAGAGGAATGAAGTAAATAATGGTGCTTTCTCATGTTAGTAGTAAAAAAATATTTTGTTGGATGGATTTTATAATATACTGGGCGTCATTTAATTTATTTATTTAGATATTTATTAATTATTTTATAACGTAACAGTATGAATAAAAACCAAAATATATACTCGGAGCATCTACTCATGAGCATGAGCATTTAGTATAAGTTTCTACTCCGTTTCATATAAATAAAAATGATAAATTTCGAAAAGTACCTACTCTGGCCTAATTAGGTATATACTCTTATATACATCCGTTCACTCTGTAAAATAATGTAAACATAAACAAGCTGGTATGGGCATTTAAAAAACTGAATATCGTTTAAAACATTTAATTTTCGTTTAGTTTCCAAGGGTTTAAAGTTTATTAATTTTAGTTCAATTTAAAATTCTTAAAAATGAGCAGTGACGAAGACAGTGAAAGTGAAAAAAGTGATTTGCAAATGTCATTTGCATTATTGCTTCAAAAATATCCTGGGCTGGAACTCTGTGTCACGTAGAATTCTACTTATCGCTTTCTACAATAGATTCTTTTGTGGCACTCTGTGTAACATAGCGGAAAACCAACGAGTATATACTTACTACAGGATAACTAGTTTCATAAGAAACCACATTGCGATATTTCCCGTGCGGTTGATAACGTATTTATCACAAAAGAAAGTAATCGATTTCATTGTAGAAAGCGATAAGTAGAATTTTACATGACACAGAGTTCCAGCCCTGTAGTGTTTTCAAAATCTCAAACACCAGAGATTAGAAACAATAAAAATTTGGCTTTACAAAATTTGAAACAATTATTTGAAGAAAATTTTGGTCAACAAACAACTAGTAAGTTGTTAAAAAAAAATTAACAATATGAAAAGCAGAGTTAAGAAGAAGACCGATATTAATAGAACTGGAAATAAATAGTATAATACTATACTTTTTCTACGCCTATGAAATAATTAAAATGCAGATTAAATTAAATTTACTCAAATAAACCATTTTACATTAATTCATATTAACTTTTAATAACATGGATAATAAAATGATTATTTATCAATTAACGGATTATGTTGGTGAATATTTATTGTGAAATTCTGGCAGTTCTGAATAGTAAGTGATGGGGTGGCCACATCCATTTTTTGATTTTCATTGATCTTGGTTATAGTCTCTGTGGTGGTAATAGTGGATTTGCTTTGTATTGAGTGAAGTATTTTTTGGGTAGTTGTTATTTTATTATTTAAGGAGTCGTTGATGTATCCCTCCGCCGGACTTCCACCCCCCATGTCTTTTTAATGCAGTCATGTTGGCTTTTGCATCTACTAGTATTGTGGCAGACGATCTCCTGAAACTGTGTCCTGTATACATTTCGGGGTTATGCAGATTTAAATAATTGGCAATTTGTTTTCCCATTGCCGAGAATTTGTTAATTCCTATATTTTGGACAGAGCATTTCCCATTTTGATAATTCAAAAAGAGAGACGGCGAGGCAACTGTGGGGGGCGCAAATCAATATATTTTTTAACCATTTCACAAAATTTTCCTGTTACGGTGAACTTTCTAACGACTTTTGTTTTTGTGTTGGGCACAGTAATTAGCATGGATGTATTAAAAACTTCAATATGCTCAATATTCATATTTCTTAATTCATGACAACGACAGGCACCCATTACACCAAGAATTAATGCTACTTGAAACAAAAATCAATGGCAAAATTAGTAAAATGGATTAACAACTTCAATGTTTAAAATTATGGGACTGTCTATTCGTCCGGGCGCTCGGACAAATAGTAGATTGAGCTATATATCCGGGCGTAAAAAATAATTGAAATATCTACTTTCAACCGTTTTTATTTTATTATTTTTCTTTATTAAAATCAGACAGAACTTTAAATTTCAAAACTAACCGGTGGATCAATATACTCCAACATAAATTTTACCATTGGTAGAATTTTAATCTTTTTTTTTTAAACGAAACCAACCTGACTTTTTTGGGTGGAACTTGAACTAACCTGTGGAACAATAACAGAAAATATAAATACTTAAAAGAACATAAAAAGAAAAAATAAAATAAAAACTGCCAAGGCCCGGAATTGAAGCTAGGATCTATCGATCTACAGCTCGATGCCCAATGCCCGGATATTTAGCGCAATCTACTATTCATATCCGAGCGCTCGGACAAATAGACAGTCTCTAAAATTGTTATAATTATGTTTATTTATTAATTCCTACCTTTGTTGCAAGATATTTTTTATCATCTGCATTTTCAATGAACATATTTATTTCATCTGTAGTAAATGTTTTGGACTTTTTCGCCTTATAGCCATCAGATTTGCGTTTAAGAAAAGTTTTTAACTTTCCGTAAGTTGCTATACCTATTTTTGTTTTGTCGTACCTCTAGTGTCGTTCGCAACATCGAATATTGAGTCCAGAGGGACGAAGATTTGTATTTTTCTGCTAGCTCTCCAAAGTAGGCTAGTAACACGTTTTCGGAAAACGAGGTAGTTTTTTTGCGGTGTCGCCAATCCATAAAAGCTTTATACGCTTTTTCGTAAAGATTTCGTGATTTTTTAGGTAGCAAGTCTACCGATTTATTTTCGCTGCTTCTACGATATCCGGTGGGGTATAATTTTCTTCGTGTTAATATCGTCCATTTCATCCATTTGTGTTTTGATTAGACAATTTATAGGTTTTTGAGACAAACTTTTACACTTTTTCAGCTTTCGGAGACAGAAGTGTCAAGCGCTGGTCAAGCGTGACAAAATTACAAATGACAACTGACAAGCAGTGTTGTACAGGAATAATACTGTGGTGCCTTTTCCGTCGTCATGGGCAACTAATAAAACTGTTGGCTTATGAAAATTCGTGGCCTGTAATTGGTCAAATACCGTTGGCTTATGATTCATAAGCCAACAGATAAAAATAATGACTACTTTTATTTAAAGAAAAAGCGTTAATAATTGACATATTATTCCATAGGCGTAGAAAAAAAATATTTTTGCAAGCCTGGGAAAACTTTATTCTTGCACTGATGGATGGAGACTCAAACCCTGTTATTAACAGTGGCGGTTTGCTCGGAAGGGCACTTGGGCACGTGCCCTAGTATAATAACAGAACAAAAAAATAATAACTTACATATTTTATATTTTCCTCAATGCCTATTATTATTTTATCTAATATTCAGCGCAAACCGCGTTGGCACGACACTGGACGATCGGGCGTTGAGCAACGTTCCGAGAATGCCGAAATTAAGTGAAAGATGGGCACAGGGCACAGTAAATGTGTGTCTCTGTTGTTTTCTCTCTCATTATGATGCGAAAAACATGGACAACGACAATATCGCTTAGCAAGAGATGAACAGTGCAGTGGATTATACGTCACAAGCGGGGCGCTGTCCTCATCGTGACGTACTGTACCCATGATTTATTTGTTTACCTTCAACTTAGCGTTTAAACGTAGTTTTAATAGAACAATTTACGAGAAATATTCGTAACTGTGAGGTTGCGAAGTAACCAACAAATTTTATTGTTTTCCGTGTATTTTGGCATCCAGTGGCAAACAATCTAGTGTGGGTGACTTTAGTTGGATTAAGCACGGAGTAAGTGATTTGAAACATTTGGACAGCAAAGCGAAATCCCACATGGTTTCCAGAAAACATTTAGAACATAAACTGGAAATAAGTATATTAGGTCGAGTGGATATTCGTATTCGTAGTAGTGCTTACCGCGATTCTATAAAACACCTTAATAAAGCCGTTGACAGCAACCGTTACATATTGTCCAAATTAGTTTACTGCATAAAATTTTGTGGCGCTTTTGAGCTTGCCCTGCGAGGGCATGACGAAACGTCAACTTCAGAAAATCCTGGCATTTTCAGAGGTTTAGTTAATTTAATGGCTGAAATATTAGAGGCACACTTAAATGACACAAAAACAAATTGTTTCAAGGTACATCAAAAACCATGCAAAATGAATTGCTCGATTCAGTTTTACACGTGTGTCAAGACATAATAAAAAAAGATATTCAGGCTGCTAAGTATATCGCCATACAGGCTGATGAAACAACTGATGCATCAACTCAAATGCATTTGGTTTTGATAATCAGATATGTAAGAGACGTTCGGATTTACGAAAGGTTTTGGAGTTTTTTTGAGACCAATGGATCACACTACAGACGGGCTTTTGACGGCAATTCTGGAGGTATTAAGTGAACTAGGAATCGACAATGTACCTGAAAAACTAATAGCACAAAGTTACGATAGTGCTTCCATAATGAGTGGTATTGTTGGAGGGGTACAAGGTAAAATTAAAAACATCTATGCAGATGTCCAATATATTCACTACTACGTGCACCAATGAAATCTAATAATTGAAGTGTTGCTCAATAGATAAGGCTGTAAGAGTTTTTTTGCCAATCTCTCTGCATTTTCTGCTTACTTCTCACGCTCTACAAAAAGAACAAGCGTTTTGGATAGCGTTGTAAAAAACGGCTACCTCGTTCGGCTCCTACATGGTGGAATTTTACATCGAAGTGTGTCAATGCTACTTACGTTTATAAAGAGGATATGATTAAATGTCTCGAAGGAATTATGAACACAGAATTCGATAAAAAAAATATTAATCAGACTAAAGGGTTGATAAATTTTTGAAAGACATCGATTTAAATTTCTGGTTATTTTTCTTCAGCAAAATAATGCCAAATTGCGATATACTTTTTGATCAACTGCAGAGTAGACAGATTGATGCTCTCAAGGTTAAGATAAACATATCAAATTTTGCAACAGCTATTTCAAATATTGAAAATAATATAGACACGCTAATTCATGAAGAATGGCAATCACAACAAGATCCACAAGAACTAAACTTAAACGACAACAACCAATCAGGTCCAAGTACAAGCAAGAAGAGACGGTTTGTTAAAAAGGAGGACCCTATTTCTAATTTAAGGATATGTAAGGAAAATAAATGCATTCCTCAACAGCAGTATTCTTAACATAATCCCAAATTTTGAGCTCTTAACGTCTTGTTAATGATTTTTTAAAATTCGCCAAAATTAGTGACTAAAACGCCTTGTTAAGTGGTGCCTTCTATTGTAACGCGACTGTAACTATCGTATCGTACACTCTTAGTCATCATTCGTTTCCTAAAATGATTTACACCAGTTTACACCAGAAGATAGCACTTAAGATTTAAATGGACCCGAATTTTTTTCGTTTCGCCAACGCGAGATGGCTCTACAACAATACGTTCATATTTTATGAATATAGGAAACTATTAACCTCTCTACTGGATTTCAAACTGTAAAAAAAACTTTCGCTAATACTCAATAGATGCTGCATGGAAATAGAGCGTTCTCGTTATGCACTATTGCCATATCTACACCAGTCATTTTACGTGTTTTTGATCTGTGCCTAGTGTTGTTTTTGAGTGACCTATTGTTTCATATATACTATTTCTCATTGAGTTTTTGTGTTTATTAATAAAAATGCCCCTTGTACTCAAAAAGAGGCTTACATCTAAAAAAGTAAGTATATAGGATTGAATTACTACATATAAAATGTTTATAGTAAAAACCCTGATTTCTATCACAATCAAAATAGATAGGTAGAATTATTGAAGATTAAAAAAATTGTTGATTTTTCTATAACGCCTGCAAGAAAAGTACAAAACTTCACGTAAAATTAGGTTACGTTAGAAGTTCATAAAATAAGCATTTTTTTGGTAAATTATCCTATTTAAATAATTTAAATACATAGGTTTGTAAGCATTGATTAATTTATAATTATGTAATCCACTGCTTAAAAAAAATGGTCAAAGAAGAATGATAAAAGTGCGTTGCCACATATTTTTTTCCTAAATACTTAAGTGTTCTTTATTTTCATAGTAGGTACCTACCTTTGCAAATAAACCAATTCAAATATTATTTTAAACATAAGACATCTATTGATTCTACTATTTTATTTGAAAACAATGTTAGTTTATTATAAATAGTATTATTATTATTATTATTATTATTAAAGTGATAAATGTAACAAAGAGCGTGTTTGTACAGGGTCTTTAATTCAAAATAAAGAATTTGGCGAAAATTTGACAACGCGGACCGATCTCCGATCATTCACTGAAATGTTGCACGTTGCACAGAAGGTATAAAACAAAGGTATCTAAACAGGTAGCTGGACAATAAACTTTTAAAAAAATAGGATATAGAGTTTGCATTTCCGTTCCAACCGTATGGTTTCTAGCGGGTGTTTAAGTTAAAATATTGTTTTCGTTTTTTGCTAATAATTTTACAAAATATTCATATTATAAAAATTGACACAGAGGCATAACTTTACGAAAGGAATAGTATTTATTATTTTATATTTTGTTACAGGGTGCGCGATTCCCAATAATGAAATTGAGACATACCTTTCTTCGATGAAATTTTTAGTAATTTTGATATCTTATTAGCTGGACAATAAACAGTTATATTATAGATTTTGTCAAACATAAAATATACCTTTTTTTTCTAGGTAATTTTGATTAGAGAATATGATACAAACATAACTTTTGCGTAAAACTATTCTACTTTTGTTTAAACTTAATAATTTTAACCGTTTTTGAGAAACTCGCAATTGAACACTTCAAAGTCTGAAAGTGTTTTAAAATAATTAAAAGTAGACAAATTTGTAACACCGAATAATAAACAAAACAACTTATTAAAATATTTCATAAACAAATAAAACGTCTTTGGAATGATCAGTCTTCTCTATATAGCGGGACCTTTGCGTATCTCAAATTGCAGCACAGAAGAATTGTGTTCCCTTGCTTTTGGGATTGGAATTTTCCGGGCAACCATGTCCCAGCAAAGATTTGAGTTTTTAGCTACTAACTTACGCTTTGATAACAAGGCTGATAGACATATATGACATCAGACTGATAAATTTGCTCCAATTAGAAAAATATGGGATGTATATATAAGCAACTGTAAGGCATACTACACACCCTATGAATATTGCAAAATAGACGAACAACTGATGAGTTTTTGTGGCCGTTGTAGCTTCCGCATCTATATGGCCAGCAAACCCGATAAATACGGCTTAAAAATACTAATGCTAAATGATGCTAAGACCTATTACATATTGAATGCTATTCCTTATGTGGGCAAAGTGAACTGCGAAAATATTGAAAGTGTGCCAATCTATTATGTTAGAAAATTATCCGAACCCATACACAATACCAATCGCAACCTAAATTTTGATAATTGGTTCACTTCGATTTCATTGGCTAATCTTCTATCTGAGCAATATAAGTTAACAATGGTAGAAACTTTGCGGAAAAACAAAAGTAGGGTCGTCGTTATTCGCTTTCGATAATAACAAAACTCTGGTTTCCTTACACCATGACGATTCCATTGATCACGAGATAAATAAACCAGCTATAATTCAGACATACAATGCAACCGAAGGTGGTACAGATACCTTCGATCAGTTGTGCCATTCATATACCACAGCACGAAAAACAAATAGATGGTCTATGCGAGTGTTTTATGGTATGCTTGATGGAAGTGGTATCAATTCAATGATATTGCTTACCTTTGCTAAGGGAGATTGGGCAAAAAAAATCGGACACGCAGGAATTTCCTAAAAGAGCTGGGAATGTAATACCATTTCTCAGAGAACGACTACGGTTGCCAACGCTTAGCTGCGTCAAAAGATAATGGAAATCTTGAATGAGCCTGTGCCCCAAATGACGAAAACCTGCGACGAAAAATTCGTTGCAGCTGTTGCGATAAAAAAATAGACAGAAAAACAAATATGCATTATAACGTGTGCCATAAATCGTTTTGCAATGAACACAGGGCAATGGTATGTAGGAGCTGTGAGACTGATTTATTAGACTGACTAAGAAAAACTTAAGCAATTCTAATTTTTTCAATTGCACAATAAAAAAGAATGACATTTAGTTAAAACGTTTTGTACACTTAGAATTCGAAAAATTTTAGTTATTGTTATTTTTTGTGAATATCTAAAAAATCATGCATTTTGATGCAACTTTTTTTTCCTTTTTTTAATTTTATATTTTTAAAATTAAAACATTTGTTCAGACTACTTTTTAATATGTTATATGCTCTCCAAAATAACCACTTTAACCATTTCATGTGTAAAAACAATAAAAAAAATATTACCAACTTGAAAAAACTCCATTTTATTTATTGGGCTGCTGAGACCTCAATGTGCAGTTTGTGTCTTGAAAAATAAGTGTGCAGTAGCAGGGTTAAAATTGCATTTATATTTTTGTTATTTACTTTAAAATAATGTGTTTTCATAAAATGTAACTGGGTGTTCACTACACAAATAAACCAATGGAGAAACCGCCCCTGCTTACAACTGGAGCAATCAATAACTTGGGTGAATATACTTGTTGCAAGTAAATGCTGAAAATGGAAAAATATCACTTGGTTTAAATGAAAAATAAAACAACAATTTTAATTTAATTTATTTAGAATAACTATGTTATTACATTATATTATCTCTGAAAGATTTTTTTCTGAAGGGGAATATCTCGTGTTTGGTTCAATCACACCTGGTGATGTGGGACTCCGACTTTTGGAAAAGGAAAAGGTTCTTATGAAAGAAAAAATTGAGAAAATTGCGCGGAAAATTAGAAAATTTAAGAATACTTAACCACCATATTAAATTAAACTTTTTTGATGTAACCTTATGGCGTTTGACATAACATTGACAGAATGCGTGCTGCAAATATCGTGAAAGGTGAATATCGTTTAAAACAGATGCTTTGATCGGAGTAGTATATCATAAAGCATTAGAATAATAAACACTTTGTTTCTGAAATATTTTTTTAGTTAATTATACCAATTCGAAATTAATTTATTTTTTTACTTTCCTATCTTGCCCCATATTTTCTAAATAGTTTGTTATTAACATCTAATTTTTTTATTTTGCAATATATTTTAAATATTATGAGCATATTTTAACATTTTAGTACAATTTCATTTTCAAGTAATCCTGCCCCATTTTACTCCGAGTTCCCCTATCATCACAATTTTACTAAGGGCCGGTTTTCCAGTGTGTATTTGACTCTGACCTTAGGACAATATAATTGGTTTCCTCCAATGTTCAACGCTTTATAAAAGAGGTATAGTCGTTTGCAAGAATATTCATCAAAATTTATAAAACTTATGTTTAGTCTGTGAGTAATTTGAAGTTCAGGTTATTCAGTATTCAGACAGATTACATTCTCAAACTGTGTCAAAGTTTGTCAGGCTCATAAATTTTAATGAACGTTCTTCCTGCCTGCTGTTAGAGTTTTGAACTCCTGCATTTATACGTAACACTTTTATTCTTGTTTTCCAATAACACCTTTTAATAAACTCGCTCCGGTCTGCCAGTTTATCATGTCCTTCTTACTTTGAAAGTCAACCTAATTTCCGGCGAACTTTTCACACCGAAGCAGAAAAGAGAAGGCGAAAATTAAACAGAGTAAGAGCGAAATACTAATTTCTTGTCGCGACCTCATCTTATTATTCTCTGCAAATATCCCCGAGGTCGCTAAACAGAGAGCGACTTCAATCAAATAAAATGCGTGTGTATATATAAGGAGAGTAGTCTCGAAACTCATCTCCACAAAATCCAATTTCGATGCGTTTTATTTCATGCGCCCGTACCAGTCGAATATGCCAGATGGGAGGATGGCTTTTACTGAATTATTTCTTGTTTGGAGTCTCCAATCTTCAGGGAACGGATTTCTTATTGGATCCGCTTTAAATTTTGACCAGGATTTTCTTTTAGATCGATAAAGTTAATGAAAACACAAAAGTAATGGAACTAAAAGTTTCTTAATATAAAAACTGATGAACATACGATGATGTATTGGAAAATAACGAGGTTGGTTCTGTAATTTTATTGCCTTTAAGAGTTTTAAATGATTTATGCTATACAATACAATAAAAGTGCATTTGAAGAGCACACAGCAAAAACGATAAAAGTAACTTTTTTCGGAAAATGAGTTAAATACACGATGAAATAGCTGAGAGTCTGTAATATATGCTGAACTGGATTAGATAGCAATAACGTGCATAGTCAGGGAGTTATTTCACAAACAAAAAATGGGGTACACAGCAAAAACGATGAGTGTCACAGGTAAACACAGCAAAAATGGTTAAAGTCAATGTGTGCGACGTGCGTGTTACTTATGCAATAGGGCAAATACCATTTGTTATTGTTTACATTCTATTGTTATATATTAAGTCAAACAGAGCAACATACCGTATTGAATTGTATAGTTTTTGCTGTTAAAATGAGTACAAAAGGACTAACTAATGAAGAAAATAGTAAAAGTGACTCGGATACAATTGAAAAGTTAAATATGGGATCTAAGAAAAGATAATATTTTGGACGAGAAGTAGACGTTATGAAAAAATTAAGACTGTGTTCCCACGAGCAGGGCGAAGACTGTAGATGCACAAGGTATAAATGTTTTGAAAAATTAGATTTTCTTGAACGTAAACAAATTAAAATTCGAGATACGCTAAAATGGTGGTTCTCACCTTATCGAAACTGAGGCTAAATTTGTAGCGTAACAAAAACGAGAAATGATTTAACTTGGAACGAAAGACCGAAAGCCGACAGTAGTATTAGGACGTTGAATTTTTTGGTTTGTGAAGCATTGGCATTAATTAGGTTAAACCATGTGAACATTTCCATAAGCCTTGATTTTTAAAATCATTCTATATCGCCTTTTGATTAGGGTTTACAAATTTGTTTGAGCAATTTATCCAATAATAATTGGCTAATTATTATTTACCTCTTAAATCTTCTTCGTTTTCTCCTCCTCCTCCTCCTCCTCCTCCTCCTCCTCCTCCTCCTCCTCCTCCTCCTCCTCCTCCTCCTCCTCCTCCTCCTCCTCCTCCTCCTCCTCCTCCTCCTCCTCCTCCTCCTCCTCCTCCTCCTCCTCCTCCTCCTCCTCCTCCTCCTCCTCCTCCTCCTCCTCCTCCTCCTCCTCCTCCTCCTCCTCCTCCTCCTCCTCCTCCTCCTCCTCCTCCTCCTCCTCCTCCTCCTCCTCCTCCTCCTCCTCCTCCTCCTCCTCCTCCTCCTCCTCCTCCTCCTCCTCCTCCTCCTCCTCCTCCTCCTCCTCCTCCTCCTCCTCCTCCTCCTCCTCCTCCTCCTCCTCCTCCTCCTCCTCCTCCTCCTCCTCCTCCTCCTCCTCCTCCTCCTCCTCCTCCTCCTCCTCCTCCTCCTCCTCCTCCTCCTCCTCCTCCTCCTCCTCCTCCTCCTCCTCCTCCTCCTCCTCCTCCTCCTCCTCCTCCTCCTCCTCCTCCTCCTCCTCCTCCTCCTCCTCCTCCTCCTCCTCCTCCTCCTCCTCCTCCTCCTCCTCCTCCTCCTCCTCCTCCTCCTCCTCCTCCTCCTCCTCCTCTTATTCCGTAAATATTTTAATTATAAAATTTTTATCACTTCCTTCTGAATTTATTAAAGGATATAATATACAAAATATACGAAATAAAATGTTCTCTAAAATAGATGTATTCCTAAAAAAGTGACTTTCGACATTACAAACGAGATAAAAATTTCTTGAATATTATTTTCTGTAATCCGCATAAAATGTAATAATAAATGTACAAAAATCGTTAAACCGCTGTCACCGCATTAAATGAATCTAATAAACGAATTCATAAAGTTTATTCCATCTACTAAAATTTATAAATGGCAGTCATTTCCGTTTTGACATTTCATAACAAGTGGCAAATAAAATTAACAACCCAGTCTTGTTATTGCAGAATAAAATACGTAATGGGTCTGCTGCCGTAAATTTTAAGTAAGAAGATAAAAATATTAATTTTGATACATTTACCATTATATATTGTAGGTTGTGAACTTTTATTTACGTAGATAATGTTGTTTGGTATATAGTGTCGCTTCGCTTAAGTCGAAGTGAAAACTACAAAGATTTAATAAAACACCTTTTAGAATATTTTAGATGAACATTTCTATAATGAAAATGGTTCATTCCATCTGATTTAAAAAATGATACAAGAAACCACCAGAACTCTTTAACTTGAAATTAAATGTTCCAATAGTTGGTGAATTGAATAAAAAAGCTTGCAAACAAGATTGAATGTTGGACTCTGTATTGCTTAATATTACATAATAATTCCCCATATTGTCTGGTGATGCAGCATCGTATACAAGAGTAAAATTCAGATTTATTGTCTTTAGACCATTTATAGAATATATCTTGATAAAAAAACACGTTGTTGTTACTGCAAAGGAGGTGTTCATGTACTTTTAGGATTTTTTTGAAGATATTATTATATCTCCAACTGATACTGCAGATGGAAGAAAACATGACCTTTTTATGGATGCTGGTGAAAAGATTAGATTTAGGGTCATTGCAAAAATGTTTAATGAGACTTGCCTTGCTGGGCTAACACTACAAGAGGCTTGAGAAAGTACGGATAGTAAAATACGTTAAGTGATAAAGTGATAGAAATACCCCAAGTTCTCTGACAATAGATTTTCGCATTTTTAGTTAGAGTTTGCACGTGTCTTTTTATTTCAGTTGCGATTTGTTGCTGTTTAGCAGCGTAAACTTTTTAAAGGTGCGTTTACACGAATACAAGAAGTCACTTTGAAAATATTAAGATTACGTTTTACATTTTGTTTACAAATACTAGAATAATTTCCCATCTGAATATTGGTTTTATTGTTTTTAGAGTTTTTAAAGATAATCCAAAATAGATGCAAATTCGTAAAACAGATTCTTGGTTAAAAAAATATATTATAAGAAGAGGCACCAAAAATATTTATTGGATAATTCATATAATTTTTTTAATCAATTTAATCATTGTAACAAAATTATGTAAAATTCCCATAAGAAGCCATGCATTTTTAACAGCGCTAGCAAACTGAGCGCCCCTGCGGTTACTTGTAAAAGCTCAATTAGTGTTCCTATTTCGAGTATATCGATTCGCCCCCTTATCTCTAGTCTTCATAGAGTTGCTACTGTAATTTTTTTTTTTTTTGACCCCAATTGTGTCATTGTAAATGTTTTTTATAGGATACTAAACGTTAGGAACAGTGGCAGCATATATATCGTTCCTAGTGCCGATAAAGCACTTTCTAGAGATGATGCTGTTCTATACTTTTTAGAAGATATTATTAAATATTATGAGACTATTTTTACTGATAGTACTGTTAGCAAAATAAAAAGGGGAAAGCTGAAATTAAAGGATGAGGTAATACCATGTACATTCCCAAATCTCCCTTTATACTTGTATTACAACAATAAAAAATCTGTTAACTGTGTTTTATTTTACTCTTAAAACTATATATTGGTTTAATTCAAAAATATTTTGCCACAAAAATTTCAGCATTTAAGAAACCTTTTCGTATTTGGTCATACATACCTAATTTGTATTTTATATAGATAAAATTAAATAATATATATACAAATAATAAAATATGCAACAGTATGTTCTGTGCTTTATTTAGCTGTAAACAAGTTTATTTTTATTATTTTGACAAAATTATGTATAATTCCCATAAGAAGCCATGTATTTTGAACAACGTATGCAGTACCAGCGTCCATGCGGTTAATTATAGAAGCTCAATTAGCATACGTTTTTTGGGACCGTATTTTGCGTATGCCGATTCGTCTCCTTATCTCTAGTCTTCATACTTTATACAACTGTCATCTAGTCTATACAGTGTGTACGAAATTGGTGATGCATGTATTGCGATCTCCGAAACTGTTAGAGATAGAAAAATCGTTAAATGGGGAAAGTTTTAGATAATTCTGTTTTTAATTCAATACCGTTTAGTTTGAGATAAAAATCCAATATGGCGCCCATATGAAAAACAAATTTGATGATGATTCCAAGAAACCAAAACGTTGAAAATAAAATCTGACGACACAGGCGTTTTTTACGTAAAAAGTTGCTCCAAGAATGTTTTAACAGATTTATAAATGTTCATAAATAAAGAAAATACAGGGTATTTTGGAAATGCGTCATTTTAGTTTTTTCAAAATATCTCAAAAACCAAATGAGAAAAAATCTCAAACTAAACGGCATTAAATTGTAAACAGAATTGTCTGAAACTATTCCCATTTAACTGTTTTTCTCTATCTCTACCGGAGATCGCAATACGTGTATCACCAATTTCGAACACACTGTATTGTGGGGGAGCCAGTGAAACTATTTTGGTACACATTTGCACAAGGCTTTTTTAAGATGTCCTCATCGAGGACTCCATCGCTGTAGGGTAGGCACTAGCAAAATATTTTCATATTAATTGTAATTTTGCCTAGCGCAAATAACACACCTAAAAGGGTCAATGGCTCCCGTACCAAAAATAAAAGTTAAGAATTACATTTATGGATGTGTAATTGGAACTCAGAGTAGGAAACATAACAATAAATTTTTAATTTTAACAGGAAATAGGATTTGCGCTTGGGTAATAGATATCAATAATAATGGAAAAGTTCTGTTAGCATGTTTTTTATTTTCGTTTTTAGAAAATTCAAATTAAAAGTTTTAACATGACAGAAACTACTGTAATAAAAACCAATATTTTAATATATATTTATAAATGAAGAACTTACCCCGCGCAGATACAACTTACTGAAAATGGCTAAGAAAAAATATGGTTCAAGAAATGTCTGGTCTCTTGATGGCAAAATTTTTACTGTTAATAATGAGGGAGTTAAAAAGCATCTAACGGCAATATAAATGGTTGGACCTGGCAACAGTGCAGAAGTCAAATTTAATTTACACATGGGTCGTTAGCTAGTGATTTAGTACTATCTCCGATTAATATCAGAAACTTTTTACATCTTTTTTTTTTCTTTCTATGTTTGAATTCAGATCGCAATAAATAAGAAATTAGTCATTCTGTTTGTTTTTGGGTATAGGAATTTCCTTTATTATTTATTGTCAGATATTTTTCTGTATTATTGTAAAATTAATGTTAATTTTTTTACAAGGCACGTTGTAATAGTTATAATAATTTTATTACCGAAGAAAACGTTATCGCAAAACATACTTCAATTACATAAATTATTATAAAATCAAATGTACAATGTAAAATAGATGTGCTTATTATATTTTTTTTAGGTGTTAAACATATCTATTTATTGACATAATTTTTTTTTTTTTTGTTAATTCAACTAAATCAAATGAATGTGAATTTTTTTTTTCTTATTATGCTTATATAGAGCTCTGTTTAACTTCATGCAGGTACATACATATTACCAGAATACACGAGGGCTGCGTACAAAGACAGTAGATTTTTTACATAACTTATTGATTGAATCGTATGATATTATCTTTTTAACAGAAACGTGGTTAAATGATGGCATTTATGATGCAGAACTTTTTGATAATAGGTATGTGGTATACAGAAAGGACAGGGATCTGCAATACACGGGTAAGAAATGGGGTGGCGGTGTTTTAACTGCGGTGCACAAGAAATACAAATCAAAATTGATAAATTTGAATGCGGACTTAGAGGTCTTATTTGTTGAGGTGGACATGTATGGCAATAAATTTATTTTCTCTAATGTATATATTCCTCCTAATTCTAGAAATGATAGCTATATTTCCTTTTGTGAGTTATTTTCCCATCTAGATACTTTTATTGACTCAAATACATCAGTAGTGGTATTGGGAGATTTCAATCTGCCTCTAATTAATGGAATTAATTTTAAATTTCTCAATAGCTCTTCCGATGCGTACTTGGCAATATCAGAGCTAATGGATATGTTTAATCTTGGCACCTATAATAATATATTAAATGAAGATAATAGAACTTTAGATTTGATTTTAAGTAATATCAATATTCTGGTAGATAAACATCAACAACCTCTGATAGTGGAAGATAAAAAACATCCAGCTCTTTCTTTAAGCTACAGTATAACTAAAAATGTTAGAAATATACCTCGACTCAATAACCTGACGCACCAGTATAACTTTAAAAGAGCAAACTTTCCTCTTTTATGTGAACTACTTAGGGATTGTAATTGGGAATACTTAGGTTGTATACAAGATGTTAATACAGCAGTAGATTACTTCTATCACAATCTCTACGATATTTTTGATATTTGTGTACCCAAATTTCAATCTTTAAATGGCAAACGTAATACTTACCCTGCGTGGTTTACCCCGGAAATAATTCGCTTATTAAGGGAAAAGAAAATTCATCATAAATTAAAAACCAGATCGAACTCCCATCTAAACGAATTTAAAAGATTGAGATCACTATTAAAGCATTTAATAAAACAAGAGCATGCATCTTACATGCAAAATATGGAAATTAATATTGCACTAAATCCTAATCTATTTTGGAACTTAGTAAATAATAATAAAAAATCAAGCACTCAAAACACTTTCTTTAAAGGGAGTAACGGAGAACATATTACAGATAAAAAAGCCATAGCTGAAGGATTCGCCAACTATTTCAAATCAGTTTTTGAGCAAAAATCTTTAGAGTATAATATTAGTTCCTTTCTCTTAGATTCTACCAAAAATTTTAATACCCCACAATTAAACTTTAGTCGAGTTACAGTGCAGGATATCAACAATGCCTTTGCTAGATTAAAGCCCAAATTCTCCGCAGGTCCTGATGGGATTCCAGCATATATTTTTAAAGCATGCCGCGATTACCTTGCTTATCCACTAATAGTGCTTCTGCAAAAAGCTCTGGATATTGATGTTTTCCCAATAAAATTTAAATCAACCAAAGTATCACCTATTCACAAAAAGAATTTACGAAACGAATTTAGTAACTATAGGCCAATAGCACTACTAAACTGTGTTGCAAAAGTATTTGAGTTTATTTTATACGATAAACTGTATTATCATGTTCAAAATATGCTATGTGAGGAGCAGCATGGGTTTCGCAAGATGAAATCAATTGAAACAAACCTGTTAGTTTTTACTGAATATGTTAGTAATGCGACAAGCAATAAAAATCAGGTAGATGTGGTATACACAGACTTTGCAAAGGCTTTCGATAAGGTCAACCATGACTTACTTCTCAAAAAACTAATATCCTTTGGAGTTAGTAACTCTTTATTAAAACTTTTTACGAGCTATCTTGAAGATAGATGGCAATATGTTTCATTTAAAGGAGAAAAATCGATAAGCTACCTGGTTGAGTCTGGGATACCCCAAGGCTCTAATTTAGGGCCACTACTATTTTTATTATTTGTGAATGATTTGCCAAAATGTATAACATCTCAGTCTTTACTTTTTGCCGATGATTTAAAACTGTTCTCTAAGGTTAATGATATTAATGATTACTTTCAACTACAGAACGATATTGATAAGATCTACGATTGGTCTTTGAAAAATAAATTACATTTTAATATTGACAAGTGTGCTGTTATGACCTATAGTCGCCAAACTCAACCTACTCACTTTATCTACACGATGGGAAACTTAAATTTAAAAAGGGTAAACGAGGTAGAGGACTTGGGTATTACATTCTCTAGTACTCTTAACTTTACTTCACATGTCCAAAAAATCGTCTCTTTGGCAAATAAATCAGTAGGATTTGTAAAACGTACAACATCAGAATTTAATAATATTGATTCCATTAACTATTTATTTTGCTCTCTTGTAAGAAGTAAACTAGAATTTGGTAGCGTAATCTGGAATAATATGATAAATAAAACTCTAACTTGCCGAATTGAAACGATTCAAAATAAATTTTTGAAATATTTATATTACAAGAGGTACAAAACCTCTCCCGGTCATATGTCTTACCAACCAATAAGATCAGAGTTCAAAATTATAAAACTGGAGAATAGAAGACTCCATCGCAGTTTGATACTTCTATATAAATTATGTAACCATCTGATTGATTCTCCTAATTTATTAAGTAAAATCAACTTTTATGTGGCTGATCACAGAACTCGTCCCAGGGCACAACTATTTTTCACTGAAACCAACAACAACACTTTAAATCGAATATGCCAGTTATACAACACATACATCACAGATCTCTGTCCTGGATTAATTGGAATAAAAATGTCCTTGTTTAAAAAATATATCACATCCAATGTACGTATTACCTAAATATACAAAATATCTCTGTCTTTGTACTAGTCTCCTATATTAAACTAGATCTTAACACATTATATTATTATTGTAATAGTATTATATAAAAATTGTTACGTCATTATAAAATAACTTTTGTTACAGGAACATGTAATTAGGGCAACCTGTATGTTTCTGATAAATAAATAAATAAATAAATATATAAATTTTATGCAAGATAAGTAAGGAAAAATAATATTTTTAACTTCAATACAATATTTTTTCTTAGTGTAAAGCATTTATTACGCTTTATTTATTTTTTTCTCAGTTGATATCATTAATTTATTAAATGATTTTTTTTTTTTTTTGATAAAATAGAGTAGAGGATAATGCTCTGAATAAGAAAATGGTCTGAGAAGAAATAATAAACTAACTGTACAAGAATATAAATAAATATTTTTCATTGTACTTATTTAGGTATAGTTCTGTCAATTTTTTTTTTATTACGTTTATGTAACATTCTACTTAACATTTTGTGCATGCTGTCTTTCGTCTTGGTACCAATGCTAACGATTTAACGTGCATCTAACGATAAATTTATTGTTCTATTTGAATTTCAGCATATGACACATACTATTTAATTTTTTACTTTTTCTAGATATTTAGTTTATTCAGTAATTAATTCATCAAAAACAGAGTAGGATAAATCTTTTTGGTTTAGTTCTTAAACAATAATTTTGAATTTGTTAAATGACGAATATGTTGGGTATGTTTCTTTCATAATAATTTAAAAAGTGTTGAACATTGCAAATATTTATTGGGTAAAATTGTAAAGGAACATAAGTTTACGGTTTGTCTTTTATTTCTCTCCTTATTTATTGAGAAATACTAGCAACAGGTCGCGGACAGGATGTCGACTATCAGTCGTTGACAATAAGTTGTTGACTGGTTTATGTAATGTTTTACATTTTGTCTACAAATACTAGAATGATTTACTTTTGTACTTTATAAATAAATTTCATAACTGAACATTGATTTTTAGCGTTTTTAGAGTTTTTAAAGATAATCCATAACAGGAGCAAATTGGTAAAACAGATTCTTTGTTAAAAAATATATTATAATAAGAGGCACAGAAAATTTTTATTGTATAACTCATATAAATTTTTTTAATCAATCATTTTCTTCACAACTGGACCCTGATTCAGACTCATCACTACTTGTCGTTGTACCTAAATTAATAATAATTGTTTCTATGTCAGAAACATCTAATTGCTTGTATTTTTCTCAATCGGAAACAATTATGTGTTTAGTGCGTCTTACATAATTGTTCCACTGAGTAACGGTAACATTATTCAAAGCTTCTGACCAAATCTGAAATACATCTTCCGGTGACGACAATGTTGTTAAAATTTTTTCGTCATAAAACCTTTTGCACTGTGACCACACCATCTCTAGCGCATTATACTGGCAGTGATATAGAGGAATTCTTAATATTGTATGGCCATATTCCTTAACATATCTATCTAGGTGGAATTCTTTTCGTAGTACATTTTGACGTACAATTTTTCAAATCTGATATTTCATACCATTGATTGGAAACTGATTGTTCTTTTCTTGCAACCATTTTACCATTTTATCTTTTGTCCAATTATAATATGGACATGGTTCCACGTACCACGAATGATAAATGGCATTATCGATTATTATCAAAGAAGGTGTTCCAGACTAGGTATAAATTTCGTTTTAAACCATTTTTTAAAATGTTCTGTATTCATAATATTATGGCAATTTGTTTGACTTTTAAATATGAGGTCTGCATTTTTTTATAAACCTTTCTTCATTGCGACCATGGACAATTATGTATCGAATTCCATCTCCTGTTTTTTACTTGTAGCAGCCATCGTTTCATCTTGTCCATTTTTTTCTGTGACTTCCCTTGCTATATACCCACGTCTTATCCATAAATACATGCTTAAAGTTACCTAGCTCTAATTGTTTACATTTTTCAAAAAAGATATTTTTTTAATTGAATCGATGTTCGTTCCAATAAAAACTGTCTGTTATTACTTATTTTAAATCGAAAGACAATTTTTTGAATCCATGTATTAATTGACCATACAGAACATTTCACATCAGGCATTTCTTCCGAAAATCGTTTATGTAACGATTTCATTGTTACATGTTGCGCACCTTGGAACATCTTATATATAAATTCCGTAAACTTAATATTGAAGAATTGACTTTTGTTTTACTTTGGCTTACTTTCTTAGACATTATTTTCACATATTTTGTGACAGAATTTGTTGCGAAATATTTGATGCCTCTGCAGCCATTTGATTGTACCACTTTCCAAGAGTCTCGCAAATAAATAAACTACGTCTAGGATTAAAGTTTTTAATTGATCACTAAATCATTTCACCATCATTTGTTGAATACTTATAAAAAAATTTGAAATATCAAAATATACAAATTTTTAACAAATTCACAAATTCAAAATTATTGCCACCTGACATAATAACATGATGAAATTAATCTACGACGTACCAAAATCTAGTAACTTTGTTTTTATCTATTTTACATTTAAGCAATAAATAAAGCGAATGAACTTGGGGTATTTACCAGACTTTACCATAAATATGATAAGTACAAATGAACTAAATTTTATTTTTGTAAACAAGGTGTAATATTTCGAAATACATATTTTACTGCACTTTCGAATGATCTCATTATCGATTGCAAATCTGATAAGATTATCGAAAAAAAAAAAAAATATAATAAATACTTATTTATTAATTAATTCAGTTTGCTTAACATTGCAAAATGAACATGAAGTCCGTTTTAATATTGCTAGTAATTTTTTCACTGGATTTTGTTTGTAGTTCTGATAAAAATAATTATTTGTCAGGTAAGATTGGGTTATTTTTAAATAAATTTTGGGGGATTATTTATTCGACAGATCAAACACTATGACAAAAAATACCATTGAACATTGACTGTCTTAGAATCTAGATTTGAGTATTGTATTTTTTTCTCCAATGCACAATAGTTACGCAATTTTATCCAGGTATTTCTAGACTCCCCGGCACAAAATTCCGCCATCCTAAAATTTTTTTATATAACTTTTTTTTGTTTTATCCTATTTTTATGAATTTTTTATCTGTTTTTAGATACATTTTTCTGATTGTTCTTTAATTATTGTAATAAGTAACATTTCTCGTTTAGGCAATACTATACAAAGGTAAATCAAAATGTTGTTTCTCGTCGAAACTTCATGTTTTCTGTAATCTCAGATATATTCCAAACATTTTTTTTGATTCATCCCATCCCAGATACAATAAATTAAATTCTCAAAGTGTTGGTCACAGTAATTTTATTCAAAAGTTAGTAAAAAGTGCTACTAGTTTCGGCTTCGCAGGGTCGTCATCGTCAGGTCCAGAAAGAAAAAAGTGTTCGACCAACAAGTAAGGGGAAAACTTCACAAAGGTTTAATAGGCTAAATACAACTATAATGACAAAGATATTTTGAACTTTTAGAACTAAACATCAGATTCATCTATAGGGACTGCGGCTTCTGTTGTGCCATCTTTGGTTCTCTGAAAAATGTTCATCGGAGCCTGGGATAGTACATCAGAGTGACGTAAGATATGTTTTTGTTTTTCTGGATAATAAATTATACTAAATAAAAAAAGTAATTTTTTGAATATTTTTTTGAATTTTTTGAAATAAAATATAAAATTTAACTAGGCTTCAGCATCTACACCAAGCGAGGCTTCTGCAGTACTGCTCTTGGTTTTTCCCTAGAACCAAGAAGGACAGTGGCTGCAATGGGTGTTCACTTTTTCCAATAATTTTATCATTTGTAAGTTCGGTTCAAAACCTTGTAGAAGTGTAGTTATTATTATCAATATCATACTGTTTTCAAGCACTGCAACTATTAATGAATGAATAAATGAATATTTTAGTTATTGTAATATTTTTTTTGTTTTTAATACGTTGAAAACCATTTATAAACATTATTAGTTAGTCAACTGAATTTTCTTCATATTCTGAGATTATTTTTAAATTGATTTTTGTGTAAAAAATATTATATGAAACTACCTACCGTTTTCAGTTTTTATTGTAAATTTACTTATTTTCATAATTTGTCGCACATGTTAAATAAAATAATATATTTTTTAAATACCCTTTATTGACAAAAAACAAGTGAACTATAATGTGTATTTTATACATACCTAACATAGACACAACTATTAAGTTTCTTGAATTAATTTAGGCCAGTGCAATATTTATATTTTATTTCCTCTATAATGTAAGTTAATGAAATCTTCAGTGCTATATCAGTCTGACACTGTTTTTCAGTACCTCTGGCATTTATAGATAGGGCATTTTTCTATAACTTCAAGGGACTACCTAAAAAATAAACAATTATTCATATAAAATTGTACCAGGGTCAATAAATTTGGAAATAATCATAACCTCAATAATAGTAATTTTTTTACCTGTGATATTTTTTTGGTAACAATCGTTGAACTGACACACATACTCCCGATTTATTAAAGTCACAGTTTTATTTAAACCTAATTTTTAATACAATTCACAATTAAAATTGTCTCATGTTGATTTTTGACAGCTTAATTGGAAAGTTGGTTGGAAACGTTGAAAAGTTAGAATATGAAGTAGGTAGATACGGAATAAGGACTATTTTGTGATATGACAAATGAAGGCACTTTGCGTCATATTTTGATTAATTTTAAGTTAATAATTTTATATTTCTAGATTGACGGAATGAAAATGTTTTTATCTTATTTAAATCACGCTATTTTAAAAAAATGGCATTTACTATCACCAAAACTAGCTCGAGTTTGACATATGTCGTAAAAGAGTAATACAAAAGTGCAGACAGGTTTAGTACCGTCATTGCTTCTCTATATCTATGATTTGAAAGATTGGTATGGCCCGCCTAGTTTGTGACGTCACGGTGTGCGTTACGCAAATTAGGCTGATTTAAAGTTATAACAGTTTCACTACGTTCCAGGGATCTGTTATCGTGTGACATCTCTTTTTATCTAAAGATTTTTAAGAACGCTTTTCACTCACTTATAAAAGCGCGCCACAAAAATGCGATTAGCCAGACCGCAGTGGCGTACCCAAAAATAGATATTAACACGTATGAAAAAAAAAATTATTAAAATTGAATTAATATTTTTTTTATTTATTTTAAAATAATGGGTTTTAATGAAATGTAACTGGGTATTCACAGCACAAATGAACCAATGGAGAAACCGCCCCTGAAGAAGGCACAACGTGATCTATTCAGCCCTAGTCGTTGATAAAAAAAAGAATTTCTGCATATAAAATAAACACATTCCAATATCATCATTTATACAAATAAACATTAAAATTCACATTAAATATTTCTTAAACATAACTAAATAACGTTTCAATTTTATTAATTCTTTATAAATTCGCTCTCACTTGATTTAAACCTGGTGTAACTTAACCTATACCGGCAAGAGAACGCACCTTTCCTTTTTGACATCTATCATATTAACGTCAAAAGGTGACACTTGGCAACCTTGTCCTTTAGCCGCCCGAAATATGGGAAAAAAATGGCTGATGTAAATTAGTCAAAAAACTTTTAATTTTAACTAACAAACCAAAAAATAAAATAAAGACTATTTAGTAAGGTGGGATATTCCAGCATTTAATGTTCGGACATAAGATGATCTTTAAACTTTTTGTGTGTCCATATGACAGACTGTATATAAATTTCATCACATTTCTCCCTTTCATTTTAATTTGTCTTTTAACTTTAAACACAATTAAACTTGGTGACAATTATTTTAGGCATTATCCCTTATCTCAACACAAGCTTAATCTTCATGAGGTTCTATAGAAACGATTACTGGTTGTTTCCCCATTATTGTTTCCAATATTGGTTTCCTTAAAAACGATTGATACAAAAATTATTGTTGCACTGGTTTTTCGTATCTCATTTTTTTTCAACTCAACTTTAACAAAAATTATACAACTGATAACATTAACATTATACCTCTATCATAAAACTGTCGAAGTGACGTCAGGATCTATAGGGCGATGAGTAACACTTCAAGCATATATTACTATTACATGCTCGAAGGAGTAACATTGTACTTTTTTTGTATTAGTTTGTTTCCTATAACAGTCGCAGGCTACTGCAGGGTACTGCGTAACATTATTATAAATCATTAGACACTTGACGTTCAAAATCATCAACACTTTGATTGTTATCGTAGTTATTCGTTTTTCGGCGCATATTGACTTTACTTCAGCTTCAGTGCTGGTATATAATTGGACACCCTTTAAAGTAGTTTATCCCAACATCTTGGTAACTCTATCGTAAGGCACGCATGTCCTTACCATCATGGATCTTTTTCAATCGTGATTTCATTGTTAACTTTCTCCACTGTTTACAACTGTTTACCACTTTGGATTAAAAGTTGATGATATAGCAAACCATCATAAGTAACTGAACAATTTTACGTTTAAGTGTTATCAAATATTTATTATTATCAAAAAATATTTCCTCTTTTCTGGTAAAATCGTTTATCATGGAAAATAGATAATTTCGTTCTCTATCTACGAGTAGGTGGCTTTTCTTATAAAGAATTTCCCCGCCTGATACCACTACTGATATTTTTACCCATTTTAATACGACGTTTACTATCCCATCTCTCATTTACACATCCTCCTGCTATTTTCCTTAATTCTTTTAACTTAACAAGTAAGTTAATTTTTATAACAATTTTCACATCATTATTTTAGTCATTCTAATTGTATTTAGTCTGTTTGACCTTTGTGTTGTTTCTCCCCTCACTTGTTAGTCCAACAATTTTTTCTTTCTAGGCCTGTTGATGACCCTGCGGGAACTAGTAGCAGATTTTACTTTCCATTAAAATTACTGTAACCAAGTCTTTGAGAAATTGTTTGATTTAATCTTTCAATTATTAATACCCAAATCACAGATTTCTTGAAATATTTATTATTTAATTGGTACACTAAGTAAAAGAAAGATAATTATTTTAAGCTTAGACAATATTAAAGATTCAAGGGCGGCTCCAGGTCGAATTTTCGGAGGGGGCCATTTAGATTGTGTAACTGGGACCATAAATAATTCTACACAATCAAATGTAGCATACTAAAATCGTGAAATATATGGTAGAGGTACTAATTGTTTTTTAATTAAGGAACCTTAGTGAAAAAACCGTTCATGAAAAACAATATAAAAACAAAGATAATTTTAAATTTATTTTAATGTATTTTATGATAATTTTTGTAGTATATCCATTCAAAAAATCTACGAAACCTTCATTAACAAAACTAAAAATAGTAATAATAATAATAATAATAATAATAATAATAATATTCTTTACAAAACGAACTCTCTATTCCCATTTTTTGCAAATCTTTCGATGACTTTCTCCCATCCTCGCCCTTAACCAAGTCTTTACTCTTCCTAATGTTGAAAAACTCCTTTCTGTCGTGGCCACACTCAGTGCAGGCAGTTTCTTGTTTTTCTCTTTTTCCGAATTCCAATGATTTTTCCAAAGGGCCAGTTCTCCTTCAAACAGAATACTGTTTGTCTGGATGTCTCTGCTGCCAATAATATTGGAAAATTTTCAAAGGCTGTTAATTTTTAATTAAAATAGTTTTATTATCTCTGTTTGCCTCGGCTAGTATGCTAGGAATGATTTCTCGCAGACCAAAACAATCTAAGGAACTAAAACGTAACCTAGAAGACAAGTCGTTGGATACATTGTCGAAGAGATGAATATAAATTGATCTTCTGTAATATTCCTCTTTACCTCCAGGATAGTTTTCTTGTTTGGTCTGCCTACCTGCTAATCTAGGCAGCTTTATTTCAATATCTAATCCTGTTGCTACTTCTGTAGCCTTCTTATAAATTTTGTCAAAATTCTGCTCACAATTTTTTCTTTTTTCATTGATTGTTGACATGGTGTTGGACACAGCTGTAGAAGCCCCGTTAGCGTCAAGATTTGGCATTTGAAGAAGTCGGCTAAGTGTTATTTTTAATATATCAATGAGAGAAAACATTGACAACAAAAACTCAGTCGTGCACAAAGAGTTTAGCAGAGTTGTTGCAATTGTAGAAGTCTTTACATCTTTCCATACCGAAATTAATGTAAATGCTTCAACTATTTGAGAAAACCCAGATCGAAATTGAATTACTTTTTCGTGACGCTCAACCCACCTTGTTTTGCATAGACTCGTTAATTGATGTCCTAATGTTGATTTCAAGACTTGATTTCTCTTAGCCGACATATTAAAGAAGGATACTACTGACTTCATTACTCCAACTGCATTTCTGATGCAAACAACGTGTACTGAAGTAGAAAGAGTTGTTTAGGGCATGAATTATGCAAGGACACCTACATGCATTTTTCGCTTTTTTCTGTATTTGATATACTGCTCCCACTGCTTCAGACGACATTACACTGCAACTGTCAGTACCAATTCCCACACAGTTGCTTAACTCTAGAGACAGTTTCTGCAATATATTAATAACAATTTTTCCTAGAGCCTCTCCAGTTAATCGCTGTTCACCAAGCGTATCATTATCTGGATTGACGGTTTTAATTTTTTCATATGCGTCAATAAATTTGACAAAATTTTCATAAATGTTGTTTTTGTATACATATCTCAAATTTAAAGAAAGTTGTTTCGTGTGGAAAACGTCTGTAGTGTCATCAAATAACACTAAATAATATTTTGCCTCTCGAAATTGATTTAGTATGGTTTCTAATATTTCGTCACCACAACATTTTATCAATATATACGTTGCCCTTGAAGAGGCTGTAGCTAAGTGTTGTTTTAGATTGGTATCTCCTGAAGAAATTCTAAATCTTAATAACTCTCTAAAATTGCCCAGTCTCTTTGTCCAGGCAGCCTTCATCTCGATGGCCTCTTAGAGGAATGTTTTGTCGATCTAAGAACAGTATGGATTCTATTATTGGGCGTAATCTCTCTACAATTTAAAATTTGTTAGATGTATACAGGATGTCCCACATAAGAAAAAAAAAAATTAATTCATTAAAAATTATTCAAACAAGAGTAAACAATTAATTTCTGGGAGACTTTTTTTCCTTAAAAATTCAAATAAATCGAAAACTAATAATAATAGTAATAGGGAACCTTTAGTTAACTGACATTATTTTTGATGTAGTTTTTAATTCTAAAATAAAAAACAGGGTGTTCCATTAAAAATAATAAAACTTTGTATATTTTCTCTTATGTGGGACATCCTGTATACATCTAATAAATTTTAAATTGTAGCCGTCTGTAACCTACGTATTCCTCCCAAACGAATTTTTTATATCTTTGGTCGTTTTCCCATAAAGCTCAGTCCCGTTGAGCGTGAGCCACCCTGTATAGTACACAAAATAAACTTTTAAAAATATTGAATTCCTAATCTGTTTATATCTAAAAATATACAAGTGAAATTTTTAAAAACGTTTTTCTCATAAATTACTTTTTTGTGACATTCATCTATTTGTCCCTGTAACCTTCTCTTTTCTTCATACAAAATTTTCCACTTCTCATCTCTTTAGGGTGTCAATTTCTATGATGTCAGTGAATCACCGTGCTGTTTTATAGTCATAGATTGTATTTCTATAAATAAATATAAATTTAAACGTTTTGTTTTTCAGATTCTTTTGCTAGTAAAGCTTTTAAAGCGCAAGCGATGCCGTCTCAAATGCCTCCTAAAAAGAAATGCAGGACTGTTGCAGATTGCCTAGACCGTGACCATACGCTACTTAGTAGTAGACCTGTATTATACAAGTGTGTAAAGGGATATTGTGAATCAATTCTTCAATGTTGACCCACTGTCAAATAAGTCTTAATATTCTTATAATAGGTATTTTCTGTAATTTTTCTTGTAAACAAATATTGTTTGTTTAATATTGTTATTTTATACCCTTCTTATTTTTTATCCTAATAAAATTATTAGTCTATGAATTTATTGTATACGAATTTTTAATATGAAACTATAAAACTTGTGCGGTAAGCCCACATTTCCAATTTTATTTTCATTACATTTAACCTTTTGCTCCTTCAGAATACAATTGAAGACATAAGTGGATAAAGGTGCCATGTAACATTTTTTCAAAAAATTATTTTTATAGCCAAATATGCTATAATTTTTGTTTGTGATAGGTTTGATTTCCAATTTTGATAAAAAGCTGATATTCATAAGATATAAAGATGCCATGAGCCATATAATATGATAATGCAATTATAGTAAAACTTTGAACTAATTTTTTCTACTCCCACATGGATAATATCTTATCTACGTATAGATTACAAAACGGAAAAAGTATGCTATTGCCTTCAACTGAACGAATATATGTCATATCCATTCTAGGTAGTAAGAACACTGCAAAAAATTATATCCACCAATCATCGTTCATATTTTAATCAACCGATTAAACACATTAAAATGTGTTATTCTTGTGTAGAATCGATAAATATTAGCATTCTTGTTTTTATTTCGTCTATAATTTGTTAATTTAAATAAAACTATATGAAGTCAATTTAATTAGGAGTATTGAAGTAAAAAAATAAAATATTAGGTGGTCCTGTGGCCAACGTTCTTACCTTCCACACAGAAAACTCAAGTTCGATTCTCGGATTGGGAAAAAATTAAATGAACTTTTTCTTTTCTTTTTTCGTTTATTTTATTTTAAAAATTATTAAAAGTAATAAATTATTTTAAAATTAGTTATTTTGTCTTAATAACCTAAAATATTTTTTTATTTGTAAATTTTCGTTAGTAGATCGTAGAAAAAACATACTGTAAAACCAGGGTAGATTGTCCACATCGCACTCAGACGATTGAGTATTCCGCCTACGGCGTTGTGCTCAAATTTCGTCTTCGTGCGATATGGCCATCATATCCACTCTTGTTGCACAAACTACTATTGTGACATGACACCTTTATCCAATGCTCACAAGACATGTGCTTTTGGCACTACGCGACAGTAAGATATAGAGTTTAATGCAGAATTTTACTTAAATATGGGACTTATGGGAAAGTTTAATAAAAAAAAATAGTAGGCTTTGATTTTGACACTAACCTTTAAAAACTGTAATTGTTTACAAAAGAGGAAAAATGGAGTCTAATGTAAACAAGATGTCGAAGAGGCATTCGGAGATTTAGAACAAACAAAATCGGGAAAGATGAAAAACATACGAATACTTTTTGAAATAGTGCGGTGAAAAGAATTATGTTATACTGCATAAAACCTATTATTGGCTTATTTCAATCAAAAGGGAGAGAATGTGCTTTGTTTAACATTGTGGTCGATTTACTCCCTTGCAATGGTTTACTCCCTTTGGACTAAAACATTTTAGTTCCAAGGAAGTAAAAGTGGCCCTTTAAGCCCTAAACTAATGCATCTTTTAGTCTCTACAGTACAAAAAATATGTTATGGCTTATTTTATTGCTTGGATTGAACAAGACTTATTGTAAGTTAGAGTCGCCATTGTTTTTCCGTATTTGGACTAGCTCTTCTCTATATTACCATTGTATATTATCTTCATACAACGATATTACCATTGTATTTAGAGAATTTAGAGAAGATAGTAGAACAACCTTATGGACGTTTCATTGGAGGCAATCCTGTCGTGACATCTGTTAGAAATTCATCAAAATAGCCCGAGCGCTAGCGCTTCCTCGATCATTGAGTATAGAATTCTATATACCTAAAATTTTCCTAATTTTTAAATTCGTATGGGTAGAGTGTCAAATTTAAATTACTATTGTTTATATTCTCTAAAATGATAAATCGTAAATAACTGTTCATCAAGCATAATTAAACTCGTATATCTCATTTTTAAAACAAATATTCTGAATCGATTATCGGTCCATCTATTAGTGAATAGAGAAATTACGTTCGTTACGAAGACGACAAAATTATCAAAGACATGACTTGGACACCACGGAGCTTGCTGCCATCTATTGATACTGTCCATTGTCCTCCAAGATAATTTGCATTGGTATTGTTTTACTAGTTGATCTAAATACAATGATATTACTCGTATAGTAGGTACCATGTGAAATATTTTTAGGTTTTTGTTAGGTTGGTATCTACATATAAAGATTTTTTAATTTATTTAATCTTTGTTATTGTGTGACGAAGTCACTAAATTTTATTTTTAATTCATCTTAAAAATGTATATTTCAATTAATTCTCGCCTGAGAACTTGTAGAAGTTCCCCCGTATTTCTGTTTCCCAGGAATTAGCGTTTTTCAGCAATTGCGAGTACCCTCGTAGTTTAAAATATTCTTTTATTTGCCGAACTCCGAATGGGCATTTTTAGAGTCGATTTCGTATGAATTATCTACTTTTATTTGTCAAGGTACAAGAAGGGCATTTTTTGTATTTCTGAATTGTAAACAGTCGGCTGTGGTAGTGGTATCCCCACTTTGTCGTACTAGTCTTCCATCTTTCTTTACCGAAAAAGCATAAATTGACGGGAAGCTAAAAATGCCGGCTCTTGAGTCCTGACAGTCGAGAAACACTAGGTAGTGAGTTTTCTAAAAATTATAGTGAACGGCGTATTAAATCCGAGTTTGTAACCCGTTAGATTGTTAAAGGTAGGAACCGTATATTATTTTTCTTTCTATTTTTATACTGGCTTTGATATAATTAGTTGGGACACCCGTGTTACCGAACAAGAATTTTGATTCATACCCAGGAATTATTATTTCATCCCTCAGTGGGACCCCGTTGGCAATTTTTTATTTGAGGTTGGATATGGACTAGACTCCGAGTGCTCTCTTAGTCTATGGCTAAGTCCAATTTCCTGTAAAAACCGCCCAGTTAGTATCGAAGTGAGAGGTTCGACCTGTCTCATTTTTTTTTATTATTTATTATTTTAATTTTTTTTGGAAGTTGGAACTATCCTCAGTGTAGAGTGCTCTCTTCTGACAACGTATCTAATTTCCCAAAAAGAAAAATAAACGTTTAAATTAATTTCCGCGCCTCACTTCGTGTAAAAATTATTTTCTTTTATTTTTTATTCAATGGTATTTGAATCATTCCGTATCTCCTGTTCACGTCTAGTTATTGAATGAAGTCAGACGGCTCCTGTAAAATTAAATTCACACATACACTCTCGTTAGACGCTGGGCAAAATTCGTAAATATTATTTTTATGCGATCACCGATCCAAAACACCGTGTAATAAACCTTATTTATCAGTAGGCGAGAATTTTGCGTTTCCCATCGATTGGATAGTAAGATACAAGGGGACTCCGACAATTCGGATTTCATTTATGTGCTTGCATCTGATTTTCGACATAGTTAAATTGTTTTAAGTGTATTAATTTATTTTCATACATTTTCCGTATACTGGGCTTTTCACGATTCCCAGTCCGATTGGCCTCCTGAGCTAGTAAACTGTAAATATTTAAAGGTTTAAATACTTTTCAGTATTAGTAATTTATTTATTTAATTTTCCCGATATAGGGATCCGTTAATGCTGAAATAATTTTCAGTTTTAGTAATTTATTTATTAAATTTTCCAGCTATAGGGATCCGTTAATATTTATATAATTTTAAACTTTAATAATTTATTTATTAAATTTCCCAAATATAGGGATCCGTTAACGTTTAAATAATTTTCAGCCTTAGTAATTTATTTATAGAATTTTCCTGATATAGGGATGTGTTAATAATTATATAATTTTCAACTTTAATAATTTATTTATTAAATTTCCCAAATATAGGGATCCGTTAACGTTTAAATAATTTTCAGCCTTAGTAATTTATTTATAGAATTTTCCTGATATAGGGATGTGTTAATAATTATATAATTTTCAACTTTAATAATTTATTTATTAAATTTCCCAAACATAGGGACCCGTTAACGTTTAAATAATTTTCAGCCTTAGTAGTTTATTTATGGAATTTTCCTGATATAGGGATGTGTTAGTATTTATATAATTTTCAACTTTAATAATTTATTTATTAAGCTTTACAGATATAGGGATTTGTTAATATTTAAATAATTTTCAACTTTAATAAATTTCCCAAATATAGGGATCCGCCATTATTTAAATACACTCCTACTTTGTTAATTTAATTTTTGGTAATTTTTTTTATTTAGGGATCCGTCTTTGTTTGAATAGTTTTCAAATATATTAATTTGTTTTTATTATTTTTTTTTTTAATACGGAGGTCCGTCAATAATTAAATAGCTTTTGACATTAATATTTAATTTTCATTTCTTTCTTTGTATACTAGGACTTGTGAGGTATCTGAACCGCCTAACCTCCGGTGCTGGCGATCCGTAACTGTTTCTCACTATATGAATTGTTTACAAGTGTATTAAACCATTTTCCGTAAACCTCATGACGCCGTAGTATTTAAGTAATCGTAATTGTATCAATTTACTTTTAGTATTTTCTTTTTCTCTCTCCGCTTTATACTAGGTCCGCTATTATTTTCTTACAGTCCGGTTTAATTTTATTGTTTCTTTATATAATTCTGTTTTACCGTCGTGCCAGACCAGTGTACCGGCACTTTTGTAATTTTTTGTAAATATATATTTTATTATCTATTTCTGCGTTTCTATTATTGCTGGTTCTTGACCGTTCTCTTTCAGGGTACCGTAGGGTACGAGGTATTAAGAAGATAAGTGTTTTTTTTTATTTTTCTTTATTTATTCTAATATAGTTTTAACCTAGCAGTGACCGCCTGGAATTATTTTTACCTCTACTGAGTTCACCTTGAGTACACTCTGGTGTACCACAGGGTCGCAGAGTAAACTGCGATATCAAAACTGGCGCCTGAGCAACTCCTATTCGGGAATTACATTGATAGCGCCACAGACTCGTTGATTCACAGCAGGTGAACCAGGAGCCTGTCACAATTGTTGTTATTATTAGTCCCTTTATTGACATAAAATGTAAATATGATTAAAATGTAAATTTAAGTTTCTGCATAAATAAATATATTACACATATTAAACGCTTTATGCGAATTCCTGATAATCGAATCGTTATCAGATGATACATTTTATTCATTGTTACTTAATATTTTTTAAATTTCCTTCAATCAATAGTGCAAGAAATAATTAATACCTAAATATTTAATCGTTTATTCTATATTTAATTTTTCTTCATTAACTTTTATGCTCCACTAAGTATAAACGGCTCTCAATTAAATCCAAACTGTTATGTAAAAAGAAGTATTGTAGGCTCCGACATGCGTGAATTTTTCGGAGGCCTACTAGAAAGATTTTTTATATATTTTCTTTATTCTTTATTCATATCATTGTATTTAGATCAACTAGTAAAACAATACCAATGCAAATTATCTTGGAGGACAATGGACAGTATCAGTAGATGGCAGCAAGCTCCGTGGTGTCCAAGTCATGTCTTTGATAATTTTGTCGTCTTCGTAACGAACGTAATTTCTCTATTTACTAATAGATGGACCGATAATCGATTCAGAATATTTGTTTTAAAAATGAGATATACGAGTTTTTATTATGCTTGATGAACAGTTATTTACGATTTATCATTTTAGAGAATATAAACAATAGTAATTTAAATTTGACACTCTACCCATACGAATTTGAAAATTAAGAAAATTTTAGGTATATAGAATTATATACTCAATGATCGAGGAAGCGCTAGCGCTCGGGCTATTTTAATGAATTTCTAACAGATGTCACGATAGGATTGCCTTCAATGAAACGTCCATAAGGTTGTTCTACTATCTTCTCTAAATACAATGTTCATGTGTTCTTTTTTAATTACATTTAATCGGCATCAACTTTGGTACTGTTTCCAGCGCCACTTTAGGAACCGCACTGTTAATTGGAACCCAACAGAGTGAATATTCGAGTGGAAAATCTTACTTATGCATTAGAATTAATTTTTAATTAAGTAAATGAATGAAATAAAATTTCAAGATATAAATTTAATTTATACATTCTACCTTCGATTTTGCTTACTAAGGAGAACGACATGTTTGGACTGGTTTCGTACTTATTAGGACTCATCAGCTAAAAATAGATAGGTTCCAAATTCCAGCCTTTAATGGAATTAACAAAGGCACCAAATTTACTAGTATACAATGTTGGCTACGTAGAGTGTTGAAATTGAATTTCTATCTCTGCTGTTTTTTTTTGTGATACAATTTAATACACCTAACGGTATTAGCCAAAGGAGTTGTTGTTATATGAAGGCAAACGGTCGCTCGTATTTTTTGTGATATATGTCTTTGATTTATTTATTTTGTTTATCATAAGAGTTATTAAATTCAATTTCTTGATTTACTAGCTCAGGTAGATTACAGACCATGTATTTTTCATATTGATATATCTGCATGCTGATTAAGAAAGGCTTTATACATTCAAGAGGATAAGTAATGGGCTTGGGGGAGGTATAAATGCAACCCGCTTTCACCACATTACAGATACGGATATAATATGCACACTGATAATTTTCAAATTATTGATTTTGTAAATAATAAACATAAGAGGTGAATTTCTTTTAAATAGCCAAATAAATAATGAAAATTCCTTGCCTAATTGCATAAATAAATAAAAATTTCGTTATCAACTATGCAAAATACTTAAATAGTAATCATAATTATTACGAATAATAATTACTGAATACACCTATATAAATAAACAAAGAAACCCTCATCATCAAAAAATATTTTCAAACTAAAAAACTTTTTTCATACAACTGTAAAATTATGAAATACTGTTCAGTATATTTTTTAATTTTTTTAATAGCTATTCTTTTCAGTGCTAATGGGATAGCAAATGGTAAGACAAAATTAAAATTACTACTTTATCTTGGTTTTTCTTTTTGTAAATAATTGTCAATTTTTTAATTGAATTGTTCAATCTAAGAACGTTTTTAAATCCAAAATATCAGGACAAGTCTTTCAAAACCCAATTAGTTTAATTTATTTAATACACTACAGATTGTTTATTTTTAAGAAATATTTTATAAAACCTTGATGGCGATTTTCACCTCCTAGTCCTTGGACGAATAAGTTTATAATTTTAAAATTTATTGTTTTTATTTCTAATTTATTTATTCTCTTATATCGGATGTTCAAATGTAAAGTGTTACAGTTAAATACCGCCGAAAATATGCATTTTAGAAAAAAGTTTCAGACAAAAGTTTTATAGTTTTTGGGGAAAACATTTTGGCAAAATTAATTTTTTTATAGCTGACCATAATGTGGCCATATCGAGGTCGACTTTGTTTTTTTAATTGGAACACCTTTTTTTGCATATTCTTAAAGTACATAAAAAAATAAAAAACTTTTGAGGGAAATATTTTTTTTAGACTCTTACTTTTTGAGTAACAGCTACTTGAAAATTTTGCTGGGCGAAAGAAAAGTTGACCATATTATAGTTAGCTATAAAAAATGATTTTAGCCAACATTTTTTTCACAAAACCATAAAACTTTCGTCTGAAACGTTTTTTATATATATATATAAAAGGCTGTATTTAGCTGTAACACTTTAATTTGTACACCCGGTAGAATTCTTATAATAGTTAAATGCTAAAAAACTACCAATTATTTATTTTTCAATTAAACCGAAAATACGTTTGCAAATTGATTACATTTCTTTTCAATCTGTGTGTACACATTTACAACTATAACCCTCTAGAAAAGCCATACTCAATCGGTGGCCCTCCAAGCTTTTTAGCATACCGAAACACTATTAAGAAGGTGCTTTTTAAAACTAAAGGTTTCTGTTTTTAAAATCTTAAGCGAATTGCGCGAAAACACTAATCGGCCACTGCGCTAAATATCACGTTAATTTTTAAATAAACATTTGGATCGTGGGATTACTGCAAAAAACAAGATAACTCCACTTTTGTAATTTTGGAGTTAAAGTCACTTTCGTCTCCAAAATAGTTTAAATAATATACGGCATAAACAAGACAAGTGGAACGAAGTCTCTATAGGCCTTTTCATCATGTGATGAGCGCAAGCGCCATGTTGAAATGGCGCCAATTCAAAAGTTTCGTACTGTTTTGATCAACAATAGCTGGAAAAGCAATATTATCTCTACATACAAATCAATCATTAGAAAAATTCGTTGATGGTGATTTAAATTTTTATAACTGTGTGGAAGCACATAGTTTTGGGCAATTAAAAAGGTTCTTGAAGATTGAGAGGTTAGGTTTCAATACACATTAACATGAAAGTTAATCACGAGTATAATTAATAAGATAAATTATTTAAAATTTAAAGGATCAACATGACATTTATGTGTATACCGAAGTAGTATTTAATATTAAAAAATATTGTGTAATACTAGACAAGGATTTTTTTCTATTGAACCACTTTCTCCGTGAAAATGTAGTGAACAAATATAAGTATCCATTAACCTTTGTCACTTCGACCACATTTTTTCACTCATAATGCTCATTTTGAACATGTTTTATTATATATTTTGCCTAATGATTTGATAGTTTTTTTACGATATTGCAGACAAGTCTTTTTATAAAATAATAATTTATACCATGTGTCACTTTTACATACTCATAACAATACCGTTTAGTTTTTCCTTTCCGTAAAGATAACATAATTAATTGATTGCAAAAATTGATTTTTCAAATAAGACACTTATTAATTTACTTATTTATCCCATTTTTTAAACGAATACACTTAAAATTAATATTTATCGATTATAATTTTTTTCACGTGGTCATTTTAACATGATTGTTTACAAAAACAGTACGAAAAAGATGGCTGATACTGACGCATGTGCACAAAAAAAAATTGTGATGAAAAGGCCTATTCATGATAAACAGACGGCCAATGAAAACTAACTCCATATTAATACATTCACAATGTGCACAAACAAGATGAGTGACATTATACCGAAACATAATCATAACATTGTGTTCAGATGGAAATAATGTGTCTACCTAAACTAGATAAGAGACATAATTTATTTTTCTAAATGCTTTTAGTCCGATTCCTAATAATGTTTCTACCGAAACAAGATAAAGGCCAAAACACTTATTTTTGTTGAATGTATTTATTCAAATACTTCAACATTTTGCCGAAGCCATTTGTTTTGTTTTGCTTAGAGCCGTCTCTAGCTTTTCTCGATTGTTCCGAAATCATCATGGTAGTTACGTCACCCTTTCTCTCCGCGATTCAGCTAACCTTCAAAAACCAATAAAGGGGTACCTGAAAGGGTGAAAAAGATAGCTCTGAAAATACTTAGAAAAAAGTGCAAGAAGAAAGAAAACCAATGCATTCTTAGTTTATACTAATTATGTTTTGAATTTTTTTTTTAATTAGAGTTATTGTTTTTAAACAGTTTGAAGCTTTTATTGATTTTATATTCAATTTTGACCTTTTGAACAGCGTTTTCTCGAAACTTTAAAAATATTTATGTTTTGGGTTTTATTTATAACTAATTTTGAATGGATTACAAAAAAAATATTGCGGCCCGTGTAACATAGCAAACATACAAATGTGGCCCGAAGAAAAAAATGTTGAGTATGGCTACTCTAGAATCTAGAACAATAATATTATTTTACTTCTAATAAGTTAAATAAATCACATAATGCAAGCGGACATTTAATTATTAATTTTTTTTCAGCTGAGGGTGGTCCTTGTAAGATCGATAAAGACTGTGGGAAGTCATTTAGATGTGTTAGAGGACTATGTAAAAAATGAATGAATACATTTAATAAATTCAATAAATAATTTAAAAATAATTTTTTGTATTTTTATTTTATTTTTAGAGAATTCTCAAATATTGTTTTTATATTTTTGCCTTTTAGACAATTCAAATTACTTTTATGCTCCTAGCTGAAGCAGTAGCCTATCCACGATACTCTCTGTACAATAAAACCATAAATACCCAATAATTCGTTATTGGATAGTGAAAATTAAAATCAAGAAAATGTTTTAATTTAAACAGTTAGTGCATATTTTGCAATACGAATTAATAAAGCTTCTGAGAATATTAAGTAAAGGCCAGAAATTTAACTCATTAAATAATAAATATTAAGTTTAATGAGTATTTTTGTAATAAACTATCAATTTAAAATCTAGCTTTCACTTTTCACCTGTGATCAATATGACTTATTGACATATTCTGCACACTTCTGTATTGTGGATCACTTCATTTAAAAAAGTTTTGATTGTTTAAAGTTGAACATAAATTTTATAAAAAGTTGGAGGGTTCATGGATTTTTTTTTAATTTCTTCTGGAATGGATTACTTAGGTACTTTTTTTCACATCATGTTGATTCTTTTCACCAATTTTTAAAAAATCACATTATTTTACATTGACTTATGTAGAAAATAAACGTCAGTTACGTTCGACCTGCCAACTACAGTCAATTTAGCGAACTTTATAATTGCCAATTCGCTTCCTTATATCTAGTCTTCATAATTATAACTTATATCAGTAATAAATCTAGTCTTCATAGATTGGGTACATGTCAAATGTATTCTTTTTCCTATTTTAATGCTACGTTGGGTTTAATTTCAATTCACTTTTAGGTATATTACATCGTCTATTTTAACTGTGACTGGTTATAAAATAGCTAATAACACAAAATTAAACTGATTACAATAGAAATTTGGGTTAATCTTTAAACATTATGGTTATAAATAACCTTTTAACCTGTAGGTTAAAATTAACTAAAACGTTACAGAATAGGCCCCATTATCTTTTTTATGTCAACAGTTTCCAAAAAAAAACTGCCTGTATTCCGTAATAAATCCTAAACCCAACAAAATTGCTTGATTTCTTTTTTTATGCAAATTTACATAATTCTAAATCAAGGTTGCGTGTTTTATGAGCAACCAACTGAAAAACTATCAATTTCTATAGTGTTTAACATTAAAAGGGCACTTGGCCGCGGTCTTAAATCATTGCCTTTTTCGACACGCCATACCGTGATTATTTTCTTACATTCTTAAGGTTGCGTTATTTCGTAATAGTAACCCGAGGGACCGAAAAAATGAGCGACTAGCAATAATTTGTGTCAAACATGTAAAATGGAGCTACTTAAATCTTAACCGGTCGGTATCCGAGGAACCGAAACAACACGATTAGCTAGGCGACGTTTCGACAGAGCCGTATCCAGAATTAATTAGAATAGACAATATAGACATGTAGAGTAGAGTCGCCTAATGTGGAATAGCATTTTATTTTAATTAAAAAAAAAATTATAAACTTCAATTTTGTTTTTAGATATTTTGTATAGATATAGGTAAGGGTATTAGGGATATATAGTTCATGACACAAAAATATAAATCTCCCAAAAAAATCATTAAAAAAATAAGAATATAAAATGAGCCTTTTTTTAGATCTTCAAAAATGGGTTCCTAATGTGGAATACCTATGTTCCAAGCGAAAAATAGCATTCGTTATAAAATGTTGATTGAAAAAACTTTGTTTTTTGAGAAAGAAGTTTATTTAAACAATAAAGATACAAATATATTAGCACAAAGAATGAAAAAAAAATTTAAACTAACGGCAAAAGTCGCAAACGTAGGGTTTTTTTTCGGCTCCTGCACACTTTTCATGTGCCCAACAGTTACATAACATGCACATTACCCAAATGTCTCCTTGATTATTATCTGAAAACTTATCTTCACAAAAAATGCAATGTGCATCTTGGTTAGAATTATTTTCCTGTTTTGCAAAATCTTCTTCGTCATCTGAAGAATTCTGCATGGAAATGCTCGATGCATCAGATTCAGCACTCACGGAAAAAAAATTGTAGAAAAAATTTCTACAATTGTAGATTTTTTCTCTACAATAAATAGTACATATAGGGACAGGGACAATTTGTAGTAAAAATTTCCAAATATATGTGGAGAATGTATTGTAGAGTTATTATCTACAATATTTAGTAAAAATATCCAAATGCATCATAAGAATTGTTCTACAAATTGTTATAATTTTTGCTATTCATTGTATGAATTTATATTAAAAATGTATTGCGTTTTATGAAAATAAATACGAAAATTTTACACAATAAATAGTAAAAATTCATACAAATTATAGTAATTTTTAATAACATTTGTAGTAGTATTCCATAATTATTATAATTATAACCTAGAAAAAAATGTTCCTTAATAAAATATTCAATTTATTGTTTTAATATAAAAGATACAAATTCTTAATTACATTATGTAATAAATAACAGTAATAATAGCGCCCTCAGTCTCAGTTGGCTTTTCTGCACCTGAAAAATATGAAATAAAAATTAATACCAATTGAACGGTTCATACCCTTAAAACGGGGATATTTATCACCTTTACACTGATTTGGATATTAAATGACTAAGTCAAATAACTAACAAAAATGAGAAAGTAGGTACGTCACAATTAAGACAAAAAAATATCATTGAACTTGGCACAAAATTCGATTGTTGGGCACAACATTCGATCGTTGACCACAACTATTTTTTTTAAATAATCTACTAAGGTTATTTAAATTAGTTATCTAAAGGTAAATTATTCAGAAACAATATTAAATGTACTTACCACCAATAGAATTTATTATTAAAATTTTCTCAAACGCATCGGTGCTTATAATATAATAATGTGTTATAGGTACTCGTATATGTACCATGCTTTGTTATGTGAACATGGCGAACGGCTACTGCTGTCTGGCCGTTTATGATCGACGTCAGAAAACGTTGGCCAATAGCAGAATTTTGTTTTGTTCACATGACTAAGAATTTCTACAATATTGTAGAATATTGTTCAACAAAATTAAATGTTTATTATAAGAAGGGATGTAAAGTATTACTATTTTTTGTAGAGAAAATTTCTATTTTTTGTGGAGATAATTATTAATATTTGTACAAATTTTTACAGAAGTTAGTAGTAGTAATTACGATAATTGTAATAAATTTCTACTTCTACAAACAATAGTAAAATTTACTAAACATTGTGGACTTCTTTCCTATTGTTGTAGCATTTTATTCGACAATTCAATTGCTACAATAATTAATAGTTTTTAACTATAAATTGTAGTAAAATTTTCTACAAATTGTTAAGTATTTTTCTACAAGTCTACTACTACAACATTGTAGTAAAATTTTCTAGTCACATTTTTTTCCGTGCTTGATGAAGACACATCTCTCTTTTGACGTTTAGTTAGTGTTTTCTTCGTATTACGTCTACCTTCTTGAGATGAACTACAAGATGGATTTTCTGAAAATACATTTTTTTTACTATGTCCTTTTTTTTAGTCGCTGCGTTTGTGTCTTTCATTTGAACCGATTTCTCTAGGTCTTCCTTATTTGGCGTAGTAGTTATTATTTTGGCTTTTCCGGGTTTTCGGCCTCTAGTGCCTACTTTTCTCTTTACGGTTGGTATTGGTGAAATATCTTCTGGACCAACAGCTTCTACACTTGGATTTCGGTTTTCCTTTTCTTCTTCTGCGGCAATCATTCTTGGCTGTGGGGTGGGATTATTGGCTATTGGACCAACATTACAAACCTCTTGTTCAACGGTTAGAAAGTCCACTTCGCTATAAATGTTTCTCCTAGTAGGATAAATTCCTGTAGTTGCGAACCCTTTGACGGCTCGCTCCGCCGATTGCGTCTTTAAATAGGCTTGCCCAAACAGTTCGCAAACATCAAAGTGGCATATTGGACGTTGATTATTCCTTAAAAAAATCCTTATTTCCTCATTGTAAAATGCTTTTAATGCTCCCATTACAGTTTTATCTAGAGGCTGCATTTTGTGGGAGGTGTGTGGCGGCAAGGAAAGAATTGTTACAAAATTTTCTTTAGCCTTTATTATAACATCAAGGTTTCTTGTATGTGTGTTGTGTCCGTCTAAAAGTAAAAGAATAGGGTTGGTTTCAGATGGATGAACATATTCGATAAAGTGCTCGAACCAAGCTGTGAATAAATCCATTTGTATCCACCCTGATGGATGAAATTTAAATAAAGTTCCAGGTGGAGCACCCTTTTTGAGTTGTTCATTGCAATTCTTACGAGGGAATATAATCATTGGTGGAACAAATGTTCCATCTGCGCTCATACACATGGAAATGGTGATTAGAGATCCCCGTTCTGCGGAAGTAATAGCTCCAATTTGACGTTTGCCTTTCATTGCTAAAATTTGGGGGCATGTAGATTGGACCATACATATGCCACATTCATCCACATTGAAAATCTGCCTAGGAGCAAAATTCTTTTCTTCCATGACGTGTTCAAGCAAGTCAAAGAACTCGTTCACACTTTATTTATTAAATCCGGCAGCCCTTACAACCGATGTTCCTGTTGGTCTTCTTATGTTTTTATTGTAAAAAAATGGTATATTCCATTCCAGAACGAATTGAAATTGTGAAACTTTATTTTTAAAATATTAGTTCCACTAGACATGTTGAATTGGATCATACCCAAAGTACTCGTCAACTAGCTGAAGTCTCGGGAGTCTCTCGTTCATCTATAATAAGGATTTCAACTCACAAATTTCATCCGTACAAAACTAGATTGGTACAAGAGCTGAACGAGGATGATCCCAAAAGAAGGCCTGCAATTTTGTGAAGAAAAAAGTCAGTGTTTAATTGCAGATCCTGACTTATTATTTAATATTTGTTTTTCCGATGAGTGTACATTTCATTTGAATGTGACATAGATACGGGAAAATAAATGATGTACAAAGTAAAATTTATTGAATATTTTTTCGGCATGACCATACCTTTTGAATTTAATAGTATATATAAGCTCTATCAATTCATTCAGGGTTACATGACTTAATTCAAAAGAATTTGAAACAAAGCTTTTTGTCTCTCCTGGACTCGTCTGACTATGTCTCCTATTGGCTTATTGTGTTTTACCTCATGTTAGTTCATAGCATCCACTCTGTCACCTTTGTACCTTGTACAAGTTTGTACAGATCCTTATGTGAGTGGTGCCACGAGGAGGCAGGTACTCGATGGTTGCATTTGTCCATCGTCCTGTAGAAAAGTTACCTACCCACAAAGTGGGCGTGTTAAACGAGTGTGCAAGCAAGCAATCTAAACTACAAAGCAATGGTTAAGCTACAACCAACCCTACCAACAAAAGTCTTACTATGCCACTATTTATTTCTAAGTAGTCCTAGCGTTGTATAAAGATAATCTAGTAGGATAATCTTATGAAATTTTATGCATAAATAATTTATTCTTTTTTGTAGTTACTAATCACATGGATATGAAAAAAATAAAAACTTAAAAACACTAAAATAGTTATTATTTATTTCGAAAAAAAACCCATGTTCAGAGGTTATTAATAATTACCTATATACTTACCAAATTATAAAATCGCATAAGTTTTATGAGTTATTAACTAACATAAATAAACATTTCCATTAATTACATCAATAAACAGATTTATTGCATTTATTTTCGTCGAATATCAACTATAAAATACTGCAAATAAATTACCTAAATAGAAGTAAATTACCGAATATGAACTGTATCTCGAAGGAACCCCCTTTTTACAATGCTTAAACCTATATAAATCTATCGAAATGTGTGATAAGGTCATTCTGAAACTGAATTGCCTATTGAAAAATACTAAATCTACGAAAATAATATGAATTGTGCCCTAATATTTTTGGCCGTTTTCGTAACGGCTTGTGCTTATGGCTCCGAAAATCCATACACTACAGAGGGTAAGATACAATTTACATTCTTTCACAAGTATTTTTATTGATCTAGCGAACATAGCGTGTACATAGTTTCAAGTTTCAAAGTTGTTATTTCTTATATCTATAAATCTTTTTATTGATAAGAATAACCAGCGATTTTTTTTTGTGTCATCGGCTTCAACTGCTAAGGTTATTTCGCCTCGTGTTCTGTGTAGGCTTTGTTACTGTTTCCCAGCGCCACTTTAGGAACAGCACTGTTAATTAGAACCCAACAGTGAATGGTCGAGTGGGGAATCCTACCAAGGCATCAGAATTAATTTTAAATATTTAAATTTAATGAAAAAATTCCGGCCAACGGTGGGATTCGAACCTGGGACCCTTGGATCCACAGGCAGAGGCTCTAGCACTGGGCCACCCACCCCATGACCAGCGATGTTATTTTTCATTTTATTTTTATTTTATTTTTACACTGCTAAACAGTTTTTTAAAATTCGTTATGCAGAGTGATGTAAAGTAAAATATTACTAGTACCGCAATTCCTACTTTCCCTTAAGTTATGCCCATTTTAATCTGCGACACACTATAGAGAGTTTAATAAAAAATGGAGAATATTTAAAGTATAACTTCAATGACCTTAAATTTTGCAAAATATTCTTAAAATTAAAATGAATTTTTCTTTTTTTCTTTAATATCTTGGTAATTATTTAACGTAGGCAAAGTAATATTTTTATAATTTTATTAAAAATTTTAGGTTTAGACAAATAATGATAATTTTATTTAAGCTATTATGATATATTGTATATAAAGTATAATAATTGCATAAATTAAATACATTTTGAGAAATTTGCATTTAAATTATTTTGAAGAGAATAACTGTTTAAACTAACTATTTTGGGTGCCAGATCACCAAGGGATCGAAGGCAACGAAAAGGCTGATGAACTTGCAAAAAGAGGATCAGAAGAAACACCGGAACCAGACACAAACCCAGGAGTACCAAAAAGTACAGCCCGGGAACAACATATCAACTATTGGGGAAGCACCCCAAAACAGGCACATGGAAAAGCCTTCATAGGCAGACCATGTCCCAAAAGAACTGGAAAACTACTCTTTATGAATGAGAACTAGTTGAAAGTGATAACAGAGTTCATGACTGGGCACGCCCCAGTAAAGGGACACTTGAACAAAATTGGCATGTACAATGGGGAACTCATGTGCCGACTATGTCACAAGAAACCAGAAACGGCCAAACACATACTGTGGGAATGCGAAGCTCTAGATCGCAAAAGACAGGCTCTATTTGGACAACCCCAGGTTGATCCAACAACGTATAGAACCCACTGACCCAAGGATCTGTATAAACTTGTACAAGGTACAAAGGTGACAGAGTGGGTACTATGAACTAACATGGGATAAAACACAATAAGCCAATAGGATTCAATGTTATTTAGAGACATAGTCAGACGAGCCCAGGAGAAAAAAACTGTTTAAACTATTGAACACTATTTCAACACAGTAGGCTTTTCAATCTGAGAAAAAAATGTTAAAGTTACAAAAAATGTTAAATGCAATATTTTCTGAAATATTACTGTTTTAAAAGTTATGTGTATAGATTTTAGAATCATTAAAATTAATTGGTTAACACCATTTTATTAATAGAGTTTATAAGTTTCTAGCTGCATCCTCATAATCTGCTTCTTCCAGTATAATAGTATCATCTGAATTGGTGCTTATTGTAATGTTATATTTCTCTTTTTTTAGAAGAGTTAGTTGATATTCTCGAAGATCCTCCAGTTTCTCATCAAGAAAACGTAGATGATTCAATCAGTGTTATCAGAGTACGAAGATCTAATAGATGCAACCGGGATTCTGAGTGTAGACAAACATGTAAACTTCAAAATGATAGATACAGACGTTGGGCTTGCGTTTATGGATATTGTGACTGTTATTAAAATTAATATGTACATAACCTATAGAAATATGTATATTACTTCTTAAGAACCGAAATATAAATCTTATTTTACGTGTTTATTGCGTACTCTTTGCAATGTAGGTTAATAGTAGTTCATCGAATATTTTTTAAAGAAACAGTCATATATTATTTCAAGGTGCATTAGGATATCAAACAAAATACTGTCGAACTATTTTTGACGCCTGACATTGAAGAGATTTTATGAATTTACTACTGATATTTTTAGCTTAAGTGAAACTTTATTTTCAGTTGAGATTGAAACGAGGATTGTGACATAGGCATAAACTATTTTTTACACATTTATTCGTAATGACTGAGAGATAGGTGTGGAAAAGTATTCTACATTTAAACAAAAATCAATTATTATAAGAAGTATTGTTTTCAATTAACCATTTTTTTAGAAAAACAAAACCATATTTTTGTTGTTCATAAACTTGAAGATTCCGTATCAAATCTTTTTCCTACTAGTGATTTGTTTATACTTTCTGGTGATTTTAATATTGACAGTTTATCTGAAAACAGACCTCTTACACTTCTTAATAATTTTCTTAGTTTAATTTAAAACAACTTACAGATATACCTATAAATATATAGAAAACAATAATTGTAACTTCTTTTGGAATTCTCTTTACTTGGGACAACATATATTTGCTGTGGCTAATGTTAAAGAAATAGTTTTTTTTAATCATAAATTATGTTTGATTTAAATGCTCCAATTGTAACCAAAAGAATAAATAAAGCTGCTTTGCATTGACTTACACACGATATCAAATAAATTATGAAGCTTAGAGATACAGCTTTTAAAAATTTTTAAGTTACTTTCTCCATTATTCACTGAAATTACTAAAATGAACTCAGAAAATACACCACCTCTACAATTAGTCGTAAAATGAGAACATATTTGGATTGTGTATTGCTGCAACTTACTCCTCTACATTACCTCAAGTAAGAAAATATCTTAATAAAATGAATTGACGATTAAACCAAATACATGAAAGGTAAACCTATCGAAGTAAGGAAAAGCAGGTTATTAACGCAATAGAAGAGGTCAACTCTTTAAAAACAGATTGTTGTTTAGAGTTAAAGTGTTAAAGGTTGTAAAGACAATGCTACAGTTTGTTTAACTGGTGTTGAAACAAAGTCCATTCAAATCAGACCAGGAGTTAATAGTCACTAGATCTTTGCTTATGATAGATTGTAATCTGTGCATATCAGAATTTTTCCAGGTTGCACTCGTGTCATCGACAAATAAATAATTCTACCGTTTATTTTTAAATCTGTGATATCGTTGATGAGGTACTTCACTGCTTATTGGAAAATTTGTAGAATCCTTACCATTCGCACGCACCTGTTGATTTCTATTTTCTAGGTAAGATTTAACCATTGTTGAAAAGAACCCCGCAGTGGCGTGCGGTGACATTTTTGGCAGAAGAAGCGATTGTATAAAAATACAGCAGGCCAGTAAGCATAGCGCCGCAGACGAAAATTTATCGCGGCGCATTCGCCATTTTGTCAAAATCTTGCTTTTTTTCCTCAGTACTACGGATATTCGAGATTGAGATTTTTGAAGTGTTACTATTACTTTATTACCGAGTTTAGTACTGGAAGCTAAAAAAAAACTTACCATTGAAAAGATTCCTTGGCTTATTTAAACGTAAAAAAAAAACATTTAACTGAAGTTTTTTTTATTTTTTCAAGCATTTTTTTCACAGTTGACACAACAGTTGACATTTATTTATACTTTAGATCTATTCGCCTATCCTCAATGGCTACAAATTTGTCTATAACATCGTCATTAAATTTTGGATTTTCTAATAACTGTTTAACAAGCTGTTTTTCAATGGATGTTAGGGGTAAATTACTTGTTGAATTTCGTATAAAACTTTTAATGCGCTTTAAAGCTGACAAACTTCGCTAAACTGACGCACTTGTGGCTGGGATGGTTAGTACTAATTCACACAACTTGACGACTTCACAAAGGGACTTATTTAAACCAGTTGTTATAAGAAAATTTAACATATTGATAAGCGTCTTTTTATCACTAATTTCACTTGTTTCATAAACAACACTTAACTGTGACTTTAATGATGGAATATCGAAAAAAATTTCATAATTTAATTTTAGTAAATTAGAAGCTTCCGATGGAAATTTTGATGAATCGTAGTTACTAATATTAAAATTGCACAATTCAATAAATTTTAATTCGTTAAAGTTTTGAAAACGAATAGTTCATTTGTTGTAAAATATTATCAAAAATTTCGGCGTATAATCGACGATAGGAGGTCTCTCTGTCGCCAACATTATCAATTCTAATTCTTTTTTTCAGGTTCTAAGCCAATGTTTTGAGTGTTATTCCAAAAGTGTTCAAACTGATCTCGTTTTTTATTCATCTCTACAAAAATTAAAATCAAAGTTTTGTTTGAGCCAATGCAAATACCCTTTAGCAGCAGTAACAGTTTCAGCATACCATGTTTCTTTATTGTCCCAAACATCTCGAAAAAAATGTATCAAAGAATCACGGTATTGAAACACTGTTTGCACTAAACGTCCATTGTAGCTCCATCGCGTCGGAGCAACTTTTGGAAACTGTTTTTGAACGTGAATATCCAAAGCGCGAGTTCTTTTCGATGACTTTGAAAAAAAGGAAGCCAAACCACTAAGCGTCGAAAAGAAAACTTTGCAATCTTTAATTTTATCCATGCTTTGCGATAAAATCAAATTAAGTCTATGTGCTATACAGTGAACGAAAATTGCATGTTTAAACTTTTCTTTCACTTCAGCCTCCTAAATGGCCAGCCATTACGGCAGCACCATCGTAGCTCTGGGCAACAAGCTTATAACCACATTCTAAACTTGAAATAATGTCACAAACAATTTTAAACAATGCATCTGCAGTTCGTTCGCTAGTGACGTCCAAAAATCCTAAGAATCGCTCTTGAGGACTGACATCCAATACATATCGCACAGCAATGGATAATTAACTTAAGTTTGCTACAAGGGTATCATCGTATTTTGCTAAAAAACTTAGAAGGTCCATGTAATTTCCTAGATTGGCGGATCTACTTGCTTCATTTTGACCCCTAAAACTTAGTTCATGCTCTCCCAGGAAACAAGTTGCATCTATTAATCGTTGTAAGAAGTCCTTATTTTTTTTACCCTTTCATTGTGAATTCTGTTGCTTATTTTTAAATGATTGTCCAAAATATGTTCATTGCGATAGGTCCCGAATTTTTTTCCTTTAATTGTAGCACTTATATGAGATTTGCTATTTACATGTCGTTTTACACTTTTGTGGAAATTATTCAAGTTTGTAATACTGACTGAGTTCCAATGTGTTTTTTCAGCTATATTAAAAAGTAGGCAAGGCCAGCAAAACAATTTCTTCAAAGTTTTGCAGCCGGTTAACCATTCACACTTTTCATAGAAACCCTACGTGAAAATGCCTGGTAAATTTCTTTGCTGACTTTTCTACGTTTGTCTATAAATTGATAGGATCCTTTAGTATACTAGAATTAATAATGTCCGTTTTCTCTTCAAAATATCTACTTAAAAATCCTTTTTAACCGACTTCAAAAAAGGAGGAGGTTCACAATTCGTCGCAATATATTTTTTTTATGTATGTTCAGCGATAATTCTTTAACACGGTGTCCGATTTCAATGACTCTTCAGGGGTGGTCCCGTATGAATTTGGTCAAAATCTAATAATTGAGTTCATGAGAAAATCCTCAAACTCTTCATTTTTTTTTATGTTTAGCGATTATGCTTTATCATCTTGTCCGATTTATATGATTCTTATTTTGTTAGTAAGAGGGTACCTTAGGGGTGGTCCCATATAAATTTAGTTAAGCTGTGACATCTACACGTTTTTGAAGTCGGTTTTTTTAGATTTTTAATTTCTAATACTTGTTTTAATAAAGAGTACACAATACAGACACAATTTATTACATTATTATTGTTCAGAGGCACAGTGCATAGCTCCTCCATTTTACTAAAAGAAATACACCTACGAAACACAAACCAAAATCTATCTGAAGTATACGATTTTCTTCACACGTCGATTCGCGGTGTGAATTGCAATATGCGTAAGGCGACGTAAAAATCGCTGCCTTTCGACCGTATTTCACGTGCACAAACAGACTGACTACTGTCGCCGCGAAGCGAAATCAATTGGAAGATGAGCCGACTTTTTCAAGACGCGCTTCCGCCATGAACTAAAAGTATATGGTGTGTGCGTTTACACAATTAATTTTCATGGGTGGTGCGTGCGTTTACACATTACACCAATGAATTGTTAGTACATTTACGAAATTTACGTAATGTTTCAGAGAAAATATAGTACCTAATTTAATATTAATTTCTATGCATTGTAAACTGAAAAATATTTATTTTTAAATCTCAAAGTGTAGGGAAGCGGTGCTTCCCCCGCTTTCATATACCGCCCGCCCCTGGAACCCCGTATATCATACATTTGTAGTTTTTAAATTCAAATTTCATGGTTAACATAATCAAAAGACTTTGCGAAGAGTTTATTATTAAGTGATTTATATTATATTTCATTAAGAAGGGAAAATATTGCGTCACTGCTGCATTTATTAGATAGGAAACCATACTGATGAGCTGTTAAGGTGTTATGTTTGAGAAGAAAGGGCAGGAGGCGGTTTTTCATTAGCCTTTCTACTATTTTCGATAAGGTAACAAAGCCATAGGTGTATGGTTACAGGTTTTGATTTTGGTGCTACCATTATAAAGTGAGATTATTATAGCTCAAGGCAGTTGGAAAGGATTCATTATTATTACAAACAAATTAGGGCTGAGAAATTAATCATATTAAGCCCAAAATTACAAAGTTTAATAACAAAGACAATTATTAATTTACAATTAGTTTGGGACACCCGTCCGACAAGTGAAATAATTTTGATTCATGCCCAGCATTTTTCATTTTATCCCTTAGTGGGAAACCGTTGGCAATTTTTTATTTGTGGTTGGACCTAGACTAGACACCGAGTGTTCTCTTTGTCAGCTACTTTATCCAATTTCTTTTAAAAACCACCCCTTTAACATCGAAGTGAGAGATTCGACCTGTTTTCGATTTTTTTTATTATTTTATTGTTTTATTTTTTTTTTCTTTTTTCGGAGGTTCGATCCGTTTCTCGGGCTAGAGTGATCTCTCTCCTGATGACGTATCTAATTTCCCCAAAAGACGTTTTAAGTAATTTCCGCGCCTCACTTCGTGTAAAATTTATTTTCTTTTATTTATTCATTCAATTGTATTTGAATCATTCCGTTCTCCGTCCACTACTAATTATTGAACGAAGCCGACGACTTCTGTAAAATTAAATTCACACACACGCTTTGGATAGACGCTGGGCAAAATTCATAAATATAATTTTCTACGATCGTTGTGGTCGCTGTTCAAAACCCCGCGTGAATAATCATATTTATCAGTAGGCGAAAATTTTTGTTTCCCATCGATTGGTTACTAAGATACAAGGGGACTCCGACAATTTTGATTTCATTTATTTGCTTGCATTTGATTACCGTCATATTTAAATTATTTTCAAGCGTATTAATTTATTTTCATACATTTTCCGTATACTGGGCGTTTCACACTTCCCAGTCCGATTAGCCTCCTGTGATAATAAACCATAAATATTTTTCTGTTTAAATAATTTTCAATAATAATAATTTATTTTTCATAAATATTTCCCTACGTTTAAATAATTTATTTTTCTTACAATTTTCCGAATATAGGGATCCGTCAATATGTTTAAATAATTTTCAGTAATAATAATTTATTTTTCATAAATATTTTCAACTTTAATAATTTATTTTTAATAAATTTTCCAAATACAGGTATCCGTTAATATTTAAATACTTTTCAATTTTAATAATTTATTTTTTAAGAATATATTTTCCGAATGCAGGGAGCCGTTCAAATATAATTACCGTTGTATTTATTTTTTTTTGTAAATATATATTTTAGTACCTATTCCTGTGTTTCTATTATTGCTGGTTCTTGACCGTTCTCTTTCAGGGTACCGTAGGGTACGAGGTAGAAAGTGTTTTATTTTTATTTATTCTAATATAGTGGATACCTAGTAGTGACCGCCTGGAATTATTTTTACCTCCACTGAGTTTTCCTTGAGTACACTCTGGTGTACTTCAGGGTCGCAGAGCAAACTGCGATACCAAAACTGGCGCCTGAGCAACCCCTATTCGGGAATTACCTTCATAGCGCCACACAGACTCGCTGATTCACTGTAGGTGAACCAGGAGTCTGTCACACTACTTATTTTTATTTATCGTAAACGAAAGTATTATAAACTTCCAAAACACAATTTTTTATAAAAAAAAATCATAGAACTATCAAATATCGTACTGTGACAAATTTACATCATTTGATGATCCAGAAGATCTGTCATTTCTTCGTTCTATTTTAAATCGTCCATTTCTTATACATTTTTTTAATTTGGTATCAATGGTATTAACTACTTAGGGTATTAGCCTCGGGTTCTGTGTAGGCTTTATTGCTGGTTTTCAGCGCTACTTTAGGAACAGTACTGCTAATTAGAATCCAACAGTGAATGGTAGATTGGGAAATCCTACCTATGCATTAGAATTAATATTTAATTTATTTAACTAAATAAAAATCCTTGTCATCGGTAGGATTTGAACCTGAGATCCTTCGATTTCACAGCCATGACTCTAACCACTAAGCTAAATTAGGAGTTTGGTTAATTTCGACAAAAACAATAAAATCTTCAAGACAGTATGAGATGTGTACACACTGGGTAATAAAGAAATAAAAGAATTTGTATTTAAAGTATATAAAAAGAGCAGTATATGATGGCTTTAATTTAATAACCAAAGAAATATATTGATATATTTCCCTTCTTATAACACTTCAAATTAAAATTCGTTCATTTACCACAACAAAAACTATTTTCAATCAATATTTTATTTCAATTACATACTTTGTAATAATAATATACACATAAATTCAGCATGGATGCTTCATATAAATATCGATATTTTTAAAACAGCACAGGTCTATAACCAAAACAATTGCATTTTCCTCTTACACAGATGGGATTAAATGAAAAACCACGTGATATACAACGAATACGACAATCTCTATTTGTAGAACATGGCCTATTTAGGTCAATAATGGCTCTGCCAACTCGTTTTCTTGACGGAAACGGATATTCAATTCGATTGACATGTTTTGAAGGCCTAGGAAACTTTGGTCCTAAAAACGTAATTAAATTATTAGTATTGTTATATTCTGCTTAAAAACCAGGAGTAATTCAAAAAGCCATACTCAAACCACTGAAAGTAATTAGATTTGTTACTAAAGAGCTTGTTCTGAAATAGCCGTGTTCAGAATCTATGAAATAGTTGTCATTATCGGCCCTAGTCTGCGAACGGCCAATAAGGGGTTAAGACACGAATACATGTCATAGGAGTCAATTTTTTTTATTGGTTCCAGACAACGATAGTAAATTTCACATTTTGTAAAATACATCGAACTATCAAATGAAATTCAATATGGCCGTTAACTTGTTGACGTTACAGGTTATGAGAAATATTTGTTCTTGCTTTAGAAATCGACTTTTTAAAATGAAGATTAAATATTTAAGGTGTAACGGTTACTCTTCTAGTACCGTTATTTTTTAATATTTTATAACTATATTTTTAAAATGATTGTCCCATCTCTATTAGGACCGATAGTTTCATTCTTTCGCTACAAATATTTTATATAGTTATTTTTTGTTTTTTATAAGTTGTATGTTCGGATTGAAAGTGAATTTCGACAGGTATTACCTTGAAAAAGTCTTTTACAATAATACCTCAGAACGAGGCAGTCGAGATTATTAAATCTGCTAATATTTAAGTAATCTTAAACAGTATGTGGTATTTTTATTAGTGTTGAGAACCATCAGTATTTCATGGTGAGTAAAAGATCAATATTTACAAGATTTCTGCCAAGATTAACGAAATGGATCGAGATTTTTTTTAGTTGTTAAAAATGTGAGGTTAGATGTTTTAGAACGTGTTATTAATTTCTGTAAAGATCTATTTTTTATTCATTCTGTGTTCAGAAACATCTTACCGCCTTGTTCCTTATTTTTCCTTATTACGTAAACTTAAAAAAGGTCTCAATCTTTTAGATAAGTCAACCTTTGGATGGTTTTTACAACTATGCTGAGAACATAGTTTAAAATATATTTTTTTAACAAACGCTGAGAAGACAGTTGAAAATATGTTAATTTATGGTTAGAATACAGTTGAAGTTATGGTTACAAATATGTTGATTTATGGTTAGAAGATAGTTGAAGTTATGGTTACAAACATGTTAATTTATATTTAGAAGAAGACGCATCGCTGTAGGAGACCGTCCTTATTTGAGAAAGATTGAAGACCTACACCATTCCTACTTTGAGATAAGTTTCATTTTTATCTTTGAAAAATTAAATAAATAAATAAGTAATTTAAATGAATCATGGCTTGTGTAGATTGTAATTGTTACTTACCTGCATAAACATATACATTTTGTTTTAACATCAGTCATATTAATTATATTTGCCAAACTATTATAATTGACCTTAAATGATATGTTTATGTAAGTTTGGTGGCGCCCTCCATACCTTTCCTATAGATAAGTTTTGTCAAGGTTATTAAGTGCTACTCACGGCCCTAATTAAAATTGAGCTAAAACACGGTAAGTAAAACCAACATCACTTGCTACAAATTGGCGCCCAACATGGGGCCATCAATTTATATATGTTGTTCTTTAATATCCCTTTATTCTTAAATGTTCATTCAGCAAGGACTAGATTTCAAGATTTCTGCCTTTGATTATTATATGTGACTGGAATGCAATTTTGTGACTTACTGATGGGAAACCAGTTTTAATCATTCATTCTGTTTTCTTTCGAACAAAAATGAACATATAAATAACGATCCTCTTTTATACATTTTAACTTCACGCTATTATTAAATGGTATTTTTTTATTTTGACAGAACAGGCTAATTCTTCAATGACAACTTATTAGACTTAGGCAACTTCTCATACATTTTTCAGTAAATACTGTTGCCTGTCTATATTTTATTATTTATTTTTATTGATTATACATAATTTTCTTTAATTTGAGCGTTAAAAATATATAATAATAATAAATTAATGTTTTACTTGTTTTACAAATCCATATACTTTTAATAAAACTAACATATACACTTTTTATTTACGAATTATATTGAAACTTGTATTTGTCAGTATACGCAGAAATAGTCCATTAATACCAAAACGAATTGGCGCTGCGGTCGCGCACGGAGCGAATGAATGTCAGAATTTGTTTGAAAACGAGAACCAAAATTTTAAAAACATTACATGTCAACATTATATCATTACTAAAACTCTTTAATACTATTGTAGGTCCTTTTAACTCTAGTTGTAATTTTGTAACTGCTTTATTTAAAGTGAACTATTCATACTTACCTAGCGCCCCGGCAAATAATAATAAACGCCGTCCCTTCTCCTTACAAGCTCAGTAAGCTTCAGGGGTTAAAATTCACTCGTAATGGGGTAGGGATAGTATTATTATATCCGATTAAAATTCGCTTATTGCTCAGACCCAATGGGTTTTATAAATTAAACATTTTTACACAAAAAATGGCGATTGATGACATTTTTTGTATCCCAGACTTTTTTATTAGAAAAAAAATGCAATAAAAACTCCTTTTTTTTAGTTTACATAACGAATTGAGATATCAACTAGTCCCTTTTTAAGGTACAGAAAAAACATGTTCCAACATTGCTAATTTTATTGACATAGATTGTTTATAAACTTGTTCAAATAAATAATAAAGTTTTAAGTACACAACAATGTATTGAAATTTCAGTTATCGACAAACTTTTTTATTTGCAACATATTTTCGGTACATGCACCGAAGCAAATAAACTTTAAGAAATTAAAAAGATTTTGAAACTTAAAAAATTCAGATATACTGTAGCTTTTTTATTTTCTTGATAAACCCTGTTATAGGTGCCGACTTGAAACATTTGTATAAAACAGATATTGATTATCAAATTTAGAAAATCAATTGTATTAGGATGATTAAATAGTTATTTTCCTAACAAGTGCGGAAAGTGTTACTTTCCCGCACGCGACTGCAGTTGGCCCGAACGACGCGAAGCGGAGTTCGGGCAAGCGGTCAAGAGCGGGAAAGACACTTTACGCATAAGTTAGGAACATTATTTTTTCTACGACCGTATATACAAAAAAGTAGGAAAAATTATTTTTGGAAAATTATTTTATTTCAACATATACAAATCTTTAAATAAAAACAACTAATTATTATGGATATTAATGTTAAATACACAATTTGTAGCATTTTGTAAATTATGTAAAATTGCCGGTACAGAGGAATTAGTTGGTGTTAATTAGCTGTTAATAGTCGTAACGCTCGTAGATTGAAAAGATGACGTGGACGGGAGTGACATCGGTTGCAGGTCGCATGAAGGTGAAAATGACGGTGGCAGCAAAGGTTGCAAGTCATTTCTATTTGAAAGAATTTTATTCGAAATGTTTTTCTTCTGTGTTTCGGAGTCCTCCAAATAGCCTGCAGCGATAGTAGTGGACTTCCAGCCACCGAGACGTTTTATATTGGTTATCGCTTCACCTGAGTCTGCTAGGAATGTTGCTGAAGAACGTCTAAAACTTTGTCCTGTATATCGTTCAGGATTAGGTAGACGCAAATATGCAGCAATCTCTGTTGGCATTTTCCCTTCTTATAATTAATAAAAAAGCGGCGATGCGGAGTGGTAGGTGGTCGTAAACCTGCGTACTTTCTGTACAGCTTCAGAAAGTTTCCATTATTTATTTCTTCACATAAAACAAATGATCTTGAAGAATGATTTTTGGAATCGGAAATTTTCACAACTATCAGATTGCCTTTATCTTGTATATCATCGAGAGTGATATTTACAAGCTCCGCTCTGCGGAGAGCACCAGCTAAAGCAAAAATGGTACTCACTTTAATCATAAGGTATACCTCATCAGGGGCTAATATAAACCTGGATATATCTTCTTTGGTAAAAACCTGCGCTTTCTGTGCTCGAAAACCAACATTTTTTTGTTTTAGAAATGACGTTAACTTATGGAACTGGCTTATATCCAAATTTTGTTTTATTTTTACTAAACTTTTCACCATCGAATAGCGAGACCATAAAGTATTAGATTTCAAAAACTTACTTAGGTGCGAAAAATACGCCAGAAACACCTCTTCTTTGTAGGTTTTTACCCCTTCCTGTTTACACCATGTGACAAAATGGTCGTATTGTTTTTCATATCTTCCTCGTGATTTGGCAGGTAACACCTCCAAATGTGCTTCATTTGCAGCTTTTAAAATGGCTTCGGGCAGCTCTTCATCCGATGAACCCATTATTTCTTTAATTTATTTTAATTCAGCTGACGCTTCAACAAACAACTTTGACGTTTTTGTAACAATAACACGCCTTGGTTACCATATAGCAACCATATCAAGCCATACATGTCACAGCCTAGTCTGACTTTTAAAAATATACAGAAGGTACATAAAAATATCTCTGTTATTCAAGTTTTCCAAAAAATTAAAATTATAACAAAAAGCAAGAAAAAAAGTAAATTTTATTAAATGGAATAGTTGGAAAATACTAAATTACCTATTGTAACAATAGTTATAACATCCGAGGTAAAAAAACTATACAATAGGTAAGGCCAAATATTCATAATTTTACTTTCCCGCACTAGTGCGGGAAAGTGATTTTTCCCGCACTAGTGAGGGAAAGTGACACTTTCAAAACTAAAATGCGTGCGGGAAAGTGGGTAAAAATACACGGTAGTAGAAAAAATAACTTACTCCCTTTATTAGGATATTGAGTACCCTGTACACAGCATGCTACCATGAAAAATAACAAAATTATCAGACTGATTTTCATTTTATAATCTCAATTTCTGGTGAATTAATCCCGAAAGTTTTATATATAGGAATATACATCAAAAGGGGATTTTTAAATGTTTAATGTTTATTTGTAGTTTACTAAAACCGTAAACGATTGTGCAAATTAGCGGAATATTAAATTTTACAACCAAAACAAATTAAATATTTGTATTGTCTAGTTTTATCATTTACAGTGACATAAATACAAATTACTTCTTATATTTTACTTTTTTTAGAGTAAACACAAACACCTTGGGTTCATACAACACTTCTAATGCTATTTCGTTTAATTTACAGGGCCAGATTTAATAATTTGTAAATTTTGACTTTTATAGGATATTTTTTAAACTGGAATTATAAAAGGGAAAAATGACAAATAATATTAATTAATTTATTAAAAATAATTTGTTTATATAAACTTTAATATTTTTTCATTTTTTATATTAGATAATATATTTATTTACATATTATTTTATATGTAATACTATAAGAATATGTAATAATTAATATAAATTTCTTAATATTCACAATCACATACTCCATTAACACATTTCCAATGATAATACCAAGGGTTCTTTGCTATACAAATTATTTTACATTGACTATCAAAGTAACATTCCTTTTGCAATCGATCAGGTTCAGACAAAGCAGCCGGCAAAACACCTCCATCTCCATTTAGTTTATCTAAAAATAAAAATAATGATATAATAATATTCTACCTATAATTGAAACAAACTGTCTATAGAATTTACTAGAACTAAATGTATACAGAAAACAAAAACGGAACGTATTGTAGACTCCTTTTGAATAGTATAGAGTACAGTGACGTAATTAATGACGAGAGTTGCAGAAACCAATTTTTTTACTTGTTCATCTACGTCGCTTTGCTATAATTACACCAGTGGCTTAATCGATTGATAATTCGTAGATATTCATGGAATCTAGCAATTTTAATTTAACCTCTAGTCAGGGGCGCCGGAACTTAAAAATTACTTTGGGTGCCCAGCCTCTATGCGGGAAATGGGAGCTATCCCCCCTCCACCTCACTTAAAGGCACCAACGGTTTTTAAAACCACTTAAAAAGCTATTTTAAAGCGTTGATTTTATGAAAATTTTCTTGAAAAAAAATGGTATTGTCAAATGTCCAATTGCTGGATAGGCTGGAGGCTTCCACCCAAATCGGAATATCTGGCATCTTGCAACCCTATATGCTTGGTGCAGCCACCACTGGTATTTATGAATTTAAAGGGAGATTTTGATGATTCATTAATACACATAATGGAGTATTGCATATATACACGGTGGCCATTTGAAAACAAAACTGAGCCAATTTTGGGCATTCCAGGTCATTTACGAAAAAACGCTTGGAACCGTCAATTTTTGATTTTAGGCGGAAACATTTTTTTTGCTAGTTTCTTCCCCTGAATGGAAACCCTCGAGCGGGGGTAAAACTTACCCCTAAAATCTTAAATGGGAAGAGGGGTCGAATAATATAAATTTTAATTTTTAATTGCTCCCATAAATAATCTAACGGGCTTAGGTCCGGAGACCGTAGGAGCCACTCAATACTTTCTCTTCTTCCGATTCATTGACCTGGAATTGTCTGGAACCTGGAATATTAAGTTGTTTGCTAGGTACTGATCGTATTTCTCAATCAATTCTAGTAATGCTGGATAAATGGCGTTTTCTAATAATTCCAAAAAAAAGGGGTCAATTATACGGTTACCAAAAATGCCAGCCCAAACATTCAGTTTTCCGGATGTTGCGTATTGCGATTTGAATCGGACCAATAACGACAGTTGTGACGATTTACCGTACCATTTAGGAAAAAAGTCCATTCGTCTGAAAAACATACGTGGAAAAGAAATTGCAGATCATATATTGCCCGTTCAGTCATAATTTCAAAAAATTGTAATCGCCTATTAAAATCGTCTTTGTTAAGCTTTTTTACCAGATGAATTTGGTAGGGATGAAACTTATGTTTTTTTAATATCTGCTGAATGCTACTTCTCTTAATACCAGATGTTATCACCAACTGTCTTGTACTCAAAGTGGGTTCTTGAACAACATGTCCTAAAATCTGTAGCTTCATTTATTACAGCATTTTCCATTTAACGTTATTTGTTAGCTACTGGCCCACTTTCCCAAAATTTTTGGACTAACTCCAAAATATACTTTCGATGGACTTGTCGATTTTGATGTTGATTGTTAAACAGTTGGGAAATTCTATTAGCACATTCATTGTTCGCAAAAAAAATTAAATTATTTGCACCGTCTCAGATATTGAGTAAACCATTATCACTGATATGCCACTTTTATGCCGACTCTACAACGAAACAAACTAAACCTTACTACTTTACGGCGACCAAAAAATGTTATCTGATAACAATAATTGAAAGGAGTAAAACTAAAATTGTTACAAATTATTCCTTTTTTTTAATAACAATGTATAAATTATGTTAAACCGGTTTTGTACTTTTGGTGAGCCGCTGTATGGGCTACATCCCAGGTAGCAATGAATATTGGCCTGATATAGAAAGTCAATATTGCCCCAAGATTACAATGTTGGCTTGACAAACTATTTCAATATTGGCTGCGCATCAAAGTGCTAACGCCTGAAAAACGAGGGCCAACGTTATATTCAAACATTAATTCAATATATTTTTTCGATAAAATGCCAATATAAGTAAACAAAATTGGATGAAGATTAACGTGTATATTGAATACAATATAGAAATTATGCCGCACGACAAACAAAACTCAATATTGAGTTTCATCATTAGTCCTATATTTTCTTTAATTTTTCACCTACATTGTTCTATAATATTGGTTTAAGTTATGCATTCATTCTAAAAACAATGTTAGGCTAAAAACGTATTTAAATATTGGCTGCGGATCAAAGTGCTAACGCCTGAAAAACAAGGGCCAACGTTGTATTGAAACATTTATCCAATATATATTTCAGTAAATCGCCAATATAAGTAAACAATATTGAGCTTATATTAAAGTGTAGATTGGATACAATATAGAAATTATAATGCAGTACAAACCAAATTCAATATTCTTTTTCAATATTGGTCCCATTTTACGCCATCATTATCATGCAATATTGGCTCTCAATTTGAAACCAATATCGGCAAATTTATGTACAACAGGATAGGTCCAATTTTTATTGTCATACTATATTGGTATGAAATAAATACTGGAATCTAGTTTAAAACCCATTTTACCATTTAGTTTAATATCAATATTGGCATTCAATAATAATTCTCAAACCTTTCCACAAATATTCCTGGGATCGATATGAACAAAAAAGTAAAACACTATTTTTTCACTGAGCGTATATATAAAGTCATTACATTACAAACTGAGCCAAATATGCATTTTATACTTATTTTTTCTGGCCAAATACTTTAATGAAAAACGCTATTTTTACATGTTTGTTTATGTTGATCCCAGAAGCCCTTTTTTCCGTATTTTACTGGGCTATACAGCTTTTAAAAGCCATTTTTAAAGATTTCAATGATTGCATGTGGACGTGAATAGTATAAGGGCTATAATAATAAAACAATTATAAAACTTCATAAAAAAGTTTAATATTAGTTAAAAAAAAGAACCAATACATATTAATATTACAATAACATTAAGCAAAACAAGGAGTTAAAATTAAGATTAAAATTTTTGTTATGCAAAATACATGTGATGAAAGATCGGAAGAACTTAAAATTTAGAAAATTTATTTTAATTATAGTTCAGTATGCAGTAGAAACACCACATTATTTTCAAGATTAAATATCAATTATTTTATATTAATTTCTTTAACAGAAACCCTTTCCAATGTTTGTATGTGATGACATGAACTTTAAAATACGCAAATCTCTTAAGTCAATTGCTAACTCATCAGGGAAATAGTTTATCGGATTTGTATAGCAATAGCCTTCTAGAAAAACATTACTTTCAGGTATTTTTTATTATCAATGTTCTGTTTTTAGAACAATTATTATTGGAAAGAATATCTGAATTAACAGAGTTGTCAGTTATAATATGTTCATTAGAAAATATTGATCCATTTGATATGTTGATATTAACAGAGGTGTGAGATTTCTGTTCTCTATGGCATACTGACATTCCTATTGATCTGTACCTTGTTCACTGAAACATATTGAGTATTGAAAATTTCAGGCGAAGTGAGAGGAGTATCACTGGATATTTCAGAAAGATCCGCTAAGTGCTGTTTGACCGCCCTGTTAATTCTTTGGCACTTAACTGCACGATGCCATTGTCTGGAATTTTTGAGTTCTGAAATTGATATTTTTTTAGTAAATGACATAAAAGTTATTTGAGTTTAACAATATTTATGTGAAGTTTGGGCCCTGTTTCGTGTTAAACTAATACATGAATAAACTACGTATAATTTTAAACATACAAAAAAATACAAATTGTTTTTTACTTTCTTTACATAACAGTTGCCTGTAATGTCATTCTCTATAATTTTTGTTCTATACATAATTTCCCTAAAATGGACCGTATTCAAGAAATTTGGCAAAAAGTGTAAAATTCAAATTTTTAAGAAAATTTTTTAAATAAAAGTTGTTGTGACGTCATTTTTGTCCCATACATGATTTTCCTAAAAAGACCGTATTCGAGAAATTTGAGGAAAAGTGTAAAAAGACAATCATATTTATAACTTTAAGTATGACAAATCAGATTTTTAGAATTACATTTTAGGTTTAGAAACAAATAAAAAAAAAATTAAAAAATACCTATAGTAATTTTATGAAAATTGGGAAATATTTTTGGCAAGAATCCTGGATGATTATGGAAATCCAGAGATTCATGGAAAAATCCGAAAGTGGCATCACTGTCCTAAATATTACCATAGGGTACCTAGGTATGTATTTTCTGATAATACATACTTTAATTTTTATACATTTATTAAGGTTGTCGGTTCGAATCAATATTGGTCCAAGACAATCATGACATTGGCCTAATATTGGCAAATATTTCAAAATACAGTCGATTTATTCGGTTGTTTATTAATAAACAAAAAACATTGATTTCTACTTACCATTTTTCTTTTAATCTAAAATCCAGATGAAGAGGCACTTCTCAATAATGCAGAAAACTCTTTAAATAAAAAAACAAAAAATTAGCTCCCCTTAAATTTAAAAGAAAATGTGTGGAAATATAAAGCTTTAACGGTAATCCGGCATTTTACATCATGGCGTGTTACATATTTCAATTAATAGTAAAAAGACTACATCAGTTGTTATGTGAGAGGTTCTTAAAAATGTTTAAACAAAATAACTTTTATCTTAGTAATAGAAAATATTATTTCTTTAAACAATTATTCAGTGTTGCCAGAATATTTTTCTGTTATGTGTTTTACCAGTGACAGTCTGATTATATTCATAGAAAAGCAAAAAAAAAATAAAAAAAGTGTAGCTAATAGGTACACTAATAGACACCCGCCAAATGAAGGCATACGCATAGGCTGGGAATAAAAATACTTACTAGCTTTTGCCTTGAGCGCACCAAATATCAGATTTTTTAACATTGTACTAGACTGGCAACACTGACACACTACACACTCGAAATCCACAATATTAAGTAGGTATATACCAAAATATTACAGTACAAATTATGCACTGTATGAACTTTATGCATACACCGCATGGTGTTTTTTTTTGTACCGTACCGTAATATTATGGTTTTTGAGTGTATTGGAACAGACCTGTTGTAAACTGAAGCCGGATTGCTATTTGGTTAAAGTGATCAATGATTAGAATCAATATTGGCTTGAGATAGACATGCAATTGGCCTAATATTGGCAATAATTTCAAACTATAATATATTTTTTTTAATTAGCAAAACAGGTTCAATAGGTGCGCGCAACCATTAACAACGTAAACTGAAACTGCCGGATTGCCACATGTCTAAAATAATTAACGATTTCATTCAATATTGGTTTGAAATATAGGCAAACAATTGGCCTAATATTGGCAAACATTTCAAAATACATAGCTTTGAATTCTTATTTGTTAATTGGCAAAAAAAGATTGTACTTACATTTTATGAAAACACATCCCTCACTCAAAAGCACAGTTTTCACTAAACAAAATTCGTAGCTTATATTAAAACCAGTATCCGGGAGGCGTCCTGCTGCTAGACGTACGTATATCATACAGATCTGTTAATTAATATTACAAGACTGAGGCAGTGACAGTGAGGCAGGATGGCGCGTGGCTTGACCTGTGATCTCGTGATCACTCACGTGACTTAGGTCGGAGGGGTGGATAAGGTTGTTTCATAACAGCTCTGGTTAAACTGGGACTAGCTGCTAGTTTGTTTTTATACATTTTTGCCTAGTAAAATGTTCGAAACCTAATAATATTAATACAATAATAATTGTCCAGAACATTTATTTGGTTTTAGTAAAATATTGTGATGTAGTGGTCAAATTCGTGGGTATATATTGATATTAGGATTTATTTGCAAAATTAATAGTTTTCTTTGCAAACAATTACCACTTGGCCATAACCGACTTCTTTTAAAATGTTTAATTTGGAAAATAATCGATTAATCCCTTCAGCATACTGATATGGCCTAAATTATGTAGAAAATAGATAATATGCACGTGGGTGTAGAAAAAAGACAATAAAAATCCAATTAAGTACCATTATTTGCTATATTGTACCACATTGGAATAAAACTTATATTGGATCCATATTGGAAAAAACGTTGCAAATAAGAACATAAGAGATACATGTTCGGCTAATATTAATCCTATATTTGGATATAAGATTGAATTATTTGTCCAATATGAGATAGAAGAAACTAATTCTCCAACATTGGTACTATCTAAAAAATTAAGCTTAAAACCTTGATAGAAAATCAATAAAAAAGTACCATTATTTGCTATATTGAACCCACATTGCAAAAAAATGGTAAATTATATTGGATTAATATTAGAAAAAAAGGCGCTGCCAATATGAACATTAAAAAAATATGTTGGGCTGATATTGTTCATATGTTTTATATCAATATTTTTTTGATATCAGACTGAATTCTGTTGCCAATATAGGCTACTACTATTTTGTCATCATTAAGAGAATATAGCTCTCTAACATTGGCAATATCAACAAAACATAGTTTAAACCTAAATAGAAAATCAATAAAAATCCAATAAACTACCATCATTTGCCATATTGCTCCCACATTGGAACAAAAATGATAAATTATATTGGATTAATATAGAAAAAATAGGCGTTGCCGATATTAACATATTAGAAAAATATGTTGGACTGTTATTAATCCTATGTTTAGAATCAATATTTTTTTAATATAATATTAAATTCTTTAGCCTACTCCAATATTTACATTATATACAGAACATAGCTCTCCAACATTGGCACTATGTACTAAACAAAGATTAAACCTACATAGAAAATACAATAAACTACCAATATTTGCTATATTTTATCCACATTGGTACAAAAGTGATACTGTATATTGGATTAATATTGAAAAAATAGGCATTACCACTATGAACTTTAGAAAAATATGTTGGGCTGATAATAATCATATGTTTTGAACAAATATTTTTTTGATATAAAATTGAATTATGTTACCAATATGGGCAACTGTTATTTTTTCATCATTTAGAGAACATAATTCTTCAAGATTGGCCCTATCTATAAAACAAATATTAATCCTAAATAGAAAATCATTAAAAATCCAATAAACTGCCGTTATTTACTATATCTCACCCACATTGGAACAAAAATGCTAAATTATATTGGATCAATATTGTGAAAATAGGTGTTGCCAATATAAACGTTAGAACCATATGTTGGACTAATATAAGGGCAATATTATAAAGCAATATCTTTTAGTCATAACATAAAGTTCTTTTGCCAATATTGGCTGCAGGTCATTAATATTGGTCCAAGTTTCAAATATGGAACCAACATTTTGCCAAGCCACAGCCAGGATTCATTGCTACCTGGGATAGATAGTAGTGATGTAAAACTTGGAGGTTATTATCTAGGTAAAAACACCTTCAAAATAAGATATCATTCGACCCATCTTTCCATTTAAGATTTTACTGGTGAGGCTCACCCCCGATAAAGGGTTTCCGCTCAGGGGGTGAAACTGAGAAAAAATGTTTCCCCCTAGAATCAAAAATTAACGGAATTTTTTTAATAGATGTCCTGGTTTCTCGCCAGCATTACTAGAGAACTGTTTCTGACTCTAAATGAACGTTCTATTTTAACGGTGCTTGATCGGGACCAATTTTCAAATTAATTTTCTCCCTTCAAGCATTTGCTCAATAGCATATATGTACAAAGCTCTTGTTTTGATAATTGTAGATCGTTATTAGTCTTTCGTTTTTGACGTCACAGGGTTTTATACATCTAGAATAATAAACCCTTAAGTCCAAGTTCAACGCGTTGTCTATAACAAGTCACGGCATTATTATTACAAAAAAACAGCTCCGAACGATAATATTTTATCGAGGCATCCTGTCGCTATACCAACTTGGGCCACGACACAACAGCTTCTTCATTTCACTTATTGGCACTTTTTGTCCTCGTTGTGCTATGGGTGCTCCGCACCCAGTTTAAATTTGCTCTGGGTGCTTGCGCACCCAGAGCCTCGGAGATTCGGCGCCTATGCCTCTAGTGGTGTGTATTAAGAAAATTTCACACAAGTTGCATTTTTATTTTACATTATTGTCTTATTACGTTTTTGTCCGTATTTTTGATCTGCGAGTAATTCTATTTCTAATTAATATAATATGTAATTGTATTTATCGGAATTATAATAAAATTCTTCCTGTAAAATTATTTTTTATTCAATGTTGTTATGATCTTTAAAAATGCCGTTTTCCTATGTTTTTATTCACATAATCATATAGCTAACAGTTATGTTACAAGTAACATTTATAACAACAGTTCATTTAACATTCATGTTATATTCCATTCATGCCAATTATAACATAAAAAACTTTAGACATTCATGAGTGATAAATAATAATTATTTGTTTATTTCTTTTTAAATATATTAAAGTTACTAATCAAATAAACGCTGGTTAATTGTAATTATTAATTGTTCTATAATTAAATATATCAAAAAATATCTACTATAGTTTTCTCCAAATAACCCAAGAAGAAAAAAATTCAATGACGATATCTGAATTGCCATTTTGGACGCACTCGAACTGCGGAAATGCATGGGCAAGGTATAAAGGTAATGAAAAAGGGATATAATTCCTAACTCGAACTGCGCGGACACGGTCTATGGGTTAAATGGACTGTTCTCGTTTAGAAGTTCGGTTTTCAGACGACACTGCTATATATTTTATCAATCAGACAGGTGGGAAAAGTTGAAACGTTGATTATAATATTATATTAATTTTAAAACCAAAAAAGGTTTATTTTTAGTTGTTTTCTTTTCACACGTTTTTTAGGTGGAGCAAAATACAACAACTTGGTCTGAGCACAGAATATAAAGACATTAATTAAACTATTGGAATATGGCTGCATCCTATATTTGGGCTGTTATTTTTATTTACAGATGAAGTAGAGGCCTCATTTGTTAAAGATTTTATGGCCGAGAAGCCAGATGATGAAAGAATTATTCAGTTTTGTGACTATTTAGTGGATATAATGTACGGAGTGGCCCAAAAGTCTGGAAACGGCTAATTAAGTATCTCGTAAATTGCTAGTCCTAATTGTACAAAATTTGGGGTACACCTATTATGGGATATGGGGATTCCAAATTTGATATTTGCAATGTTGCCAGATTTGCCGTTTCTCTTATATTATTAGTCACTTTGGTTTTTCAATTTGATCACCCCGTTATATTAAGTCATTATTGGAATCTTCTATTCAATACGAGTTCAACCATATGCAACACTTATGATTTTATGTAGTATGAAAGGTCTTAAATAAATAAAACAATCATGGAGAAATGTGGTAAATGCACTCTATCATCGATTAGGGTACTGTCAACTCACAAATGAAGCACATTTTGAACACTTGATAAAGTAACCATTATGTTAAAAATTGTGTAATCTTTCAATTGTTACGTTTTAATGTGGTTGAAAATAGTTTGTATTAAAAAATTTATGAGACAATTAAGCGTTGCCAGACTTCTCTTTTATTTATGTAAGACCTTCTAGACTGAATAAAATCATAAGTGTTACATATGGTTAAACTTGTATTGAATAGGAGATTCCAATAATGACCTAATATACAGGGTGATCAATTTGAAAAATCAAAGTGACTAATAATATAAGAGAAACGGAAAATCTAGCAACATTGCAAATATCAAATCTGGAATCTCCGTATCCCAAAATACCAAAATACCAAATTTTGTACAATTAGGACTAGCAATTTACGAGATAATTGGCCGTTTCCAGACTTTTGGGCCACTCTGTATAGATACTAATATGTCTTCACCCAAAATATGGGCAGCTAAAACTTCTTCTACTTGTAGAAATACCAATACATGCAAGTCATTTCACTACAAATTTAGTGCCTATTGTCCCTCTCCACAGCCAAATATTAATATTTTTTAAAGTCGGTAATTAATATGCAGACCGACACCTATATAACAATTAACTCTGTGTTAAAACATGAGAAGAGGCTACAGAGAAGCGAAGTTTTAAATAAACAAAAATATATTGAATCTAAAATTTTGCAATAATAATCAAATAAATAGGTACAGTAAACGCCAAATCTAAAGAACCAGCGCAAATGCTCAATTTCGTTTACTTAAAAATCGCCACGCCCATTCATAATTTGAACCTTGTCCTTGCTTACGGTCAGTAGCGTAACGACTAAATCATTGTTTGTTTCTTGTTTCTGTGTTTTGGTTAAAGTGACTGGTTTTATTTGATAATGTCTTCTATTGTGGGTAAAAAAAAGCGCAGATCTGTTATTAATGAACAAAGTCGTGAAGTAATATACAATGTTATTAAATATTTCGACGCAACAAAAAAGGAAGGAGTTACTTTAGATAATATCAAACTTCAAACTGCACAAGCAATAGGTAAACATACTCTGTAGTTTATTTGCAAATAAACTTTCGTAGTTTTCCATATTTATTTGTATTTTACACACATATATATATGCATTTTATTTTTGATTAATATTTTATATTTAAATTTTTAAAATTTATCTTCTGTTTCTAAAAATACTTATATCAGAAACTTCATTAAGAAGAGTCCTTAAAAAATTACAATTTAAATAGAGTAAAACACAAAATAATCGTAAAGTTTTGGTGGAAAAAAATGAACATAAGAACTTTAAGAGTAAAATATTTTAGAAGTCAAAATAGACCAATCGTTTATTTAGATGAAACATATACACACAGCGGACATACTTCTTCCAAGAATTGGACAGACGATTCAACAAAAGGTTTGTCTTCTGTTATTTCTAAAGGCCAAAGTACAACTTTTTCTTCAAATGTGACTTATTTACATTTCTAATATGTATACAAAATAAAGTAATTAGTTAAAGTAGGTACTTAAGAGAAATATATTAATAAAATTCCAATAATAAGATATCATTACCGGGATTATCTCACAGAAAACTAAGAACAGGTAAAGAGATTTAATTAAGCTCAGTTATTATTATTTAATTGATCACTTAAGAGGATCTTTGAATTTTTAAATCTATTTATTTTAAGTGTTTCTAAATGGTTTAATTTAATGCCTTTATTTTCAAAATGTGAAACAATTTTTGCATAAACGATTGAGTTTCAGATAAAAATATGTTTTGTAGAATTATTTATGTTTTTATTATAACTATTGTAATGTTTTAAATAGCGTTTTTTTTAAGTACGGCCCGTTTGACCAATATACAATTTTACCACAATTTAATTTATTTAAATAAGGATAATTTCCTGACCGTAACAGAATTTTATACAAATACCGAACGGAAAGCGGTAGAACAGCCTTAACCTAAAGTCGGCTTACTTAAAAATAATGATTTTTTAATTGACTATAGAATTATGTACTTATAATAACACTAAGCAATATGTATGAATAAGTATCATTCACCATTTTCCATTTATTTTATGTCTTAAAATATACGCGCCCCTGGTTTACAACTTTCTAAGTAAGCTACCAATTCTATTCATCGGTAGGCGTGTTCGTAACATTATAAATGCGCATCCTTAGTTCTTTAGATTTGGCGTGTACTGTATGACTTTGTTAAGTGTGTCTTTTACAAATTTGGTAGTATTGTTTCACTCTTATTTATTGGTTACATATTTCATTATTAAATAAAATGGAATTTCAAATTGTATCTGGTCGTTTTTTTCTTTTTCATAAGCTACCATTATTTCACAGACTAGTTTCGGCAGTTCGAGTGTTTTAGATTCTACGGACCAGGTCAAACTATTTTGTTTCCGCAATTCGGGTGTCGGATTATAGAACTAGATTATCTTTTCCGCAGTTCAGGTGCACCGGCCATTTTGACGGCATTTAATTTGATAAAAAACATAGTGTGAAATATTCTTACCAAAACGCCTATATTCTAAAATTAAAACCATACATTTTCTTAATAGATAGAATTTGTGTTTTCAAAAAATTTTCAATAATAAATCAAGATTACTTCTTCAAAATTTTTAACCACATTCAAGAGAAATAACCGAAATTAAAAAAGCCAGTTAATAAAAGTCTACTCACCTTTTTTATCATCTTCTAGAATTGGCGAAGCATAAGTTAAAGCTGCTATAAACCCAACTAAAAATATTAAAGTAAACTTCATTTTGTTTTGTTATTAGAGATACTGTTTACGATGAAAATCAATGTTATGCTGCTATAACTGAGAAAATATATATATAGGAGAAAAATAGTTCAGAATAATGGGATCTTTTTTTTAATTTTATTGGTTTAAATATCAATTGATTGTTGTTTGTTAAAGATATCGCAAAACTTTCACAATAGTATTTTCCGAGGAACCGTTTTCCTTATCATTTAATTATTTGTTCAAAACACTTGAAATGTATCCAGTCGAATTACAAAATCAAAACATCCTAAATTTTCTAATAATTCAATTTCTAATAATTCAATTCATCACCGTGAAATATGTTGTAATAATAGGTAATTGGTGAAATAACCTCTTCGCCGCTTTTCAAATCATGGTGAATAATCAAGGGTAATATAACGAGACCTTAATAAATAGTCGACTATTTTTAGTGTATCTAAATTTTTAGTGTTTTTGATATAAATTTGTCGAGACATAATTGTCTCATTAATAATCTGAATAGAGTCTGAGAGCTTTAGCCTCAAATGTTAGGGTTTCGTAGTACCTCTCTTTTAAAATTAATTTTTTACTTTTTTTAAAGTGAAGAAAATGTCTGTGTAGCTAAAGATATAATCTGCGCTTCTCTGAAATCGCGTTTTCAAAATTAAATTTCGTTTCTTTATACAAAAAACAATTAAGAAAATGGTTAAAAAAAATTGTGTTATACAAAATTTACGTTCACAAGAGCAAAGATTTATCCTATACACACACGTACATATTTTTTCTTTTACATAAAGTCAAAAATATACTTTAAAAGTGGGATACTGCGAAACCTTTGCATACACTGTTCTAAAACCAAGTAAATACTCCATTAAGATGAAAATTTACATTACAAACTGAAATACCTGCGGGGCAGGGGTAGTTTAGTAGGTATAAAAATTACAACTTAACAGTGAAGCCTAAATACTACAAAATTACTTGCGAGACTAAACAAAATCAGCATTCATTCATAATTTTTACAATTGTATGTAGATACGAGGGGTACATATTTTAAACTCTAACGCGCGAAGTTGACACAAAGGAACCGAAAAATATTCCGCAATGGCACAAAATAATATGTATTTTACAATATAAGTATGGTGTAGATTAAAACTTATTTTGGCTGTCCTCAAATTTGATTAAAAAAATCTTCTTTTAGAAATATACCTTTCATTTGACGAAAAACGAAGGCCTAAACGAATATTTTTTGATATTAAATTAACAAAAATATAGCAATAAACAATTACTGATGTCATGGTTTTACAGTAAAGGAGGCAGTCTCTTGACTCTATGCGTCAGGACTGAAATATATGCAATCTGTTTGACTCTCTTACATTATTTTATACAGGGATTATTGATTTATCCGCTATGAAGGCGAATAATGTTTTATAAGGTGTATTATTTCATGATTTTTTTTTTTTTTTGAGGAAAATAAGAAAATATTAACTATTTATGGAAGCACAGTATATATAAATATAGATTATAAACAATAAGGCTATTGCTTTGCAGAATACAATAAAATCCTAATAAAAAAAATTATAATTAGAAGTATATAAAGCATAAATTAATAATATACAATATATAAGTACAAGACTTGTAAACTAATCAGAATCAGATTCACCGCACGTATCAACATTTTCCAAAATATTAGCGGATATGCTCAAACTATTTCTGCAGTTTTTCTGTGCAGCCAATATTTTTTTCTGCATTTGCAAATGTTGCTTCCACAATGTAGAACAGAATAATATTGTTAAAATATTGTACATGTATGAAAATTATCGGTGTATAGTACCTTTTTTGCATTTGCATGAAAAGTTCTGTCATGCCTGGTGCCAGGTCGAGCAGAATCTTAAGAATGGGTATCAGGCTTCCATCTTGATCTACTTTCTATCCATACTCTTCAACAATAGGAAGCTGCATCTGCTGCTTTAAAGAGCCTAGCCAAAAGGTGATGGTGTTCAAGGTAGGTTTTCTAACAGGTTCTTTTTCCAATGCCAGACAATTGGCTGGTTGTATCACATAATAAATTCAGGCAAATTTTTTAGAAGTTTTTTATCCAAATTTAAATAATGAGTCTCCTCGCCCTATTCTGAACCATATCTTTTTGGTTCAAAACTACTTAAAATAAATTAATAAGACTAGAACATGTGTATCGTTGCAATCAATAATGCAGCGTGAATTCAACGAATTTTTAGCGGATAATATGTGCAATAAGATACGAGTATCAGCTTCTTCGTAATTTGAATTTAAGAAATCGTCTTTTGATGATTCGAAATTCGTCCCATATTTATTGATATTCGCGAATCCACCACTAGTTACAAATTGAATAGGTTTTTGCTAAATGGAATTTTTAAGAAATAGCTCTGACAGAAAATATGTTAAACGTCTTTTATTAAATATTGAATGAATGAACAAATTCCATTATTCCGGAAGTTGAATATTGGGTTTGTCAATTTCTATATCAATTGATTTCTGGGATCCTCTCTTTTGACGTGTTGTATTTTTGATAGAATTTTCTTTATAATGATTAAATACCACATCTATCATTTGAGCATTATATTTATTTTTAAAAATAATGTTTACAAATATATTATCATTTTCTTTAAATGATATGCAACTTTTAGACTTTACTAAACCTTGAACTCTATCCCATCAAAAATGTGACAAGTTTTGCCAGAGTCAGTAGGTGCAGGTAAGTCTTTGTGGGTAATGTCATATTGCTCTAAAATATTTTCCAATAAACTCTTATTTGTACTACTGTTAGAGACATCGGAGAGGCTGTCACCTCAAATTAAATATTTCGGCATGATTAATGCTTCTGTCCATATCCTTTGCTAATAAAATATTGTGAAGAAACTGTTGACCATGCAAGGATTTAGAAGTCAAATTTTGATATCATTTTTGTCTTTGCTTCTTAAAACAAAAACTTATCCAACTTACGCAAATATATTCAGGCATTCAGCTATAACAGGACAAATGTAGATATATGTAATAAAAACGCAAAAAATGTCTATATTTCTTATCAATTTATTAGGAACTTTAATACGTAACACACTTATTAATTTTTTAATAAAAACAGACAATATGACATATTGGTCATTGGCACCTAACCAGAAGTTTTATAATAAAAAAAAAATTAAACAATCTTAGCACATCAATAATGTGATGCATCAACCGACACGTAGAGAGAAACTGATCTATGCTACGTGTTTTTTATTAAGGCCTTCCTTTTTGTTAAATGTTAAAATTCTTTAAAAATTGACTTTTTAAACAAATTTTTAAAGGGCTGAAATTTTTTTTTAAATAAGTAAAAAAAATACTCTAAAGATTTTATTGTGCATTGGACCAAAAACAAGTATTTTTTTTTCCTATTCGGCGATATCAGTATCTGGATTTTTGATGATAGTGCCCTTCTGCACAGTCTAATTTTGTATTATTTCCGGAATAAGAGTTACCTTATCATGACTTTCACCTCTGAAAAAACCAGCTTGTGACAAAGGGAAGTAAATCGTTTTCTAGAGCGAATTTTTTATTACATACAGTCTACTAATAATAATTCATTGCCTGAGAGTAGAAAAACGTCCATAGTTTAGCAATACATTCGCTTCTATATCACATAATAATATGTCTCGATACAAAAAGCCAAAGTTACAAAGAGGGAGGCCAAGGTAAACAAATAATAAACGGTCTCATGACATTTTACATTTTTTATAAACTAGGTTTTTAAAAAATATTTTCTATAACTGTTGTTTTTTATATTTAAGCAGATTTATAATATTTAAACTTGGAGTGGCCATGTGTTAGTTAGTTAAATGAAAAGGTACCTTTGGTTTTATAATATGTAATGATCAGATATAATGTTTCAGTATATTATTATTTATAATTTAACAAAAATAATTTTTATTGTTTGAATAATCTGTTATAATGAGGTACAGCTTTTGGAACTAATTCATAAAAATACCCGTATTGTTACACTCACCATTTATTTGGCATTCTGTCCCGTACTTCCATGTCTCTATTAGCTCTGCTGCGAACTAGTTCTGGTAAGGCATATTCCATATAAAAATGTTGAATTTTATTTTGCATCTTTTCTTCCCAAAAGCTGTCATTATAAGGAATTTCCTCCACTTTTATTTCTCGAGGAGTCCAAACGCACAAATTGCAAATATCCATTGGTGTACAGCTAGCCCTGAATTTGATAATACTGATTGTGGTTCCCCTTAATGGTATTATCCTTTTTCCAAAAAGTTATTTCTCTACTACATATTCCTTCTTCTTCAGTCAGCACTCTAGCTTCATATGAACATTTTAACCCTATCATAGAGTTTTGTTTTAATTTCCATCCGGACTGGCAGCAACATAATCATATTGGGAATCAATAAAAGTCCACATTTAAAAACTTTTTCTTGCAAATAAATTTCCAAATCTTATTTTGCTCTGCATTTATTGTTCGTGTCATATTAAATGGTTTTAGCAAAAAATAAAAGATTTTCTCAAATTGTTTAAAGAATGACTTCCCTGTTTTTACAAATGTCTCGAAATTTTGAAACAGTGACTCATTTTCGTCTTTCATTTTGCTACAATCCACGATAAGCTTGATTTCTTGTCACATTCATTTTTTTCTCATCTATATAGACATTGGCAAACTTTTTAGAAAATCTTCTTTTGCAACGTGCATCAAAGAGTGTGACAGATCAAAGCCACGCGAGAAAGCAAAAAAAATGATTTACCAAGTTTCTTAAAAAAGTAACATCTAACATCTAACGCCACTTGCCAGACGAAAAATCTTGCAATGTAAGGGTTTCGTAGTACCCCACTTTTAAAGTTTATTTTTGACTATTTTTAAAAGGAATAAATATGTGCGTGTAGACAAAGGTTAAATCTATGCTCCTCTGGAACCACTTTTTCAAAATTCAATTTAGTTTTTTCTAAAAAAAATTGAGAAAATGGATAAAAAAAGTCGAGGTTTGTATGTTTTCTTTTTTAACAGATTGAAATTTTGAAAAAGTGGTTCCAGAGGAGCATAGATTTAACCTTTGTCTACACGCACATATTTATTCCTTTTAAAAATAGTCAAAAATAAACTTTAAAAGTGGGGGTACTACGAAACCCTTGCATGTTCTGCTCTAAAGCCAAGTAAATACTTCTCTTATTCGTAAACAATCGGGTGTAAAATTTAACTAAGCTCAATTTTGCGAATATAAAAATAATATTTACGAAGAAATCAAAATGTGAAAATTATATTAAATAACCGGATGTCGTTTGAATTGGTTTGACAAATATAGTAAAGTGATAAGAAATAGTACATCTCTGCATTTTACCAAAGTTTTATGATTATCCTTAAACAAACAGCAATAATAAATTGATGCTTAAACTTATGAAACTAAAAAAGAATACCTGTTAAATTATTTTCCCCGTATATAAAAGGCTCTCTTCGGTACCGACAAATCTAATCAAAATTTGATTTTCGTGAAAACAAACTTGTTATTAATTCGAAATAATATGAAGGCTACTCTATTTTTAGTTGTATTTGTAGCAGCATTAATTCATGGTTTACCGATCTTAAATAATAATAAAGGTAAGATTTTTAGGTTGTTTAATCCTACCAATCTTGTGGAACAGTTTGATATCTTCCTTTTTGTAAGATAATAATAAAAAATGTATTAAAAAATTTATAGGGTGGCTTGAGGGCCACATTTTAAAATTATAAAGAGATATGAAGGGTCTTAAATGACTCAGATACGAACCAAACATATTTATACCAGAAAGCCAGTTTATTATTTTAGATTTAAAATACTCTCTTTAATTAATTCTTCTAAGATACGATTTGTCTAGGCTATAGGGTATTTTAAAAATAATTGGCATTTTTGTATGAAAATCACAAGTAAATCAACGAACAAAGCCGAAATCTATTAGACCAATCTTTTCTTGGGGAATACTGAGCATTTTGGGGGGGGGGGGGGTCGTACCCACCTCTGCCACACACTAGCTACGCGAATGAAGAAAATACTAAAAGTGAAAATACTGATTTTTGAGCCAGTTTTGTTTACAAGTGAGTACTCATAATTTTTTTTTTTGGGCTCGTCTTATTTAGTCTCCGATAGCACTGAAGTCCAATGGCTTATTGTCCCTTGTACAAGTCCTTAACAGGATGTGTTTTATAGGTTTTTGGATCAACCTGTGCTTATTCAAAAAGTGGTTTTTTGCGATCCAATACCTCGTAGTTGCACGGTATGTTTTTGGCTGTTTCGGTAGGTCTACATTATACACGCCTACTTTGTTCAAGTGTCCCCAGGGCATGCCCATGTAATTTTTTTTTATCTGGTTCCTATTTATGAAGAGTAGTTCTCCTGTACTTTTGGAATATAGTCTTTTTATAAAGGTTTTCTCATGTGCTTGGTTTGTGACATTTTTCCGATAGTTGTTGTGTTTTCTACGAACCTAATTTATAAAACCTTGGTTTGGAATGTCTTATATTACTCATAATTGAAACAAAACAAACATTTTATGCATTAGATAAAAAGAAAACTTCGTTTAGACAAAACCGCTTTTCGCCGTCTGATTTACATATGAATGAGCGATGAATTTAACTTTATAAATCATAGATTACTTTTAATTTTAGTTCACTCAAGCGAAACAAAAATCTGTTAGGTATTGTAAAATATGACACTTTATTTAAAAGCTAATTTCATTAGTAATTTAATACGTAAATAAATTTGTTATTTTGGTTGATTGCGACCAAAGTTAAATTGATTTAATATTACAGTTAATGACAGCGTTTTCAATTATTTTAGTTCATATTTCGTTTCATTATGTATTGTTATGTTGTGCATTAAATTGCCAATTAAATAAGCTTTTAAATGAAGTTATACACTTTACAATACGTTATAGTTTTATCCCGCTAGAGGGTGCATGAAAGCGGGTCAGGGATTTGAGAACTTTGGAATAATTATGTAATTGCTGTCAGCGGCTGTGCCTAAATTATATAATTTTGTTAATAAAAATGCTTTGTATTTTTAACACTATTTAATATTAAACTATTTATATTTTTAGGTAACATAAATGAAGATGGAGATGTTTCGCTTGCTGCATCGCCTCCCATGGGAGAAACATCTTATATTTTTTTCTTCGCATTGGTGTCGTTGGCATCGTTAACGGTGGTCATTAGCATAGTGTTCTGTGTAGGGCATTTCACTGAATCCCAGCATCGCTTTAGTTACATCACTGAATAATCGAGCTTGGAACCATACTTTAAATCGTATCAAAAATTGTAATACACTCTAGAGGATGAAAAGATTTTTGTGCAATGAAGATGTTGCTTTAAACATTTCCAAACAGTTATATGTGAAAATAAAAACGAAAGAACTAGACGTACGATATAAAAAACGTGTATTAACTTCTAAGTAGAAAATCTTAAATAATAATACATAACAAATTGGTTATATACAAGCAGATTCTAAAATATCTAAAATCAATTTGCTTACAGCTCTAGGGCTGCGCAATATCAACCAATATAGCACCCATTTAAAAATTAAATAACAAAGTAATTGGGGACATTATTGTAGGTATATCTGAAAGGCACATGGTACTGGTTGAAGAAATCAAGGGATTTGGTAAACAGCACGAATCTTGGTAATACCAAGATACTCCAGCTTCTCCATTAACATGACACAAAAGAGGACAAAATGATGAACTGAAAAACAGCAATGAATGATATCTTAGATTTAGAATTCTTAGATAGGTAAAGTCAGAGCTGGTCAGTAATTGCCTCCAAGGTGCTTGTAAAAAGGCTTCAAGCACAATAGTGCTTAGAGCACAGTGCTTGCAAGCACTTTTAAAATACAGTGCTCGGTAATTAGTAATTCAAACCCTTTATAAAAAGGGCTGGTTAAATAATTATTATCCTAGTTTAGTTTCATTCAAAAGATAATTATTATAATTATATAGGTTTATTTAAATTAAAAAACATAATTTTTAATTTATTATAAAGAAAAATTCAAATATTAAATGAGCCACAACATTTTAAGCCACTTGAAGTGCTTGTAAGCACTCAAAAGAACAAAAGCACTAACGGACTAGATTTGAGTGTTTTTGTTTTATAAATTTTTTATATTTAGTTTGTATTTTACTTATATCCAAATTTCTTATAGTCCGAGATCCCACTGCGATATTTTGCGAATAAAGCTTTAATCACAAAATGTCTTTTTAAATGCTATTCTCTTATTGATTAGTCGCTGCTGTAAATAGTTACCATAGTCATTAACCGACTTCAAAAAAGGAGGAGGTTATCAATTCGTCGCGATATTTTTTTTTTTTTTTTTTTTTTTTTATGTATGTTCAGCGATTATTCTTTAACGCGGTGTCCGATTTCAATGATTTTTTTTTTTGTTAGAAAGGGGCTACTTCAGGGGTGGTCCCATATAAATTTGGTCAAAATCTAAAAATTGGGTCCATGAGAAAATCCTCAAACTCTTCATTTTTTATGTATGTTTAGCGATAATGCTTTACCACCTTGTCCGATTTATATGATTCTTTTTTTGTTAGTAAGGGGGTACCTCAGGGGTGATCCCATATAAATTTGGTTAAGATGTGGTGATGGCATCTGCACGTTTTTGAAGTCGGTTTTTTAAAATTTTTAATTTACACTTGTTTTAGTCCAAAGTTCAAAAAACCATGCAAAACAAGCGAATATAGTAAATATAGTTTTTTTCGAATCTATTAAATTTGATGTTGTTTTCGTGCAAGAATCGTAGCGTTGCTTCCGCCTTATGAAAGGACGCACAGACATAATGTAGCATTAATTATCTTACTGGCAGCTCTTAAAGAACAGCAGGAAGGCAAACTTGGGTGTAACAAGTGGCTGTTACTGTCCCTCTAATTTAATGGATTTCACAAGTCCCGTACTCCTGAAGGAAATTGCATACATGACTTTCTTCATTGCACGTTGTATTTTGACGGTTGTTGGAAGTGAGTCATCTTCAAAAACTCATACTCTACTTTCCTGACGTGTTGGAGCGTCGTCAAAAGGGGTATAAGTTTCGTCACCTGTCACAATTTTTAAAATACTTCGATGACTACCATTATTTAGTATTTGCAGAGTTTCCCTGCTAATTCGTACACGCTCGGCTTTTTGCTCAAACCTTACATTACAGGGCATCCATCGAGAAAAAAATTTTCTAGCGTGCAATTGTTTGTGTAGGATTTTATAAACGGCCACGGATCCTATGGTTAGGATTGTCTCTATAATTTGGTAAGTGTAGTGATTGTCTCCTGAGATCAATCTTCTGGCAGCAGCCACGTTTTCTGGAGTTACCGTTAGACATGGTCTTCTTTCATGCTCTTTGTCCTTAAGGCTACTACGACCTGTCCGAAATTCCGCAAACCATCTATTTACAGTAGCCTGAGGTGGTGTTTCGTCTCCAAATGCCAATACAAGTCTTTCGACACTTTGTTCTTGGGTCAGGCCAACTAAATTATAGAAGAAAATAGATCGGTAATAATTTCTCTGTAGTTCCATGTTTCGCACAATTCACTTAATTCTCAAACTGATCGTTTAAAACTGATAAAGCTGAGTTTAACAATAAAACATGGTCCTGCAAAAAATGTGGACTATAAACTTTTTAAAGCAAATACTGGTGAATCCCATAAATATTAGAGTGGCCCGTAAGTACTTATTTGTTACAATTTTGTAAACAAATGTTTAATATTATGTTGTTTTATTTATTTCACAAAGCAACGGCTGCTACTTCAAAATACTATTGTTTATATATTTTTATTTACTTGATCATTATTACTAATTTACTAAATGCTGCGGCTCGCTGGCAATGGCAACACGCAAACACTATAACAACTTAACAATAATTAGTCTAAATAAAAAAAATACGTGTGACACTCGGGGACTGCCGCGGTAAAGCTATTGCTAAGTTTTTATCAACTTATGCAATTATAATTATTTATTTATTTATTTTATTTATGCAGTTTTTTTTTTCTTCGATATTAATTCAAGTTACACTTTTTGAGCGTGGTGACCGATAAGAAAACAAATTTTTTTCTTTTATTGAATAAATGAGAAGTTAATATTGTTTAAAATATTTTTATTATCTTACAATACATGTAGCTTATTCAGGAATTTTTATTATTGAAACTATAGGTTTATGGTAACTGAAATAAGAAACATAAGTTTGATACTTGATATCCTCTAAATATCTGGAAAATACCGCGTCAATGGTGATCCCATATTTTATTGTGGATTCTTGTGAATCATTATTCATTTTCAAATTTAATTTTTCCGAAATTGTGTCTAAAAGAGATAGAATCAGTTATGAGCAGTTAGCAGCTAGTCTACACACATACGACTACTCGTACGTACACAAACACCGTCCCGAAGTCTGCCGAACTGAAACGACGTTAGACGATGCACGGCTTTCATCGCCGCACCGCTGTGCCGGTCGTAGTGGAGGATGTTATGTTTATTTTCGTTACGGAATTTCTTTTTCGATTTTTCGATTTAAAATAACTACAGCTCAAGGTTCTTAGAACTGTTTAACTATTAGTACCTACACCAACTACCTTTTCAGTAGATTCCTCCTTCCGCAGATAATTTGTGCATTTTTCTAATGATTTCTTGATTTTTATTGTATTTTGTGCCATGTAGTGTAGAATAATAAAATAAAGATCTAAAAACTTTGGTTGGATTATTATTACTATCATCCAAAAATATCCGTTTTAATTTTGTTTATTTTTGTTTATATTTAAAATAAACATATTGGTTAATGGAAAGGAAGCGATTGGAAAAGTAATAAGTGCTTGGTTTTTGGTAATTTTTTTTGTGTGTCATCGGCTTCAATTACCAGGGTTATTTCGTCGCGTGTTCTGTGTAGGCTTTGTGACTGTTTCCCAGCGCCACTTTAGGAACAGCACTGATAAATAGAACCCAACCGTGAATGGTCGAGTGGGAAATTCTACCAAGGCACTAGAATTAATTTTAAATAATTAAATTAAATGAAAAAATCCCGGCCAATATTGGGATTCGAACTTGGGACCCTTGGATCTAAAGGTAGTGACTCTGCCACTGAGCCACCCACCCCTAACCTCTTGAGAAAAAGTGCTTGCAAGCACTTGCAAGTAATGACAATGATTTTTAGCACTTTTTGAGTAATTGGAGCTTGGTAATTGAATTCTGCAATTACTTTCCTGTCCTTGGTAATTGGTAATTGCAAGCACTTGTTGTTTGATTCTGACAATTACTTTTCCAAAGGGTTGTTTGGTGCTCGAAGCACTTTTTTCGACTGCTTTTCCCAGCTCTGGGTTAAGTTAACGCAAACTTGCTGGTTGGTCGCTCTCGACCAGATATATTAGTGCAAATAAAATATAGATGCCGAAGAGGAAAATTTTATCTGCATATTTAAAATATTTAGGTTAAATTATGTTTGTAAATCCATAACTGAATACTTATAGTAAATTACCATAATCCAATTTCAATTAAATTATGCCAAAGTTTTATATAGGTGTACTTTAAGATCTGTAAATAATTACCATTAAATTACTTAATAATAAGAAACATCCAGAAGGAAAACAGAAAACGAAACTTTGCCGCATGTACTTACTTTTCAAACTTTCGGAATACTTTGTTTTCAGTGTGTACCGGCTGTCTCGATGAAAGGGTACAAGGTTAATTGGCGCTGCTCTGCACTCTTCTTTTTATTTTAATAAGGGAACTAAAGTTGTTGACTTGGCTACAGATTATAGTTTGTTATTCTGCAAAGTGAACCAATATACAACTTTACTTAGAGATGAAAAAATCGATAGTATAATTTTACTGAGTGTACCTATGAAATGCTGTGATTTATTTCGAAATATTTAAAATAAAACAACAATAAACCGTTTTAAGAACATCTTTTATTTCAACATTTCATCTTAAATTCGAGTTAATATCATAGATGAACATTAAAAAACACTTCAAACATTATTATACTTAATTTATTGCAAAGAAATTCACCCTTTTTGCCTTATTTTATCAATTAAATAGTCAACAAATATTAAACAGTTACAATGATTCACTGATTAATTTTTAGTTTTGTAAACTTATTTGCCAAAATTTGGTCCTTGAATTGGTATTATGGTTCAATTTATATAGGTTAGAATTATTTAGGTACTTTTTTAGAATAAATTTACAACTTTGGTTCGTTTTTACGGAGCCAACCCATTATCTTAAACAGAAAATTAAAAGTTGCTAATGTTTACCCATTTTTAAATATTGAAAGCAATTTTATGACATTTCTTTGTCTAAGTACTTGAAACTGCAAACAATCTTTCAGACTAAAAATGGGAAAGTTTTTAACGGACTAAGACACCATTTATAGCACCAGATCCCTTTAATGGTATAACTAAAAGGCATGTCATGGGCGAATTCTATAAATGGAGAAGGTCTAAAAGTTTGACTTCTGAAGGACAACCTTAGGACAAAGGTAATCGAAGTGAGTCTTTTGAAATTCACCCTATAGGACTAACCATACTCCTACAGCAATATTGTGCTCAAACATTAGACTTACTTCCGGATACTGCTTGCTAATTATAACAGTATCATTGGTTTATCTGTGTACTAAACCTAGTATTTATAGTGTCTTTAATATCTAGAGACATTCATTTATGATTCTCAAAAGATGTCCTCGCGTTTCTGGTATGTATTTAATATACATTAACATAGTAACTGTGTTTCTCCCATTGGTTGGGTCAATCGAAATATTTGTAGCATTATTATTTTCAAAATAAATCAGGTATGCACATACCAGGTCATTATGATCTGTTATTTCGTTATCTAAATGGAAAATATGAGATTCCAATACCTGATACAAATATTTTCTTTGAGTGATTTCTTAAACACTATTGACTTGTCATCAGATACCGAATGAAACAAGTTGTTGAATGTGTCAAACAATAAAAGTTGTTGATAATGTCATATTGATCGAAAAATTGATTGTCAGAGTTATCTAGCCAACAAAATTTCAAAACACCCAAAAATTATCCGTTTTCTATACCTAAAGATTAGGCAGTTTTGTCTAGTGAATTGCTTTGATATCCATGTACTCTAATAATTTCAAAACAGATGGTCCTGGTATATTATTATTTTAAAATCATTCCTAAGCATGTCAAAGTTAAAAAAGACAGAAACTCTTACTACCCCTCCTTGTGAAGCTGTTTAGAGCAAGCCTGGCATGAAGCTATATTCCGCTAGAGTGGAAATGAAGTGCTAGAGTCAAAAGTAGTGTATATACAAAAGGTTGGTCCAATCTGCCTAACATTATTTATTTTAAAAACACTAAGGTCCGTATTTATAAACAGAATTCACCTGAGTCGGACTTGGGTAAGTCGTCCTTGAACTAAAATCGAAGTTCAGTTACAATGTCTCTAAACTTTTAGGTGATTCCGGTGTTACACTGGCATTTAGAGGTGGATATTAGCAAATCTGTAACTGTAATGTACATTTACGAATTTGTTACTACCCATCTCTAAATTTACGCGATATAACCGAACTTCAATTTTCGTTCAAGCACGACTCAGCCAAGTCCCACTCAGGTGAGTTCTGTTTATAAATAAGGGCCTAGAGATGATTCTAGATAGACATTTTAGAAAGGAACACCTTCGGGCAAGCCCGTTAAACTCCTTCCAATATGTCTATCAAGCAGGCAAATCAACAGATCATGCCCTGCACAATCTAGCATGCAAAATTGGTCATTCCATGAAACATCGTAAGATTGCGCTGGATGCCTTCATAGACATAGAAGGCGCGTTCAACAACGCCCTTCCTCAGTCTCTGTTCGCTTCTATTGAAAGAGGACGAATCGACAAACTGACCTGTAATTGTATTAAAACAATGCTGGCGAACCACAATATCGTTACTGCAGGGAGAGACCGTCACTTTCATGCCTGTCAGAGGATGTCTACAAGGCAGCGTACTTTCATCCCCTACTGTGGACATTCTGCTAAATAACCTGCTAGACGATCTCTCCTAGCAGGGGGTCGATTTACAATGCTATGTGGACGATCTGATTATCACAATTAGAGGAAAGTTCGAAGAGGTGATCTCTAACATCCCTTCCACAAACTCTAAACCCTATTAACAGATGGTGCAGGAAGGAGATGTCTGTTAACTCGACAAGCTTCGGCAACCTATCTGGAGTCCATCCTAGATTAGAACCTGGAACTCCTAATTGGATAAAACCATTAATAAAGCCAGATTATCCCTCTGGACTATCAGAAGGATATGCATCAGAACATGGGGGATCAGTCCTCAACTGATCTATGGGATTTACCAGACAGTGGTAAAACCCATGGTTACGTCCTGCCGTGTCATCTGGTGGGATAAGAGACTATAACGGACGGCTAAAGCAAAATTGGCTGAAATCCAGCGGCTTGCGTGCCTCGCTACCACTGGGGCAATGTTTCTGCAGCATGGAAGACAAATCTGCAGAGCACATTTTATGTACCCAGCACAATCTTCCCGTGATTTTGCATAGTAGATTGTACAGAACATGATTTGTCGATTTTTCTGCTTGATAGGCATATTGGGAGGGGTTTAACGAGCTTGCCCGAAGGTATTCCTTTATAAAATGCCTATCTAGAATCATCCCTAGTGTTTTTAAAAGAAAAGATGTTAGCAAGATTGGACCAACCTTGTGTATATACACAACTTTTGCCATCATCCACCCTAGCAGGATATAGCTTTACGCCAGGCTTGCTCTAAACAGCCTCACAAGGAGGGGTAGCAAGAGTTTCTGTCCTTTTTAACTTTGACATGCTTAAAAATGATTTTAAAATAATATTATACCAGGACCGGTTGTTTTGGAAAAAACCAAGTTCCAGATCTTCAGATTTACCTGATTGGAGCCTCACGACTTTAAACAAGTCTCGCCCAATTCGACCATGGCATTCATTATTAGGTGTCCTTCACGGTGAACTATAAGTTAGTCATGAGCCACAATAGTTCCATCTAAGTAGTGGAAGTGGATGAGATCATCCCACTCATTTTCAACCTAACCTAACCTATGTCAAAAGTGTTTGTTCCTCAGAGTAAGTAAGTAGTAAAGAGAGGACAGTAAATAATGTTTGTGTCGCCATGATAATATGGTCGAGAATTCTAATTAGAGAGAAATAGAGTAATATCTGTATCTCTTTGTTTGTATTTGTCAGTTTTACAAAGCTTTTTTGTTCGTGTTGTGGTGTTAAAAGTAATTGTTATTAATATTATATTCATAACAAAAAAAGTCATATTTTGTTTTCACTTCATTAAAAATGCACCTACCTACCTTTTAAAACATTTTATTTTATATTCTATTTGGTCAACATTTTCGCATTTAAAATGACCCAGCGAAATTGTTTTACGGTGCGCTACTGCTGAGAATTCTAAAACTAGTGAGAAAGCCTTCATTAGAAAGAGAGATACTGATTATATGATAGCGAGATTAATATTGTATAACTTTATGCAGTGGTGGCCTATCTGCTATTATATTATCTAAGGTTTGTTCCATAAAATTATTAGTTTTCTGTGTTAAAATCTATACCTAAAGATTAGGCAATTACGTCTAGTAGGTACAGATCACATACTTTGATTTTCTTTTACTATACGGAGAATGGTCGCACAGCGCAGCTTTCTGAGTACCTTACAAAAGGAGATAGAAAACTCTGCCATTTTGATCTCTTATTACGTATTGCCTACATCTTGGCGCAATATTTTTAATAGGTGCGTTTTAATCATCCGCTTCTGCTTCGGAATTGTCGACAATTCCGAAAGCAGAAGAGGATGATTAAAACGCTTCTGATATTTTGCTTGCTGCTGTCAGTGTCAGTGAATATTATTTTTGGAGTCACAGTTTATTGCTAAAGAATCAGTTAGCTCACTCGGACCAGTTGAAAGTTCCAAAATAACATTCACTCTAGGGATACAAATTCAGGATATGCAGAAGACTGAGGTTTTATTATAGGCGGTTGTCATATATTGCATTATCCGAGTTGCGCAGTGTATAAACTGGAACATTGAGATCAAAAGTGCCGACGCAGAGTGAGCTATCTGATTCTTTAGCTATAAACTGTGGCATAGGAATCAAAATGGCCGCGCCCTATGTTGGGCGTGTCGGACCTCTCTCTTGCACTGTATAGTAATCAAAGTATGTGGTACAGATAAAGTCCTTAGACCGCCATTTACTCACTTTTAATAAATTGTTGGTTAGGTAACTCTAGCACTAAAGCAATTAGTTATCCATTGTATGAAAGTACAGGACTTGGAAGTGTCAAGGTTACGTCCTTAAAATATACTTTAAATTTGTTATTTGTTATTTTTCAACTTTACTACCTCAACCGTCATATTGTCCTCTACCTTGTTAGTGGCACATATTTCACCTTGGTTATTCAATCTTTGATATTTTTGTCATTATTTCTACCTTTTCTCTGCTCTAACTATCATATCCAACTCCGCCATGGTTCTTTTTTTAATATGTCTATTTAATATGTCCATTTAATATGCTCCTTTAATACCATAACTAATAAAACTGTTTAAGGACGTCTTAGTTACAAAAAATCTATTATCCATGTTCAAATCGCATTAAATCAGTTATGAACTAATCACATAAATATTCATATAAAGTTATAAAGTTTTATCCTCGATTGAGGAAAACATCTATTAAATGTATAAAATTCCCCAATAATAGATTTCCCAGAAATGGCAAATTCCTGCGAGATTCGTCAATCTTAAATATGATGCTTGAGCCTTATTCAGAGTAGTAGCGTCGCGCGTTGCGATGCTTTAGCGTTACGTCGAGCGACACGTCGTCGGTAAAACAACCTAGTGTTACCAAACGGACACGTTCAGAGTGATGCGATACATCGCGTTGCCAATCGCGTCGGTTGACGCAACGCTATCGAATCGCCATGAGCGCCGCTTCTACTGTGAACAAGGCTTTAGAATGATCGCCCCGAAGAAGAGTATTGGCGGTTTCAGCTATTTCTGCAAATCTGTAACAATATTCAATTACGAAAACTGACTTTAGAGAACTTTGTTTGACGTTTCTTACACTGCATATGATTACAAAAATGTCAGTAATTAAACTTTTGTTATAAAATTGTATCAATCACTTGTATTAACATAATTATTTGCTATAACATCTAAATTATCAAATATGCAATAATTTCAGTAAAGTATAATATTCTGTAAGATATAGGGCTAGCTCTACGGAAAATGAAACAATAATAAGACAGCTTGAAGAATAGAATTGAAAGTTTTAGAATTAAAATTGTATTTTACAATGTTTTACGTCTATTTGAGAAAAATACACACTGTTGTAGGTATTAGTATCAATAATTAAATCATATATAAAGATTTATAAAAATAATATCTATTTTTAATCTTTTCAAATATTTTGAACCTTGAATTTAAAATCAATGAAAACGACTTCCTAAAAATATACAATTTTTATCGAACATTTTGTAAACTTCTGTTCTCCTGTGACCAATGGCATCATTCATTCAAAGTCCAATATATTTGAAATAGATGGTAATAATATTCTTGTATTCTGGTATCTATTAGTAGATTGCTATTGCTCTAAAATAATTTATTATTTAAATCAATATTAAGAACTGTTTTCATATTTTTTAAACCCTACCTGCTCATAACTAAAGACAAAGTTAAAAAACAGTAGCAGGTTGTCTCCTGGTTGTTTAATTGTTTCTTAAATTTTGTACCATTTATATTTTGGTAGAGTAGCATTTAATATTTAAAAAGAAGAAATTTTAAGCCTTTTATTTGTTTTATCTTCACTGAAAAATACGTGTCATTTGTCTTATTTGTAATTGTATTAACAGGTCCAGTTAACCAGCAATAATACAAGATAAACTAAAAAAACTACTGAATTGTTTTCATAGTATAAGCCATAAAAGAATGTGAATCCAATTGTACCTTACATAAGGGTAGTATGCTTAAAAATTAAAAACACTGTATTCAATAATATCTTTTGTTTTTCAAACTACATCTTTTATTATCTGAATGGTCTTAATCCTTATACGATAGTAGTTGGGATAATTAGATTAGACAGGTTTTGTTTTAACCACGTATTTTTTTTTTTTGAGTTGCAGTCGAATTGGCATTGGCTTTAGATTATCGTATGTGTTTCTCGGTAATCTCAAAAAAAAGTATTTTTTTAGAATGCAATTTACTAACTGATATGACTTTAATGTATAAGGCTGCTAGAGAAAATGCTCGGCAAGCACAGACTCTCAATAAATACAATTGAACAGTTAACGAATTAAATCAACAGTGTTGGTCCAGACATAGGATAGAATCTTAATTTATAGACTACGAATGTCATGTAGAGAAATTATTGTACTGCAGTCTTTTTGATGTTAAAGACGCATTACGTTTTATTTTCGTTAAAAATGAGCGCCGATTTCGTGTTTTTGTCATAGTTGAGACTTGATCTCTAGGTAAAAAGATAGTTCTCATAAATTCATAACAAACCTGCAACAGTTCAAATAAATAGGTTTGTTTAAAACAACCATAGAATAATGGTCACTATACAAAATAAATTACCAACTTAAAATTGGGATCAGTTGGAGAATATTTAGAAGTCTCTATGAATTAAAACTTGTGAACTATTATTTTTCGTTTCCAAAAGTTTTCCGTTTAAAGGTAATTTTAGAACAAATCATTCAATTATTACATTTGAAAAGTTTATTAAGAAGTTTTAGTTATTTAGATCAGTTTCTACTAGGGAGCAGATATTTCCATTGTTTGCAGAATTAATTGTTGTAAGGTTATTCGCTAGGTAGCAGAAGTAATGGTAGGTAATGTTGATTTCAATGAAAATATGTGTTTATTGATTTTCTTATGAATCTTTTATTTAAATGCATTTTAACTTGTTCAAGGAATATATAGTAAGTGTAATACCTACATTACAATAAGCATTAGGTTTAAATTTATTTGCCCAATGAGATCTTATACTAAGCTCTTGGTTGCAAATATGTTCTTGATTCATGTCTCTTTTGGCTAAATCTGCTATAAGATCTTTCTCTGAAGTGAGGCTTATTGGAAAGCTTACTGATTAACTTTCCGCAGCTAGGCTACCTTCAAATGGAGACATATTTCAGACTTATTATCCTCCATATTAACAAATATTGAAGTATATCCCAATTGCAATGGGGTTGCTTTTGTAGCATTTAAATGCAATCCGTGTTTTTTTTCTGAACATTTGGTACGTATGTCTCTTTGATTCGCGTGTCCGCATGTCAGTGAAGATCAAAATTGAGATGTTTAAAAATCTACAGCACCCATCAAAGGCTAAGGTCCTTACAAACAGTAAATTGTTAAAGTATAGAGAGATACTTTACACAGTGAACAACAGAACTCTCAGACATTCTCCTTACAAACAGATCTACAGGGTATACCAAACAGTGGTAAAAAACCCATGGTTACGTACGTCTCCATCGTCTGGTGGGACAAGGGACTTCAATGGACATCTAGAGTAAAGCTGGTTCAAATTCAGTGGCTTGCGTGGCTCAATATCACTGAAGCAATGTTAACCACACCGACAGGAGCCATGGAAACCTTGCTGGATCTAACTTCTCACATTTTGCTAAAAATGGAGGCCAGGATGGTCTTCTATAGACTCTTTGAGGTGCGTAGTCAATGCAATGAAGAATTGTAATAAGAAGAGATTGGGCTAATGAGTGAGAATAATAATAATCAGAGAACGACGAATGGAAAGTTAGAATAAAATCCTCTCCCAGTCAGACTATGTGCTGTACACGGACGGCTCCAAAATTAAAAAAGAAGTAAAAACAGGAGTTTTCGGTCAGAAGCAAAGAGTGCATATATCAATAAACCTAGGCCCTCTAGCCTCGATATCCAAGCAGAGATAATTGCTATAGAATTGGGAGCGAGAGAGCTGATTAATTTTCTCACCTCAAACAAAACTATGAAGATCTTTTCGAATAACCAGGCAGCCCTAAATGACCTGAGATTCAATAGAGTTGACTCAAAGCTGGTCTGGAACTGTATAAATACCCTTGAGTGTCTCGATGACAGGACATTGTCGTCTGGGTAACTAAATGAGAAGGATAGATCTGCAACAAACATCGGACTATCGATTCTGCAGCGTTGCAGACAAATCTGCAGAGCACATTTTATGTACCTGCTTGGCTTTGAAAAGAATTTGGATTCATTCAACTAGACCCTATTATTAGACATAAGCCAGAATAGATCTATGTGGGTGGCAGTGGAAGGCGATAAGATCATCCCACACATTTTCAACCTAATCTACAAACAGGAAAGAAAAAGTTGGTTTTTCCATTACAAGAACCCTAAATTCTAGTCTCCTGATCCCAACTTCACTGATCTCAAAAAAGAAAATACACGAAATGAAGGTAGTAAATGACTGTTTTAAAAAGGATATTTCTTTGATCCAAAGATTTAATACCAGTATCATGAAAAATGAATAACGGTTTCAGTATCTTCTTCAGTTAATTCAACTGCACAGAAAACAGTTTCTCAAGTCTAAGAAGTCAACCCTGATGGCCAATGGTGTAAGTAATGCTAAGTAAACAAGAGCAAAATGTTATAATATGTAAGATTAACATTTCAGAAATATGTAAACGTAAAATAACTTTTCCACAATAATTTTTTATTTATTTATATTATTAATAAAATCTCAGTTTTCAACTATAAAGTGTTATACCTGATATTTTTTAATTCTACAGTAGATATTATATGATGGAATAAGGACAGGCTTGTCAGAAATATGATTTTCAAAATTTTATTTTTGGACCACCCTAATATACATCATACATAGCCAAAACCCATGATCTTCTTATGTTATACATTGCTGACAGATGGTATCGGATTGGTAGTAGTATCCCTCTAATAATAATCTTCATTGATATTTTTGGTATTAATATTCTTTAGAGCACTAGCAGATCTAACTACATCTAGGCCGTACTATAATAATTATTACTGTTCTAATTGTATTAACAAAAGTAATTTAAATTCATATTACATTTACAAGATATTTTTGATTTTAAAATTCCCGGACATTAAAAGTTTACCTCAAACTCCATCAAAATATGAAACGTTAACGTACAAACAGTGTTTACAAAATATTTTTGGGGATTTGTATATATTTACAAACTGAACATAAAGAGATTATGATACGATGTGTAGTATACAACATTTTACATAACAATATTGTATGTATATGCTTAACATATTTGAGGACACAAATAATACCTGGATGGGTACATGTATAAATATTTATGTAAGTAAAGCGGATATGTAGATAATAGATATAATAAAAGACAAGTTATATCGGATAGGAACGCCACTTTAATCACGATATGCAGATTCTGAAATTAAATGTCTACAGTATTACGGATCTGTTAAAGCATCATATATCTAGATGAGAATAATTACAATAATTGCTCAGCTGATATATTGAAATATAGTTGAATTCGGTATAAATAGGCAGTTGTAGAAACTCGGAAAATTAAGAAGAATTGCCATATGCAATATCTAATATATAACGCAAAACTGACAACTTTCCTCTTGTCTCGAAATCTTTGATTTAACGACCAAACTGTGACCCAGTGTTAGATGAGAGTGTTCTTCACACATCGCATTACTACTAATTATTTTCACATTAAACTATAGGCATCGAGCTGCATTTTATAGATATTTCCCTTCCGAATTAATATAACTTAGTTGCATAATACGTTTGAGCCCAATAAGTATATTTATTATCATAAATACCCTAATTCATTTATAACCCGATCTTATTAGAAATTATTTTTTACTGTCACTTTTGGTTAATTCTAGATTAAGTTAGATAAAACTGGAATTAACAAATATTTTCGATTGTTTCGAGTCCAGTTAAATCTGGTTAGGTTATGTTTAACGTCCATGTTGTGAATCACGATTACGGAATGAACACTAGAATATAAGCACTACGAAAGTGTAGAGTCTAAATAAAAACGCTTTTATAAATAACTCTTAGGGTCATTTGCACCGCTTGTAGTTAGGAAATAAGCAAAGCCTAAAATGACATTGTTAATGGAAAAATTTCTGTTTAAGCTTGGTTTATTTCTTAAGGAGTAGCGGTGCAAATGGACCGTATATGCCTACAGTATATCCGTCACAACGGCTGTAAGCACTGGCAATAGCAGAAACTCTGCCAATAAACAGAAAAAAGACAAGAGCATATAACAAGGTCCAGAGAAAACCTCATGACAAAATAGCAAACCACCCGGGACCAATATTATAGAGAGGCAAAAATGTTCATCAAAGATATAAAGCCATAGGGAAGAAGTGAAATACAGTACGGAATCTTCCAGAACATGGAATGTTTGGCTCATATCTCTATAGTATAGAAAAAACAACAATAAATACGAGTATTAGTAATCGAATAAATTCCACATACAAGAACATATATAATATACCACTTTCCAAGAAAGAGAAAAACGAGACCAAACGCGACTGCGGCGAAGCTATCACGAAACATAACATATCACACTTTATGCTACAGGACGAGGAAAAATGGAATACCATAACAAAATTAATAAAAACAGAAACAACGATGATCAAGAAGAAAGAAGATGGAAAGGTTCAATAAAGGACAAGTGAAGGCAACGAAACGATGCTTAACTGGAGGTACTAGTGTCTTGCACATGTGTAAAATTGGTAGCTTTAGTGAATATACTAGGCCTGCACCTACCCAGGAGTCCAGCACTACCAGGTACTGATGTCCATAAAGAATTTTTACCCAACCTCGAAAAATTTAGATTATGTTGTATAACATTTTTGTTTAATATCCTTGGTAAAAATAGCTTGAACTTGTAACAGTTGCATCAAATTAAACACATTTGGAATTTATATCGAGTTTACCTGAAATCGAGTATTTATACGATCACCTACCTATTTATTAATACACCGAATGAGGTACCTCTGCAGCAACACGCATTTAGAAGATCGTGAGCTAGAGTTTCACTACCCCCTGGCCTGTTATGAGTTTTTCAGAGGTGTTCACATAGCAATAGGTAAATGCTGGGTAAGTAACATTTTCTCAGATAGCTACTGCCATTTCTTTAATCACATTCCCTCGGACTCGTTGCATGCTCGTCTTTAGAACTGACATTCGGGATATTTTAGAAAATTGTAGATAATAATAGTACCACTCATATACAGTTTGAAAACTTAGAGATGTAATACAGGTTAGGCCGGTAATACAGATTTCATACTTGCCTGATTTTCTTCCTGTTATAGGATTGATCGATCATACGAGTTATTTGCAAAATCGGCAATGTACAAAAGAAAGAATTGATAGAGAAATTGAAGATTAGCTGATCCAGGTAGCACTAAATATCTGAAGTATTTGCTAAAAGATATTTTTTCTATTCTAGGACAAATAAATAGTGTAAAAAAATTTAAAAGTCATTTTGTCTAACTTGTATCGTGTCAATGATTCACAGTTTAGCTGTTAAAATTATAAGCGAGCCTGTTTAATATATTATTTTTGTTAGATATGACATAAAACTTATTGACAGTTATCCCAGCTACACATGCAGACTAGAAATGAACTAATAAATATATTTGACAGATTATGAAATATATAGTTGTATTGCTGTTCTAAACACAATACCAAGAATAAAGGCTTTATTCAACTTAAAATACAACTGACAAATATAATGACATTAACAAAATAATGATAAAGACAATAACTTACAAACTACATGGTAACAACATAGTAACTAGCACATCATTCTACCCTAGTAGGAAAAGCAAGCAAAGTCATCGAGATTTTTTACGGTGGTTTCCTACTCCTAGCTGAGCGACGTGCGGGAACTGTTTCAGAAGATTCTGGAGTCAATGTAGAGTCTTGCTCTGGATCTAAGGATTGATTTCGCGAAAAAACTAAATATTATTAATTGGGAAATAGTACTTCAAGAAGCACTTCTTTTTTGTTTGTGAAACGGCCACGACCTCTTGACTAGTAGAAGCTTCGTTTGGTCGTTCCTTTTTAGGAAACCACCGCAATATCTCGATGATTATGCCTGCTTTTCCCACTAAGTTAGAAAGATGTGTTAGTTACTATCTCGTTACCATGTAGTTTTACGTAGACAAGAATTAGCTGCTACAGCAAAATTAATGGTTGCCAGTTTTCCATTATTTGTGGAGATAGCGTTTAGACAATCTTTCTTACTTCAACAAACATTTGCAAAATGACCTTTTTTTGAACACAATTGGTAATTAGTATTGAGAGCCGGACAATTAGTTTGTTGATGTACTTTACCTCCACAGAAGAAGCACTTCTTTTTTGATTGTGAAACGACCACGACCTCTTGAACTAGTAGAAGCTTCGTTTGGTCGTTCCGTTTTGTTATCTAGAGCATTAAGAGATAATTTAGGTTCATAACATACCAAATTTTCCTCAGCCATTTCCATAGTTCTCGCTAGAGTGAAAGGTTCTTCGAGATCTAACGTAATATGCTCTAGTATTCGTTGTCTTATTTTCTGAGACCGTAGACCAGCAATGAACGCATCTCTTATATGATCATTAGCATTTTTCTCAGCAGTAACGACTTTGAAATTGCAGTCTTTGCATAAATGCTTCAATACTTGAATATATTGGTCTAGTTTTTCATCACCGGCTTGTTTTCTAGAGGACAATGCATAGTGGGCATAGAGTTCGCTTTTGGGCTTGATATATAAATTTTGCAGAATATCCAAAGCATCTCTTAGACTTTTACTATCGCTGATGAATAAATGTTTGGTGAAATGTAATTTACTAGTAACTGTAGTCTAGTTTGCTCTACTATCGCAGGTTGACCCTCTGATGCTTTCGATATTTGCGTCACAGCAGATAGAAAATTTTCAAAGGTGCTCTTCAAATGGAGCCATTGAAGTCCAGCATTGTTAGAGGCGGGATCTACATCCAATCTTTCTAGGAGTAAGTATTTGTCCATATTTTAAATTTAAGTTGAATAAATTGTTCTAAACACAATACCAAGAATCAAGGCTTTATTCAACTTAAAATTCAACTGACAAATATAATGACATCAACAAAATAATGATAAGACAATAACTTACAAACTACATGGTAACGACACAGTAACTAGCACATCATTTGCTAGTACTAAGAAACAGTAGTTTATGTTGTACGGACGAAAAGTTGAGTTTTTCGGGCAACTACAAAAAGTTTGTAGGCGAGACGTAGTCATTGGATTTGTCAGTTGTCAGTGCGTGGATATCCAACTAAAGGCTTCATGTCTTCTAGTATGGATTGGAGGGTATTCTTTTCAAAAGTAAAAAATTAGTTCGATCACTTCCAACTTATCCTCTTATTCTTTTTCTTGAATTTAAATTTTCTTCAACCCATTAATTTTCCAGACATTGGGACACTATTTTTTTCCTTAATCAACTAGCATGTCACTCCTAGTTTTTTACTTTTATAGTACGGCAAGATTGAGATGGCAGATCAGAATTAGATGCGCACTGGCAAAAAATCAAAATAGATAATATGGCAACACTGCACAAGTAAACACAAATAGATCACTGAAACAATATCATTGAAGTTCAGCCATTAACTGTTATAACTCCTCCCAACACATTAGTTATTTTTTTATGACAGAGATTAGTTTCTTTAACTGTTGTTTCTAATGTTGAGCAACACTTTCTACCAATTTTTTAAGGCCTGATGATAATCCTTGGGCCGAAACCGGTAGCATACTTTAATTTTTATAATATAAATAAAGAATTTGTCTTATGTTAAGTATTTTATCGTTTATGATTTAATGATTATAGTTTCAGAAACCAACATGATACCAATCACTTTTATGATTCTAGAGACAGTACAGTGGCGTCCTTATCCAAATACAAATTATCTAGTATCTTAGTATCATGATAAGATTTAGGACGAAAGATAAGTTACACAGATATGTGTTAAAAATTTAGATATGAAGATAACACTTATATTTAATTATTATTTTGAGTATTTTACTCACAGATATACAATGCAGTTTTTCTTATAACCTCATAACGGGTAAAATTTTTTGGTTCTTTAGTCAGCAAATTGATCTCTTTTATTATATCATTTAAAATCAGTTTTTATACTGTTAACTGACACAAAAGGAAATACAGGGTGAATCACAATGGCGGTTTATCTGTAAGGGCAGCCCATTGGTACAAGAAGAAACCAATTAAATAAATAAATAAATATAAAATAATGAGGTTCGGCACTTGGAGCTAAGGTAGTTCGGATCGAGATATTGAGACCAAAATTGGTATGTAAGATGTATCCCAAAAATTAGTAAATCGAATAAAAACACCCTCAAAGAATAAAGTTACAATTTTTCTTTATATTTATATTTTTCTATATAGCAACTATACTATTGAGAAAGTCTCTTTTCTTTTTAGAGATGTAGCATATAATATGTAAAAGCTTTTTTTGTATACAAGAGCTATTTTAGGCTAAAGATATTTCCATCGAAATACACTTTAAAAAAACAATGATTGTTATGCTATTTACTCGGTTATCATCAATTTATACAGCAACTAATAGAATCAGAATTTTACGAACTGCAAGGATACTGTAAATTATTATCGTTTCGTCAAAAGCTAAATTACTTATTGACTAGTTTACGGTTCGGTGTCAGTATGCCTTTTTTTTTCTTTGTCATTTTATAAAAACAAATTGAGGTTACATTTTTTATGATTTTTGTATTTTCACCTTTGTTGTTATTTTGTATTTATATTGATCGACCTAATATTATGGAAAAATAAAAGTAAGTTTAAGAAGATAACATAAAATTGGTAGAATTCAATGTTTCTTTTAGTATTGCAATGGGACCATGTTTCTTTATTTAAAAAATAAATGTAGGGGAAGCCGGAGCATAATGAGCACAGGGGCATGACGAACATTATCCCCAATTTTCTTGATAAAAACCATCCCCTGAGCCAGTTTACAAATGCCCTCTCACCTCACATACAGCAGTACCGTCTTGTCAAAGCATGTTCATAGCCGTCAGCGATGTTTATTTGTTTTATGCATATGTGAAGTAACAATTTGTTATTTTTTTCCACAAAATACTTAAAAGTGCTTGCAAAATTGTGCAGATATAACAAAATATAAGAAATATATGTACATATTCCGCTTAAATTTTTCTTGGGTATAGTACAAAACTATAAGGAGTAACAAAGAGAAGAATATTCATATGAAGCGAGAATAAGAGAAGTTGAAGAAGGCGTTTGCAATCCCATGACGCTGACTGATATCATCTGCCGACATACTCCAAGCACTGATATTTTACTTCAAACAGAGTGGGATTTAAGGCGAGCTCGCTTTTTATAAAGCTATCGCAGTTCCTCCTATTAATTGGAAAACCTCAAGTAAATTTAAGCATGTGATTTTTGTAGATAAATACAAAAAATTCGTGATACAGAGGAACTTTCCAGTGCGCTCATTTTACCCCAATATCGGGGCAGAACGAGCAAATATATGACATTTATTTTTCATTTGTGGTTAAGATAACCTTTGCGTTATTTCATTAAATTATACATATTTTTATTATTAAATCTGTAAGCAATGTAATACCACTTGTTATTTTTACTAAAGTTTATTTAGACGACAATTATATTTGTTTTTCCTTGATGTGTTCGTTATATCCCTACTTCCCCTATACGAATTCAGATAGAGTTATCTTAGCTAGCAGGCGATGAAATTGACCAGCAAAAAAGTAGATATGTAGGTATGCTAATTTATTTGTAGACACTAGAAATAACATTTTTAAATCTGACTTTAATTACTTTCTATGTAAATTTATAGATGGCACCAAACGCATTGCAACTTGAAAATGGCTTGAGATGAAAATATGGAGTAATATAAGAAAAATGTTTTTAAAATAGGCATCGTAAAAAATCAAGCATGTCGCCGTAGCTTACAATTATTATTCTTTGTGTCAATTTGGATTTAATTCGGATTCGCACGTAATTATCACGGACATGACTGCTATTTTTGTCTTTGTTGTTTGTTCATGGCCTAGATTAGAAACATTTTTTGTGAATCACTCATCTTTATATTTTTATTTAACACTTTTACATATGCTATATACTTTTTAGAAACAAAATAGTTTATTAATATTTAAAAAAATACAGTCTTCTATTTGAAATTAGGTTAAAAGTGAAATAAGTATATATATCACCGAAATCATAGCAGCCCAGGTGGGGCGTAGAGATTTTCATGAGTTTGGGGGAGGGCACAACCTGAAAAACGTTGAAAAGACCTGGTCTAATCAGCTGTTAAGAATATCAATTACAGCTAAATATTTTCTACAAATATTTTATTTGAATCAATTTTCCTATCTTCATTGTCAACGAAAATATTGGGAAAAAATCAAATTTTTTCTCTAGTCATAATATTCCTTAAAGAAGAAAAACGATCCCTATAAATTACCCCGTCAAATGCTCCGACTATGCCCAAATTCTAATCATCTCATCGCAGCAGGGATTAAACCTTGAGTTTAAAATTTGTTATTTCTCTTTTTATTCGTTTTTGTGGTTATCAAGGATACAATCACATACACACAAAGAGACATTTTCGCGAAAATTGTCAAACCGAATTGAGTAGACCCCAAAACGTAAAGATTTATCGAGGTAAAAAATCTTGATTCATATATTTTCCTTTTCCGTTACTGGTAAGTTAAAATTGTTGTTCGGATTTCTACCCTACTTGTTAGTAATTTCAAGCCCAGCCTGCTAATTTCATTTACAAAAACTATTTTTCTTAATTTCCAATACTCCCATATTCAATAATTTAATGATAAAAACAATGCCCACCAAACACCAAAGAATATGGAAGAATATGGACCTACATAACCTACATCTATGACCCTGTGATTTTCACATTTATGTGCCGAAAAAGTTGTCATAAAATTTCATGAGTAGGTTACGCAGTATGATATAAATACATGGAATATATCATGATGTGCCCCTTCAAAAATATATTTTGACCTAGGACTGTTTTCACCTCTGCGTAAAGCTCCAAGTAGGTTTACTTGACAGATTATATATTTTACTAGCCCTTAGTATGAGGATCAAAAGTCTTAAAGTAACGCCATCTACACTTTAAAAGAAGAATTAAAATTTATTTCCTTTGAAAAATTCACTTGTTTAAGAATTTTTTTCCAAAGTCTTATATTTTTAAAATAATGAAGACCAGCACAAGAGACAATTTCACTGACTAAAAACCCAAACTATTTTACTGCAAAACACACCCGTTATCAACCCTCCTCCACCTAATAGGTGAATTATTTGACGTCCCCGGCGTCTCCCCCAAACTATTAGTCTTAGTCCTCATAATCATCAAATCGGTTCTTATACTGGGCCGTCTCACGTTGGGCGTCACCACTCCACAAGCATCACTGAGTCTCCGCTTCACCGACAAATGGTACTTCTTGCTGTGATGACTCGGTACTGAGGGTGGTAGAGGACAGGGGGAACCGAAACTGGCGCTGACCCTCTTGTGATGGTTGGGCGCCATCTCTAGGGGGAGATTGGCTACTAAAAATAACTGATAGAAGACTTCGTCTACTTTGAAGTTTTTCTTGGCCGATGTTTCTACAAAGGCACAACTCGAATCTTGGCTATCGCAGAACGCTTGGGCTTCTTCTACTGTCACAGTCCTAAAAAATAAACAATGGAATTTAAGTATCGAAATTTAAACATATTTGCTTGATAACTGTGAAAGGTTATCCAACTTCTCAAATGTGCTCGAAGTAGTAACAATAAAAATAAACAAAATCTTTTACCACATTTAAATTTATTTCAAAATGAAACAGGAGTTTCAGGTAAATAGCCAATATCAATCATACAAAAAAGTACAATGATAACATAACAAATTAGACGATTAAAAAGTACATATCTTAAAACAAAAAATGAATTCAATTATGTGATTGTTCTTAGCATCACGACGTAAAAGTGAAGAACATAATAAGGAATGGGGGAAGAATAAAATAAAGGAATATGTAAAAAATAAAACATATATCAAATTAACATCCTGTATGTGAAATAAATTGTTTTGTTTAATTAAAATGGTAATTTCATATTTAGGTACTATAAACTCTAATTTCACTTCACGTTCCATATATATTGTAGTAACAAAAATGCTAAATTGTTATTTTAAAATAATTTCCAAACATTGAACTAGAGATTGAAATTGGAAAAATATTTTTCCAATTTTTATATTTTTTCATATTTTTTCATTTCTCATATTTTTTCAAATTTTTTCAAATTTTTTTATATATTTTTAATTTTTTTTAATATTTTTTCATATTCTTTCATATTTTTGCATATTTCTGCATATTTCTGCATATTTCTGTATATTTCTTCATATTTTTTACATAGTTTTTCATATTTTTGCATATATTTCCATTTTTTTTTTTTTTCATTTTTTGTCTGTTCTTATTTTTTTTACATAGTTTTGAAATATTGCATATTTTTATTATAAATATTTTAAATGATTGTCTATTCTAATTCTATGAACATATTTCATATTTGTTGTTTCTTTCGTCTTTAATACTTGAAGCCTTTGCAGCATTCAAGCGTTTGTATCAGTTACAATTCAAAGTGAATAACGCTTGATGTAACACCTCTTTCAGCTTCATCTCTCGAGTAAAAATTAGAGCACTGAAAAGGACTGCAACAATCAAACACCCTTTCCTGCAATTACTTTCACGGAGAGAATATAGAAACCTCATTCTCGGTCTTTCACCGCATTTTAATTCAGAACTCGATCTTTTGCATTGGCGCGTAGCAAAAAGTAAACCGCAGAAGGGCCTTTTCTCAAGTCGTCGATCGGTCACGTTTCTTCCTAAACATTTTCCTTCCCGTCCTAGACTTTTCATCGTGGGAGGAAATCAAAAGCGACAGCTCGCATGCCTTTTGATGCTCTTTTGTTCGGCTACGCGTTACCGCTCTACGATATTCCCTTGTTTGGGATTTCGTATCGTCGCAATCTGATGGACCGTTCTTTCGAACAAAGAATCATCTAGTGAAACGGTTGTTTATACAACTGATTACTGACACATGAGATATTTGGTTGGATATTTTGGTTTGAATTTTATTTAGAAACATAACTGAAGGGTTCGATTTAATATTCCGGCAAGCGAGCAAGAAAGAATAGGGGTTCAGGATATTCAATATGTTCTAATCGATATCTTGAGTTTATATCGCTACTTTGGAAGAAGACTGGCACAACTTTAAAGTTTGGTTTTGTACATCCCAAAATTAAGGAAATTTTATGTGAAATAGTGTCACTAAGATAATTGGCAGTTCCGTCTGCTAGAGAGCAGTTACATCAGTTTTGAAATACATATTCTAGGATACATATGTGCCCAGATGACGAAAATCAAATTGTTGTACAATGCTCTTGAAATTATCCTTCTTTTTTTTTCATGATTTTATCGTACAAAACGGACCTTACTAATGTGACGTTATTGGAGGCTGGTTAATTTAAGAGTTTATGGGTTAAGGGTTAGGGTAATTTGATAATAAATTTAGAAATAAAAAAGTACACTTAAGTTGTTCTTGTTCTTAAAAAATAAATTCTTCTTTTTGTAATCCTTTCTGTTTTTGATCTTCCAGTTGTTTTTGTCGATACGTTTAACCCTTAGGTGCCTATTTGGGGTCCCGCTGAGACCCCGATTCGGCATTAAGCGATATCAAAAATTTTGTTGATAAATACGATTGTTTTATAGAATGAAGCGTTATGAGAGAACCAGGCCACTAACACAAAAAGAACATGAAGAACTAATCTACGATATTGACGACTGAGATTCTGAAATGGAGTACGAAAGCGATGAAGAGTCGGAAAATGAGATGGCTCAAGATTTAATGACAGAAAATATGTCGGAAATGGAGGATAACTTAGAAATACAAAGTGAAGAGGAATCAGATGAATAACCGAGAGGACCTCAAGAAGATGCTAAGGAAGGAGAACCTACGGAACCTCAAGAATATGCACCCTTTTATAACCACTAGAAGGCGCCAAAGGAATATTGTAAATGCACTACAGATTACAGTAAAGACTGCAGTACATTCTTAGATATTTTCAACCTCTTTTTGACAACGGAAATGAAAGAAATTATCTGTCGTCATACTAATGAAGAAGCTACTAGGAATTTTGATGAGTGGAATACCAAAAATCCCAACAACAACAGACATTGGACAAATCTTGAGGAAGATGAACTTAACAGTTTTTTAGGTGTACTTCTAAAAGCAGGAGCACTAAGGTGTAGAAAGGGATCTACTAGGGAAATGTGGTCTACTAATATCTCCATACGTCGATCATTTTTCACAACTGCTTTAGCGCGGGATAGATTTAAGTAAATATCATTATTTTTACGATTCGATGACAAATCAACCAGAGCTGAGCAAAAGGAAGAAGACAAGTTAGCAGCAATAAGAGATATTTGGTACATGTTTGTAGATAATTGCAGAAAGGCGTTTGAACCGTACGAAAATATCACGATTGACGAATAATTAATGTGTCCAGGACAGTTGAGTTATCTATGTTTGCATTTACTAAAGAGCTAACGATGGTCCTTTATATCCCGAAAAAGAATAGGATGATACATCTTATTTCAAGCCAACATGATGATGATAAAATCTGTGCAGACAACAAAAATAAGCCACATATGATTTTAGATTGCAATGCAAGCAAGGGTGCCGTTGACAATGCCGATAAGCTCATTAGAGAGTATTCGTGCTCCAGAAGAACAGCTCGATGGCCGATACGATATTTATGAATATGCTAGATATTTGTGCTCTAAATTCTTTTATTTTATGTGTTGAAAAAAATTCTGATTGGCAAAAGAAAAATAGCTCGCGACGACGATTGTTTGGAGAATATGGAGAAAAGGTCCCACTATAAAAACCATAAAGAGCACGTAAAATCGGCTCTACGAGATTGTGGAATAGTAGTGCAAGATCAACATGTTCCTAAGCCAGCAACTCCGGCTATAAAACGAGCCAGATGCTATCAGTGCCCTCGAAAATTGGACAAGAAAGTTAACATAACGTGCGCACTATGTAGGAAGTTTGTATGCGAAATTCATAGAAAAAAAGAGCAAACAATTTTATGTACCACTTGTTCTTCAAACTGAAATATAAACAAACATTCAGTTGATTGAATTATATAAAAGTTTTACGTTTAGTTTTCATGGAGTAACATTTTACTTTCATTTTTTATTTTATAAGTTTTTTATTGCAAACCGCCATTATTTGCCTTGTCAACCATTCTATACTTTGTGTTAAAATTAAATAAATTTGTATAAATACATTAAAGTGTATTATTTTTCAAAAATGCATAAAAGTATTTGCAAAAAAGACATTTTTCACTGGGGTCCCTGAAGGACCCCGTACCGGCATGTAGGTTGATTTCAGGAGTACCGGCATTTAAGGGTTAAGATGTCATCATTAATTTTATCATTTCATATGTGGGTTTAAAACCTACACATCCATTATCCAAATCACCCCGCACTTTCCTTATGTAAAGTGGCGGCCGGTCAAAATTTCTGAAATTAAAGTTGGAGAATAAAAATTCCGAAACACTGGACAATTTTCTACTTTAATACCCCGTATATCGTACCAATACGATAATTATCGTACATCTGACAACACTGTTTTCACCGCTCACATGATGCTTTATAAATTTAGGCCAGTGACATGCGCAGCAAGGCCAAATTGTGAGAGTACTCCTACACAACTACTCCCAAAGTTACTGAATACGGGTCCAGTTGTTCGCGAATCGTCTTAAGGGGTAGCACAAAGTTGATCGAAAACATTTGATGTAATTGGAAATTTGATCAAAAATATATTTTGTCGAATAACATTTGATCGAAAATACATTTTATCGAATAATATTTAATGGAACATATATTTTATCAAAAAGACAATAGATCTAAAATTCATTAAATCGAAAGGACAATATATCGAAAATCAACATTAAAAAAGGTAAAATATAAAAAAATATCAAACGACACCATACAACCGTCCATCTCATCCCTATGAATAGGTTATGGTTAAGCTACGGTATGTCATGCGCAAAAGAAAATTTAAAGCTTCGCCAATCAGGTCATACCTTTAATTTCCTTGGCTTCCTGACGCTGACTTCTCTTCTTGGCGCGTCCACCCTACGCTGCAGGGGTCGTGGACTGTATTTTAGGGCTGATATTTGAATATTCGGGAATGTAGATTTGCCGGTTTATATCGAATGATCACAAAGCTTGAACACACGTTTGTACTCTACGACATTTGAGGCGACACTGATGTTCGCCCGGTTGAACAGGTTGCACTTAAGAATCATTCTCTGCCACGCGGATGTGATCTTTTACTAATTAGGGCAATACCGTCTTGGCGAAGTAATGAGAATAATATATATGTGAAATATTACGTTTCATACTAGATGATAATTTTCAATTTAAACTTATAATAAATAAGTGAGAACTTAACACCCTATTACCAGGGAAACTAAACTCAGCGGCTATCATCAAATCAGGTAGGTCCCAAACGATAGCTGCCTCATTTAACAATTTTTTTCCTTACAATACTATTAATTTACAAACTCATATTTTCAGAGCTAAACGATTATTTATCCTCATTGAGATTAAAGCATTGTGATTAATTCTCACAAAATATGTATTTCAGTAAGGTCGAGTTGTCACCCGATGGAAAATTTTAGGTAAATTATTTTAAGTTTTTTTTTAATTTACTCAATTTACCTAACCTGTGCGACCTGGAGCCTTCGCGGTTTGCCACGCAAAAAACAAACAAAAATAAGAAAAATTAAAAACCTTAAAAAATGTACAGAACCTTTGCGGTCGGGAGCCATTTAAATTTAACTGATTTCTCTCGCACAGATTAGGTAAACTAATTTGGTTGTTTTTATAAAAAATTCAACAAATTTACCTAACCTGTGAGGCCTGGAGCCGTCAAGGGTTGCTTCGCAAAAAAATTATACAAAAATAAGGAAAATTTAAAACCTAACTAATTTACCTAACCTGTGCGGCTTGGGGTCGTCGTGGGTTGCTTTACAAAAAACTACAAAAATGAGAAAAATAAAAAGAACTTAAATTTTTACCTGGGGCCATTTAAATTTTACTGATTGCTGTCGGATAGGTTAAGTAAATTAAATAAGTTTTTTTATATATAAAAACTCAACCAATTTACCTAACCTGTGCGGCCTGCAGCCATCGAGGGTTGCTTCGTAAAAAAAATATATACAAAAATGTGAAAAATAAAAAAACTTTTTACCGATTTACCTTACTTGTGCCATTTAAACTTAACTAACTGCTCTCGCACAGGTTAAGTAAATTAGTTTTTTTTTATTTTTGTATATTTTTTTGCGAATCAACTAGCTTTGGCTCTAAGCTGCACATGTTAGGTAAATTGGTTGAATTTTTTTCTAATCCTATGTATATTTGGTTTTTCGATCGATTGCTCTTTCTATCAAATCTATTTTCGATCAATTTTCTTTTCGATCATTTTTCTTTTCGATCAATTGTTATTCGATAAAATGTTTTTCGAACAAATATTTTCGATCAATTTTGTGGCACGCCCATCTTGAGTAATGCATGTTATTATTTGTTAAAACTGTCAAATTTCGGCAAGTTAAAAGCTTTCAATTAGAGTTACACCATTTTTCTCTAAAAAGAAGTATTGTTCAACATTTTAAATAACGTATTCTTTTTAAATGTGTTTAAAAAATATTTTTTCCTTCGACCACTTAGGAAAGTGACACATATTACACTATATAGTCCTATGGAAAGTGCCCTATATCACAAGCGTATGAATAAGAATTTACTTTCCACCCGTGTACGAATATGCTACTTTCCGCAGCAGCTGTCAGAAAATGTCAAACATCATTTCTATTTTGATCTATGTAATGTCCATATTAATACTTAATAATACTGTTAAATTATTGAAATTGTTGTAAAATAGATCCTAGATATTTATCTTTAACAATTATGAATAAAATAATTTTAAAATAACTAAGATATGTTTGCTCTTTATTCTGGTTAAACACATAACCGATTAGATCATTCAATTGACGCAAAGGGCCTATTAGCTCAGATGGTTAGCGCGTCAAACTTATTAACTTTGCCGTTTTGAGACCTGACGAGCGACCGCGTTCAAATCCTGGCTGGGCCGGAATTTTTTGTTTTTTTTTTTATTTTCTTTTTCGTTTTTAATTTTTTTTTTATGTTTAGAAAATTTGAAAATTGAATAAATACGAATATTGTTGATTATTTTTTTAAATATATTTTAATTATTATAATAATCTAGTTTTACATTTTTTGATGAAATTATTTTGTGGTCGTAGGAAAAATATTGTACATCACAATATTTCCCACTCATGTGAAAAATGTCACTTTCCACACTCGTAATGTAATATACTATTGTAGAATAATTATTTAGATGTCGTTATTTTCCAAAATTATTAATACATATTTTTACCTATTTATATCATATTTAGACCTGACCTCGTAGTTTCAAGGACCCCAAATGCGATAGAAAACACATTAAATCACCCAGAAGATATTATTAAAGCATAAAATCTCGTTTTACGAGTAACCACGCTGATATCATGAACTAATGGAGGTAACTAAATAAATTTTTGAAGAGCCTGCGGCTATTGGACCATTAAAGCTTGACTCTAAATTCTTACAATTTAAAGTGCAACCTGTGGTATCTATAAAGCTGAAAACTAAATTCTTAAACATTCAAGTAGCCCCAGTGGAGTACTCAATTTTTTTGAATATGCTGACACAGTTTATGTTTTATCAAAGCTCCATAATCTTGAATGTTTTATGTTTTTTATACATTATTTTTACACAATATTAACATAATTATTATTTACTTTTGATTAAAATTTTTAAATTTTCGCGTCTAATAATGGCTGCCGATTTTAACAAAGATACTCTAAAGTTAGGTCCTCCACCATAAAGTATAAGGGACTACCCCATTTTAACTCTAGAGCAACTATGCTGATGTGACTGTATAGTATCATATTCTATTTTGGAACTAAGGATTTTGTAATTTTTTTCGGATACTAACCTAACCTACAATACTGGGATGTTACTCTAAACACGATAAATATACAATTTCCAGGCAAATGCTATTAATTTAGTCCCAATAGCTACTTTATGGTGGCGACTTCCACCAAAATATCCTATCCTTAATTACATTTTGCCAATATGTAATATTCATGATACTATAAAAAGAAGGAATGAGATATTGGGGTTTCCGAGTTTTCCTCACCTGCAGTGGCGGTTTGCCCATAAGGGAACTTGGGCACGTGACCTAGTATAATGAACCAAAAAAAAAATAACTTACATATTTTATATTTTCCTCAATGCCTATAATGCCTATTATTATTTTATCTAATATTCAGCGCAACCCACGTTGGCACGACACTGGACAACCGGGCGTTGAGCGACGTTCCGAGAATTCCTAAATTAGATGGGCACAGGGCACAGTAAATGTGTGCCTCTGTTGTTTTCTCTATTATTATGATGCGAAAAACAAGGACAACGACAATATCGCTTAGCAAGAAATAAACACATGCGATGGGTTATACGTCACAAGCAGGGCGCTGTCTTCATCGTGACGTGCTTTACCCATGGCACAGATTACCTAGACCAGATCACAATGACCAGATACGAATACGAATGTACGCAGCGGCATCTTTACCGGCTCCCACACAAAGGTGATGTAGGTTTCGGATTAAGGTGCGCGTTTGTTGGACCATGATAATAATTTATTTATTGTTATAATGAAACCATTGGAATAGTTAAGAAATAAAACTACAAAGAAAAATATGATAAAAAAAAATCAAAAATATTTATAAATGGGACAAAATTTTAATTTTTCTTTTGGTTTTGTCTGACTTTTTCGAGGATTTCAAATTTTTGCATATTTAAGAGTATAAAAAATTCTTATAAATAATTTAATGGTGTACATTTTTGCAAATTGTTGGCAAGGATGGCCAAATTCTATTTTGCTCATCTCAAAAAAGTATGCGTTGGAAATTTCAGGCTTAGTTGACAACATATCAAAATAATTATATAAATATTTTTCTAATTTGAAAATATAAAAGAGAAATTTTTCGCTGGAAGATTTTAAATTGCCAAACACCTTTTCTTTAGAGTCGTATGCTTTAAAATGCGTTAACAAGTTAGAATTGTTAAGTAAATTGCATTCTTCTGAGAAATTTACACAAATTTCGCAAGAGTGGATATGTAATGATTTTTGATTAAATAATAATAATAATAATAATAATAATATAACTTTATTCATGTAGGTATACAATACAATATAATATAAATAATTTTAGAAACAATTAAACATTATTTACAAGAATAAAGTAAGAAGCAATAAGTACGTGAGTACTTGTTTCGCTGTACACAATATACACTATTATCTAATTATCCTAATTACATGAATTAATTATTCTAATTACGGTAAAAAAAAAAAATTAAAATATATATATATATAATTATATTTATTTAATAATAGAAGAAAATAGATAATGTTAATGTTATATCCAAGTATGTCTAATCTGGCTAGTTTTGTCAAGTCATGTAAGTATGTATAATCCGGGTAAGTGTTTCTTATTTTGGAAATAGCAAAATTCTAATTTTTTTTTTTTAATAACATTTCATAAGTTTTTTTTTTTTTTTTTTTTTTTTTGTTAATAGATTTTGGAATTTAGGTAAAACTTATCCTAAAATATTAGATATGAATTGTCTGTGGTTTTCCATTATAAACAACTTCAGCTTTGTTTTAAACAAATTTTTATTATTTATTCTTTTTAGTGTTTCAGGCAAAGTATTGTAACATTTTAAAGCGACATAAGAGTATGCTCGTTGAGAAATTGATTTTTTAACTATTATTGGGTAAGTGTGAAGATTGTAATTTCTAGTGAAGTGGTGGTGTTCGCGATTGGTAGTTTTTTTATTTCCAAAATGGTATTTAACATTGGTACTAAAAAAGAGAAGTTGTTTGACATCAAATACTTTACTTTCTGCGAATAGATTTTCGGTTGGATATCTATAGAGTTTGCCCATTATTAATTTTAGAAATCTTTTTTGGATTATTTCTAACGGTGTTAAGTGAACCTTTAAAGCAGAACCCCAAGCTGTTATTGCATATCTCAGGTGACTTTCAACAAGTGCTGAATATAGTTTTTTTAACTCATGCTGCGGTAGGCATTTACTAAGCTGTTTAAATTTATGTAAAATTGACTGTAACTTTTTAACAATGTAGTTTATCTGGATATCCCATTTTAAATGTGTATCGATATGCACTCCCAAGTATTTCATTTCTGAGACCGATCGTATATCTATTAAGTTAGCACTTGTAGGAAATTCCAAAGTTTGAAAAGGAGAAGCCCCTGTGACATTACAACTAAAAGGTAGAAATTTTGTTTTGTCCAAGTTAACAGTTAAAAGTTTGTTATCAAGCCAATTTTTTATAATGGTGAAATCTATTTCTACTTTTTTCTTTAGCTCTAACCAATTGTTTGCCTCATAAAAAATTGCGGTGTCGTCGGCATAACCAATTATATATCCAGATCTATTTAATTGAAATATATCATTTATATACAAATTGAACAACAAGGGTCCCAAAACTGTACCTTGGGGTACGCCACACTCTATGTATTCAAAATTGCTATATTCATTACCTATTTTAACTAGCTGTTTTCTCTCATTCAGATAACTCCTAAATATTTCTAGGCAATTTCCTCTAATTCCAATATTTTCCAAAGTTTTCAGCAACAGGCGGTGATTAACCGTGTCAGCCACATACATAGTTAAATGCATTTTGAGTGGTCACATTTAGCTCCCTGTAGTGACATTCAGAAATCGTTATTGCCCCAACTGATTGTTTTGAAATATATTTAATTTTTATTAAGCGGAGAACTTGTTTTCCTAAGGGAAAAAAGAATCCCGGGATTCCTTTCCAGTGTGTGCCCCACTGCCGCTAGCGCCCACAACCCGCCACTGCTCACCTGTAAGTCAAATGGCACCATCAATCATCTTTAAGTGGCCCCGGAGCGCCACGGAAAATAATAATAATAGCCGTCCCTTTCCCTGGACAAGTTTTATTTATTACGCTGATTGATACTAAATCACGGTGACATATTCTGGCGTGGAGGCGAATTTAAGGTATCAGCTGATCGAAAACTGTACGCGGTCAATCAGATATTCCACACCACAATACGTCATGCGCGAAGAGTAACGTGTGTATGTACAAATCCCTTTTTGTTGTAAATCAAAAGGTAATTAGGTGTACTTCTGTTCTTACTGTATTTTGCGATACATTTTAACCTATCTGGAAAAAAATTATACTTTTTAAAGAATTTTTCATTTATTCTTTTAAAGAACGTTTTCATATCTACTTAATTAGGTGAACAAAGGCATAAAAAGAGATCTTTTTAATTTGTTAACTATTTGGATTAAGTAAAATGGACAACATACAAAGAGCTGGCACTGGTAATATTTGTGAATATTAACTGTATTACTAAACAAGCAAACTAGAATGGCAAATATCACCGGCTTAAAACAGAACAACAAAGATTGGCATATAATCCAGAGAGCACAAATACGTCTTATGGACGTTTTAAAAACGTCTTCCTTGGACATTTAGGGCATCCTTGCCATGTCCATTTCACAGACGTGGACGTCTTATAAACGTCTTTTGAATATCCATTGGTAATAATCAAAATGTCTTAAGGACGTCCATTTAAGAACATTCCATGGACATTTTACAAGCTCAAATAGAGAAATGCAGGATATTTTAGGAAATTAGTGAAAGTAATGAACATTTCAAAATCTTTTATTTGGAAAAAAATATGAATATTTATTAAAACATTTCTCGAATTCATCGCAACTTTCCTCTACTTTGCCCTTTTCAACGATGCCTCGATTGACAGCAGTTGGGTTTTTTCTTGATTTGGCCATATTTGCCTTTTCAGCTGAACCTAAAGATAATTTAATTGCTTATTCAAAATTAATGGCAGATCAATAATAAATTCCAATCTGGTTGTTTAAGTTTGCCCTGATAAACATTATGAATTCACTAACCTTTTAGCTTTGTAGTATTCACTGGAAAACTTTTACCTTCCTTAGAGATAAAAATAATGCAAACTGCAAAAATTATTAATCAATCACAAACTCACAGAATCGAATCACAGTCAAATGTCGAAATGATAGAACTTGTGCTCGTATATGTACGAATATTCCATCGAATCATGAACATTGAACACCAGTCTCATGTTTTTCCTCTTTTTAGTAAATTTTGAGCCCTGAGCATATTTCAGTACTTGAATCTAAATAAATATTAGTTATATGTCACTTGTCACCAATGTCACCTTCTTGCAATGAACTTTCATTCGTTTTTTGTCCCTTCATTTAGATATTGGACAATGCTATCTTTAATTATTTTATTATTATTATTATTATCTCATTATATATGTTGTTTATATAATATAACCAAATAATAATATAATGCGAATGTTAATCCATGGAAATATAATATAGCTCGTAGAATTGACATTTTACGGATATCTTTTTCTTGACGTCCCGAGGGTTTACTAAACTGGACTTACTTAAAACGTCCAGAATTGGCTCTGGACGTAAATACGGTAAATGGACTTGAACTGGACGTCCTGTGGTATCTGGGAAGGTATTTGTCACTATAAAGTTGCAAAATCAAAGTTTCTGACACTCTTAGTGGCCTTAAGTCAAAATAAAATAAATTCCAAGTGATGGTTACTGGAACTATTCTGGGACATTTCTGCGTATCTTTTTACCCAGTTACTTTATTTAGGCACATTAGAGGCACTGGTGGGTAACATTATCTGATTCACTAGTACTATATAGTTTTTGCCACCATAGAGCAAACATAAAATGATAGTTCCCAGTTCCAGTAACTATCAAAATGCTACTTTGACTATTCTAGGAACTTTTTGCCTCTCTATGTACCTAGTTACTTTATTTATGCATATTAGTGACACTGGAGAGTGGCAGTAACTGGTACTATATAGTTTGGGGTGCTTACAGTTCCAATAAATGGTATCGGTGTACTAATATTTACTTCAAAAGCACCATTAACGTAGCCATATACTCAATAAAGGAAATAACGTTTCGTAGCAAAACCTAAACCGAAAGGATCTAGTACCATGGGTATTACTTGGGCTGCCATATGGAATAAATCTAATAATTTGAATAAGACTAGAGAGTATTGTCGGAAATATATTCATAAAACAGGACTTCACAAAGTACCGAGAATTCCTAAATTAGATGGGCACAGGGCACAGTAAATGTGTGCCTCTGTTGTTTTCTCTATTATTATGATGCGAAAAACAAGGACAACGACAATATCGCTTAGCAAGAAATAAACACATGCGATGGGTTATACGTCACAAGCAGGGCGCTGTCTTCATCGTGACGTGCTTTACCCATGGCACAGATTACCTAGACCAGATCACAATGACCAGATACGAATACGAATGTACGCAGCGGCATCTTTACCGGCTCCCACACAAAGGTGATGTAGGTTTCGGATTAAGGTGCGCGTTTGTTGGACCATGATAATAATTTATTTATTGTTATAATGAAACCATTGGAATAGTTAAGAAATAAAACTACAAAGAAAAATATGATAAAAAAAAATCAAAAATATTTATAAATGGGACAAAATTTTAATTTTTCTTTTGGTTTTGTCTGACTTTTTCGAGGATTTCAAATTTTTGCATATTTAAGAGTATAAAAAATTCTTATAAATAATTTAATGGTGTACATTTTTGCAAATTGTTGGCAAGGATGGCCAAATTCTATTTTGCTCATCTCAAAAAAGTATGCGTTGGAAATTTCAGGCTTAGTTGACAACATATCAAAATAATTATATAAATATTTTTCTAATTTGAAAATATAAAAGAGAAATTTTTCGCTGGAAGATTTTAAATTGCCAAACACCTTTTCTTTAGAGTCGTATGCTTTAAAATGCGTTAACAAGTTAGAATTGTTAAGTAAATTGCATTCTTCTGAGAAATTTACACAAATTTCGCAAGAGTGGATATGTAATGATTTTTGATTAAATAATAATAATAATAATAATAATATAACTTTATTCATGTAGGTATACAATACAATATAATATAAATAATTTTAGAAACAATTAAACATTATTTACAAGAATAAAGTAAGAAGCAATAAGTACGTGAGTACTTGTTTCGCTGTACACAATATACACTATTATCTAATTATCCTAATTACATGAATTAATTATTCTAATTACGGTAAAAAAAAAAAATTAAAATATATATATATATATATAATTATATTTATTTAATAATAGAAGAAAATAGATAATGTTAATGTTATATCCAAGTATGTCTAATCTGGCTAGTTTTGTCAAGTCATGTAAGTATGTATAATCCGGGTAAGTGTTTCTTATTTTGGAAATAGCAAAATTCTAATTTTTTTTTTTTAATAACATTTCATAAGTTTTTTTTTTTTTTTTTTTTTTTTTTTTTTGTTAATAGATTTTGGAATTTAGGTAAAACTTATCCTAAAATATTAGATATGAATGAATGAATAAATAAATATTAGTTATATGTCACTTGTCACCAATGTCACCAATGTCACCTTCTTGCAATGAACTTTCATTCGTTTTTTGTCCCTTCATTTAGATATTGGACAATGCTATCTTTAATTATTTTATTATTATTATTATTATTATTATCTCATTATATATGTTGTTTATATAATATAACCAAATAATAATATAATGCGAATGTTAATCCATGGAAATATAATATAGCTCGTAGAATTGACATTTTACGGATATCTTTTTCTTGACGTCCCGAGGGTTTACTAAACTGGACTTACTTAAAACGTCCAGAATTGGCCCTGGACGTAAATACGGTAAATGGACTTGAACTGGACGTCCTGTGGTATCTGGGAAGGTATTTGTCACTATAAAGTTGCAAAATCAAAGTTTCTGACACTCTTAGTGGCCTTAAGTCAAAATAAAATAAATTCCAAGTGATGGTTACTGGAACTATTCTGGGACATTTCTGCGTATCTTTTTACCCAGTTACTTTATTTAGGCACATTAGAGGCACTGGTGGGTAACATTATCTGATTCACTAGTACTATATAGTTTTTGCCACCATAGAGCAAACATAAAATGATAGTTCCCAGTTCCAGTAACTATCAAAATGCTACTTTGACTATTCTAGGAACTTTTTGCCTCTCTATGTACCTAGTTACTTTATTTATGCATATTAGTGACACTGGAGAGTGGCAGTAACTGGTACTATATAGTTTGGGGTGCTTACAGTTCCAATAAATGGTATCGGTGTACTAATATTTACTTCAAAAGCACCATTAACGTAGCCATATACTCAATAAAGGAAATAACGTTTCGTAGCAAAACCTAAACCGAAAGGATCTAGTACCATGGGTATTACTTGGGCTGCCATATGGAATAAATCTAATAATTTGAATAAGACTAGAGAGTATTGTCGGAAATATATTCATAAAACAGGACTTCACAAAGTACCTAAATATACATTAATGAATAAGTATACTTGTATTTTAGAGTAATTCAAAGAAAGAAAGAAAGAAAGAGAGCTTTTATAAAGTTTGACTCAAAATAACAGTCAAATTTGCAAAAAGACAAATGATATGGGGTTATACAGTGAGCATTATAAATCTTACCCCCTATCTAACTCGCTACTGGAGTCTTGTTAGAAAAATCGCCGAGACACATCGATTTTTGATTTCTATAATTTACATTTTTGTATGAATAGTTTACCCTTAATTTCATCCCTTACTGGAGGGGAGCAACCCTTTCAAAAAATTTAAATGGCATGGGGTGGTGAGTGATGATAGCTCATTTAAAAGGGGGTTTTATTCTCTATTTAACCGTGCAAAAAATTTTGAAATTTGCTTCATTAATTCTCGACTAATTAGTGTTTCAGAATAACAGAAATTAACGTAGCGCACTCATCCTTAGAATTAAAATTCGGCCCTGCATGATATCGGTTTTGGTTCAAACGTGAAGTAAGACTTGTCATTAGATAAGGTCACTGTTAGTTTAGTTTTTTTCCTATTTGTGATGTTTTGTTATTTTTAAACATTAATAAATCAACACGTAATGAAGCAAATTTCAAAATTTTTTGCTCGGTTGAATAGATAATAAAACCTCCTTTCAAATGAGCTATCACTCACCACCCCATGCCATTTAAATTTTTCGAAAGGATTGTTCCCCTACATTAAGGGATGAAATTAAGGGTAAAATATTCATACAAAAATGTACATTGTAGAAATCAAAAATCGACGTGTTTTGATGATTTTCCTAACGAGTTAGTTAGGATGGGTAAGACTTATAATGCTTACTGTATGTCTGCTAGTGGTTTAAGAGAACTAGTTTTTAGTTAGCGCTGTAATATATCAGGCGATTTAAAAAAATTAATCGAAAAATTTTGGCACGAAATGATTACCTTCTAAATAATCTCCAAAAAACAATAACGGATTTAAGAGCCAAATTAAAACAAATCTGGGAAACGATTACTCTTTAATTTTGCGAAATCGCAGTCAAAATCAAAAGGAGATCTCATAAGTTATAATTTTTTTGTATTAATTTACTGAAGTGTTCCAATATTTAATCAGAACACCATAAATGCATGAAAATTGTATATTCTTGAAAATTTACTGTATATTTTTGCATTTTTATATCATTTTGCATATTTAGATATTTCAGAGGGATCATTTGAATTCTCAGGCACAGAGAGTAACGTTGGAGTACATTTACAAAATTCGACGAGGGGGAAATTGATTTAATTAGAAAAGAAGTATCTAGAATTGCCCAAGAAAACTGGTAAAAAATAATTAAAAAAGTGATTATAATACTGTTATATTAATTGTGAAAATACATTATGAATGAAGATAGTGATAGTGAAGCAAAGGAGTATTAGAAGAAGTGGAAGTAGAATTAGAACAAAATTTATGTTTATTACTTAAGTGTGCCTTTAATAAACTTTATTATGTAATTTTTGTTTTATTAATAATAATGTAACCGTTATTGTTTGTATTTTGATGTTAAGTATTTTAATTTATTGATCTTTCTTTAACTACTAACCTTCCCAAACCTTTATCTATCCATACTATGGAATAAATGTCTTAATAAATGATATTCGCTGGAAAATAATAATTTGTAATACAAATTATTATTAATTGATAAATTTAATAACGATAGTATTCTTTTAAAAATGCACCCCCTTATATAATAGTTAAACGTAAGCATTATAATTATTTAGGTAACACAAGTTACATACCTACTCTCTATATATGTTTCTTTTGGAATACTGGTTACTGTTTAATCTCAATAAGGGACAAACGAAGACATAAGTGGATAACGGTGTCATGTCATCTTTCAAAAAATGATTTTTATAGCTTTATATACGTCATATATGCTGTATTTTTTGTTTGCGATAGTTCTGATTTTTAATTTGTGATAAGTGATATTCCTAAGATATAAAGGTATCATGAGCCCAGGGGCGGTTTCTCCATTGATTCATTTGTGCAGTAAACACCCAGTTCAATTTCATAAAAACACATTATTTTAAAATTACATAAATAACATAAAAATTTAATTTTAATATTTTCATACGTGTTAATCTATATTTTTTGGTACATCATTGTCCTCTGGCTGATCACATCTCTGTGGCACAGTATACATAAGTATCCTGTGTATGTGGCGCATTATAATGAGTGAGCCTAACACGAGTAAGACGATATGGTGAATGCATATAGCTAAAAAGAGAAGAAAACACGCCAACAGATTCTTCAAACTGTCAAAGAACACATTAATTGGCGCGCCGCTCACAAACAACGTTGCCAAACCAATATTGCCAGTCTAGTACAATTTACAATTGCACTAGATGTAGTACATTCTGCGTGTTTACGTGTAAAAAATATATATTGTGTTCCTTGTTTGGGTTCGTTATCAATAAAGACCCTTTTTTTCCCCTTCAATGAATTAGATATCACTGCAAATAGCATTCGAAAAATCTGATACATTTAAGGAATCTGGTACATTTTTTAGACAAAGCTGGTACATAACAAAAACTTATTCTGTCAACACTATACCAAATAAAACAAACTATCATTTTGTTTTCTGTCATTATCCCGTCGTTATAAAAAGGTTTTAATAAAATTAAGATTATTTTATTATTTGTGATCATTTAAAAAAATGTGTTTAATTGAGAACTGCAACTTTAATAAATTGAAAGGATGTACGTCAATTTAACGTTTGTTCCCGAAACATTTCTTTAAGGCAAGGTAAATAAGAACTTTTTAAGGTTGGGTTGTTTACCTTTAATAAAGTTTTACGAATGTACTTTAATTTATATTTTGTTTTAGTGCCTAAGACCATCCAAAGAATAATTCAAAATGGTCTATTTTGTACCCAATTGTAAACACTATGAAGTAAGAAGTAAGCAAAAATGTGTAATTTTTTTCCCACAGAACCCACCAAAAGGAAAAATTTTACTATTCTGATGGTAACTTCTTGACATCATTATGGAAATGGAAATGTACAATAAAAATTTGATAAAGATAAAGAGACAAATAGTTTTTCACTTTAAAATTCTGAATCGGAAAAATGGATCAACCAGTTAATTTAATATAATCGATGAGACATTTTACCTAAGAAATGGTATGTACATTTAAATAATTTACCTATATAAAGTTATTATCAATCGTGTTACCCTCTAACAAAGATCGTTTGTTGCATACAAACCAGAAATATTTTATTTAAATGACATTTTTTTATTGCCATGTTTGTATAATTTAGTATTTTCAAAAATATTAGATGTTATGATAATTTGAATCACTACAGGTATTAAATAAGAATAAGGCTATTGGTAAATTAGTTTACAGTTGGTAATAAAGAATGTCTCGAAAAAAGTCTCTAAATAAAAATCAAACATAAATTGTGATTTTAATTAGGCACTTAACAAGTCACATCCCACATATCTACATGCTCTAGCTCTAAATGATTAAACTTACAATAAAAACTAAAAAATGGTAGGTTAAGTTTCATATAAAAATTTTTACACAAAAATCAATGTCAAGCTTTCTACATAACCTGATATATATTTAAAAATAATCTCAAATTATGAAGAAAAGTCTATTTACTAACTAATAATATTTATAGATGGTTTTCAACGTATTAAAAACTAAAATATTCATTTATTAATAGTTGTAGTGCTTGAAAACAGTATTATATTGATAATAATAACTACACTTAATACAAACTAAAATAATAATAAAACAGCGATATTTTCTCTTGTACAAAGTTTTGATCCGAACTTACAAATGATAAAATTATTGGAAAAAGTGAACACCCATTTTAAATTACCACGAGCCGCCACTACATGAGCCATATTTGATAGTGCAATTGTAAAACTTTAAACTCGTTTTTTCTCGTTTTTTCAATTTTGTCATGACGATAGTAAATTTCTTTGTCTATATAAATTTTCTAAGGGGGGTGGTAGAGGGCTTAAAACGTATTTCTAAAATTTCTAAAAAAATGACAACCTGTGTATCTATATGCTTAAACTCAGCTTTTAATGGGTCTAGCTAATTAAAATTTTACATTTAATTTTATTTTTAGCTATTTTGGGGGCTGGTAGAAGGCTGAAAATATAATTTTAAAATTGTGAAAAAAAAATTACAAGCAGTTTTTATAATGAAAATCAGATTTTAAAATCTAAAGCAAATTAAAATTTTACTTTTCATTTTTTCGGTCCAAGAAGAGCAGGTTTACTTATAAAAATAGAATTTAGATAAACTAACAACCTAGTAATAGTTTTCTTTTGGTCCTTATTTTCCATTCTAAATCAGCAAAAAATATTTAAAACGACAAAATAACCCACTTACTTAAAAACTAAATAAATTTAACAAGCAATATAAACACATGTCAGTAATGTTTTGCCAAAACACAATTTTATAAATATTTTAGTCAAAATTCGTTGTTGCGGGACATCGCTCTGCTTGTCCCCCAAATATTCACTCGTTACATAAGATACAGCATTTCGTAACTGGCTGGATAAATAGTTATTTTGTTTATATTTACTAGCACAAATAAGATTTAACAAGAAAATGATGTAGCTCCTTTTTTGTTTTGAGTATTTTACGATGTATAGCACTTTTTTACTTAATATGAGAATGTTACACTCACATAATATGGCCTACCATCATTTTCTAAAAACATTTTCCAAAATTCCAGCAAATTTAATTGTTTGCGACAACTTTCCGCTAACCCACAACCCGTAAATAAAATTATGAAACACGCAGACAGATAGTTCAGTGAAAAACAAAAAATGTCCAGTCATGTAATTTCAGTAATAAGCTAAACAAACATGTTATGCACAGTTAAAGGACTGTATGGTATTTTCCGGTTATCCCATTGGCTGTGAACGGTAATTCTGCACCGAGATCCTGAAAGGAAACATTTCCTTAATTAAATTCAACATGAGTCTAATTGCTGTGCCAACTTGAGCGAACACATGCGAGTTGAATAATACCTGCAGAGATTCGTTATATAGTCATTTGAACCACGGATAATCCCCATCGAATCAATACAGTGGCGTGACTAATCTAGTTTGAAAATCGAATAAGAAACAATATTGTTTTTGTAACGTTTATTCATTTAAACAGTTTATTTATTTTCACTAAGACTATCAATTTGTTTGTACAAATTCAACACTAATTTATTGACAATAGTTACCTTAACAACACAAGTTTTATTGTCAAACAAATAGCTTTATACAAATGTTACGCTCCAGACTTGTTTTAGAAATTCTTCCACTAAGAGTTAAAACCTCCACCAGGCACATCCGATAAATGCTATAATTTTATTAGTAGGCTGAATGATTTTTTCAACTGTCGATTACGAAAAATAAACTTGTCTATAGTGGGTTTTGAAGGTTAACTTATTCTATCGATTAATATAGGATATCAATAAAGTGGATGCTGTAAGAGGCCCAAATAAGGCATCGAGGTATACATTAAGACCTCACTGATCAAAAATTGCTCGCACATTATAAAATACATACTTTTTATGTAGCATTATTTTCTACCAATTATCCAGGGGTGTCAAACTCAATTTGCCTGAGGGCCATTTTTTTTTTCGAGGAATGCTTGGAGGGCCGGTTTAAAAAAAAATTCTTTTATAAAAACGCAAAACTTTATTTAAGAAAATCTTAGCGAACTGAACTGAGACTTGAACTAGTTTGAGAGTGAGAGTTGCGCGGTAACGAGTTAGTTCGTGTTCGTCCTCGACCATCTCCGTTCGGCGCGTTGCCATGATGACGCCACGATGAACGACCGTGGCAGTCGCGGGCCGGATCCGAATGTCTTGGGGCCGGTCATGGCCCTAGGGCCGTATCTTTGACACCCCTGAATTAGACTGTTTGTCAAAAAATCCAATATGGCAGACGGTAGGCACATAAATTTTGTTTACAATATTATCAAAATATTTTTGTACGTTAACAGTTTGTAAAACGGCAATTTTGTCATTTTTAGAGTGAATTTAGTTTGTGATTTTGATATGTGTTACTCTTAGTGTAAAGTGTTAACTATAGTTGTTTTAGTTCGAGATATTGGAAGTATAGTGTTAGAAGTTGTTGGGCTAAAACAGTGTGTAATAAAAATAAAATATATTGTAATCCACTAATTTATTTTTGTTTTATTTTATTTCTTGCTTCAAACACTATTGGCTTTTAGCATCTATGAGTTGTTTAAAAAAGTTGCAATCTAATATACGAGTAATATATATCTCCGTATCTTTAGCTCCATTGTGCAACCTCTTAAGTTGATAGGCACATTCTAGATCATGAGCCAACCTATATATTTAATGTAGTTGACAACGTCGCCAAGAGATGTGTTCAAAAATGACAAGCATTTTTTAACAGATACATCAGTTACTCACCTTGAATAAGTAATAAAAAGAAAGGTAACATAAAAATAACCTCTTAGTTCATTAGTCAATTCATAGTATGCATTACCTAATTTAATGACATAAAATAAAATAAAAATCATGTTTTAATCACATAAAAAAAGAATATAGAATCATCCTGCACATACACAATGCAAAAGTTATTTTTAGAATCAACTCATTACATCAACAAATATAAGAAATTTCCATAGCAACAAGCTTTGAACTCCATGAAAATAAATTCGCACAGTAACAAGAAACCGTTAGAACAATAGGTTTCTATCTTAACAATTCAACCCACATCTTTCTCTCTCTTCATATAAGTCTAGTTCCGTCACTCACATTATAGTACGTAAATGGGATGTTCAAAATAAATTAGCTAGCAATGCCGTCTCTCTCGCCGCCTATATTCTATCGGCCAATAGAAATTTAACACGATCAGCTCTGGCCAAAGCTCTTCAATCGTGGAGCTCGGTCTAGAATCAGAATCTCACTCAACGTTCAATTTTTCTCTTGCCACATTCTCGCAACAAAATAAGATATTATAAGCCAACGTTTAATTACAAATATTATGTAAACTAGAAGATTAAGAACAATGTTCACAAATGTTAAAGTTTCTCAAGATTTAAATAAACACGTTAAAGGTAGGTACATTTTTAAATTTAACATCAGTGAAGGTACATGCAAAATTCAGAATTATTTTTCTACAAGAACAGTCCACTACAGACAGGAAACCCTGTGCAAGACGTGGAAAGTAAGTAGGGAAAATCCACTAGCGTGCAACAACGTACTTCTTTTATATTGGCCGGAGTTAGCCAATTTTTGCCAAACACAAATCTTCCAATAAATGAGAGCGTCGAGCAATCGAAGAGGATATGCTCGAACGTAGCATTTTCTTGTTCGTACCGCCTGCATAGTGCAGATTCTGACAGTCCCATGTAATGGAGATGACCAGTTAGAATTCCGATAACTAGGTGCAGATTCTATCTAGTCATAGTCAAGTGTTTGTTTGCTGTAGTATTGTCAGGACAATTTAAGAGCTCCCTGGAAACCCTGCAGCTTCTTGTTTCATCTTATCTTTCCTTGAATTTTACAATAAAATGTTCTTTAATTAGTTTTGTCACTACCGATGTTGTCAGTCCACTAAGAGCCAGGTCTAAAAAGTATTTGGTTGGCTGCCTTCTTGGCTAGTGAATCAGCAAGACAGTTACCTTATAATGTTGCGTGATCTTTGATCCATCTTAAAGTGACCGCATTGTTGATGGATTGTTCAACAAAAGCTTCCTGAGATTCTATTACTAACCCTAAGTAAGTTCGTGGTCTATTCTGGGTAAATAGTAATTTGTCTTCTATCTGTATAGATGAATATGTTCCTTCCAGTGATGTTGATTCTGGTAACTTTTTTTTGCTGCACATAAGCTCAATTTAAACTACTTTGGGACTATTTTTTGTTTAGGATTAAGAATCTGGAGTATATTCCACATCCTTAGCCTTGTTTTGTTTTAGAATTGCCAGTGTAGATATGAATGGTTACCCACCACTTTTGGCTCTTCTATTTGTTCTGTTATAATTTTATATACACCAAATTCTACATCAGGTTCTATTCCAACCGTGCGGAGGCATATCATTGTCAAGGGGAGTATGACTAAGAATGACTCTATGGCTCTGGTTGATATGGTTTTCGTGGCTCCTCTTATACTGAGACATGCTTTTCTTTGAAAAATACAGACTATATAATATACCTAGTAAGTCTATATTTAGTTAATTAAATTTATGTTTTATAAAAACTTTACTGTTTTCTCCTCATTTAGATGATTTTTGGGTAGATACTGCATCTGTATCTCCCTCCCTGATATTATTTTCAATCCATTAGTTCCGTTTTCATTTAAATGTTTCAAATAATGGCGTCGCTCTGAAAGCACTCAAACGGTAGATTAGCCCAGCGCTAGTTTTCACTGTTCGGTCAAGAGAGCGTGTCATTTTTTTCACTCCTGTATTCTGTGTTTATGTGTTTCAAGTAATAAAGTGTTTTTTTTTTGTCAATTTTATCAGTTTATTTAATCTCAGTTCTGTGTACAATCGAGTACAAAAATACAATTGATTACACTATTCCATAGCAATATTATCGAAACATTACACGCGAAACAGTTCGGTTGAATATGATGTGTATAGTTAAAGTCGCGAAAATATTACCTACTTATGACTATCACGTTAGCATACATTTTTTCACTTGGATAAGTTTAGAGTTGGGTTTGTCCCACTGAGATTGTCATGCTTTAAAGATATAACTATTAATTACCAGACGTAGGTCTGTGTCAACGGTGTTTGTTAGGGTATTCGCCTCAAAGATTGATGTGGATGTTTGGCCTAAGTGTTATCTGCTTTCTCGTTTCCCTCAGTTACTGTATGTGATATAGTCCATTTAAAAAAATGGTTTTAGTGAATTTCGTGTAACTCATTTTTTTATCAAGCGCAGGATGACCAGGTTATATGTCTTTTAGTGCCAAAAGTACACTTAGGGAATATATTACAACTAGACAAGACTGCGGCTTACTTTCTTTAAGAAATAGAAGATATTTAAGAATTGCAGTTAATTCAGCAAAGAATATGGTTGTATTGGATTATTTTTTAAAGAAAAACTTCCTAACAAAAGTTGTAAATGCTGCACCTGCTCCTTTGTCTGTCTTAAAACTATCTCAGTGAAAATAATTTTGCAGTGATAAAAGGATTGTAGGTAGTTTTGGAATGTTCGTTTGAAAAGTGTGGGATTTGGTTTAGTTTTCTTAAGGATGTTTAACCAAAAGTTACAAGATGGAAGAGGGAGAGTCTATGTGGTGTATTGCTAACTTCCTTCTGGATATTATAGGTGATAGGAAACTTAGAAAAAGCAAACCCAAGATAAAAATAATAACGCCTGACACGTTCATATATTGGGAGAGCTATGTTTTTTACCATTAGTAAAGGTATCTTTAGATCTTGTAGCAAATACATACTTGTGTACCAAATACTCAAATTTTGCTAATATTTTGAAGCATATGTAAGTGTTAGTTGTTCTCGTTTGAAACTTAAAAGCTGTTCTCAAAAATTCACAACGTAAGCCAAAATCAATACATACTGCAAAGTTTTATGTAATATCCGGATAACAACGAATATTTTCTTTAGCGGAATCGTAAACTATACACCCATAATCCAACCTTGATCAAATGAACGATTTATCAAAATTTATCCAAGTTTAATAATTGGCACGCCATGATTTGAAACTGCCAGTTTAATAAGATTATGTACATATTGACAGTCACTGCGAAGTGTATTTAAGTGTGATTTTCACGGCAGGCTCCTATCTAGAGACATACCTAAGAAGATACATTCTATAGGTTGATTGTAAAGGTTCCAATATATGGTGTGATCACTATTTCTTAAGAAAACTGCCACCGCATTTTAGGGACGATTAAATCAAAAATACATTATTTTTAAAAGACATCTAATTATTATGGAACTTTCAATCAATCAATTTTTTGAAACAAATATATTATCTAATATTGCAACAAAACTTCTTTCTTTTTAGACTGCTATAATTTATGCAATCCTATGTCCTCTGGTCCTTACTGTACCTTGATTGCTGATCCCTTTGGTCCGGTTTGCTCCGGTTGCTCTTCTCTATCTCTGCATCGCTACTCTTTTGTTAAAAAATAATATATTCAATTTTTTCTGTATCTTTTTTGTTTTTCTTTATTTTATTTTTCCTTCCAACAAATTTCAACAGTAATTTTCCCTGGCGCCCTCTTTTCCTTTATCTAAAATCACAACCCTTGACAATCTTAAAATCCTATTTTTATACCCATGACAACTTTTAACCACCCTTCATTCATTACACCTTAGGGTGTTAATTGGTGTTTCGAATTTTTGAGCAATTAGGTTAATCTTTTCAGATTACTCTATTGTTTCCTTACAAATTATTCAAATTTCACTCAACAAAACGGTCCCGAAATATCACTAGATTAACATCTTGTGATATTTTAGGGACGATTTTGTTCCGTGAACTTTAGACGCATAATTTCCAAAGAAACAACAAAATTCTCACCTAGCTTTATATTTAGAAAGATTATTTAATATAAACGGAACTTTTATAAACATCATTTGCTTTGTTTCCGTGATATGAAGTCGAAAGTTATGTAAATTCTTTATATACAAAGTATATTTAAAAAACCAAAATGATTTTTGTTCATTATTCATCTCCTTTTTGACAAATTTCGTATTATGTGTTTACAGATACAGTTTGTGTTGATTGACGTTTGTTGGGATAAAAGAGGATTATTATTGGTTGATGTATTATAGTGTTAAATAATCATTGAAATTCCCTGTATACATAATGTGTATGTATATATTTATCTAAATGGAATCACTGGGACTCCATTCATTGAATAGCCTATCTAAAATCCACCAATAACACACACACCGTTATCTGTAAAGACTAACTAATTCAATCTCCATTATTTGGATAGGTCAAAGTAACGTCGACTATATACATTTGATATATGTTCTGAAGCTGTTTATGTTAATGTGCCTCCTCTAACTGAGCCTCCAAACAGTATTGCCACTGTTTAGTAACTTATTTAGCAAAAAAAAAGAATAACTCAATTACTCAGAGTACATGTTCTAAGTTTAAATTATCACTCATATTATTACTTATTTAATGACAAAAAAGGGTTAAAAAAGTATACAAGTATATGGTGTTTAATCAAAACTGGCTAAAAAATCAATGAAATTTCTTAATAGTTTGTTACTATAATATAAATTTTTAGAACGAATTTAAAAAAAATATTAGAGCTGTTGAAGATATGAATCTAATCTAATTAATCAGTTAGGGACTTTTATATTAAATAAGTTGATTTTTGTCAATTTTTTGATAGGTATATTTTATTTTTAATCTATTCCTTCACTTTAAATACATTTTTTTAAACACACGTACTGACGTGCCTTATTTCCACTGGATATATCTACCCCCAACAAAGGCAAATAGTTATGCCAAGTCGATGATAACGACAATAATTACCGATGCAGTATATGAAAAGGTAATGGATAAAGAAACAGCTCACGAGGTATGGATTGCACTAAAACTACAATTTGAAGCTATGTCGCAAGACCATTTATTTAAAATCTGAACTGATTTCTTCGCCTTTAACTAAATTTCAAAAGGTGATGTTTCTTCCACTCATATTGCTAAGTTAAATAGTTTGTGGACAGAGTTAAATAGAGGTCTTGAAGCTAAGAATCTTGCTGCACTTCCATACTTATTATTAGTTTGTAATCCTCTTACAAATTCTACCTTTTAACTTTGAAACGTTTAGATCAGGCAGTATATAGTTTTATTTAAAGATAACTACACTAAATTCCGATATGGCTACTTCATTAAACATAAATCAGAAGTCAAATATGCCTTAACCCATATGATTGCACATGCTAAGGTATTAGAGCATACGATTCTGGAATTTTTCACAGCACCTTACACTCCAGAACAGAACGGGAGAAGTGAGTGAGAGAAAGAGAGAGAGAGCGAACTGTATTGTCATTGAAATAGTTATAACTTTGAATAATACGAACCCAAAAGTCAAATTTCCGATGGGTATTTGAGCCGAATTAGTAAATACTGCCATCTGTAATCTTAATCGTACAGCCAAGTCGACAGTTGAAGGAGTACCTAAGTCCCTATGAGTTATGGATAGGGCACAAGCCTAGAATAAAGCATCTAAGGATAATCGGCTCAAATGGATAAAGCTGCCAAGGTATATCTTCTAGGGTATGATGTAGACGAAAGATATATAATTTGGGTAAAAGAAACTCAAAAGGTTGTTCTGTCTCGAGATGTACAATTTTAAGAGAAACCAGAAGAATGTCCAAGTGTGCAATTCAAAAAGAAACTAGAAGAAGAAGAAGAGAAATCCACAGAGTACATAAAATTGTCAATAAAAGATTTTCAAAAATAAAATACCAAGAAAGAAGGGTATTCAGATAATGAAAAAGAATATCAAGAAAATCAAGAGAATTTAGGACATGAAGAAGCTCTAGAAGAAAGTGTTGACAAAGAAGAAGAATATTACGAAGACATGCCAATATCTTCTAGACCTAATCTAAAAGATAGATCAACGATAAGAAAACCCGATTTTTTCGGAGAAAGAGTGTTAACTATAGAGGATTTTGTTAATAAAATTAAAACTCCAGAAACTTATGAAGAAACAGTCAACAGTCACCAAAGCTATCAGTGGAAAGAAGCTATAAAGACTGAGTTAAAAGAAAATCAAACATGTAGATGGGTTTTTAAAGTTAAGTCTAATCCAGATGGTAGTGTAGATAAATTTAAGGCCAGATTAGTTATTATAGATACCAGGTATTAACTATTATCAGCCATTTAGTCTCGTAGCTAGACTGGGCACAATAAGATCGATTTTAAGTACTGCAGCTAGTAAAAGAAAGAGTCTAGCTCAGTTTGATGTATCCACAACATTTTTATACGGAGAGCTCGATGAAACAATTTACATGAATCAGCCAAGCGGTTATACTGATAGCACCAATAGAGTTTGTAAACTTAACAGGAGCCTTTACGGACTAAAGCAAGCTCCAAGCTGCTGGAACAGACGATTTGGGTGTTTTCTAAAAAATCTGGGCTTTATAGTAAGTGAAGCCGACCCTTGCCGTAATTTAAGACAAAAATAAGGTGGAAAACTCTTATTGGCATTGTACGTGGATGATGGTCTATCTGCGGCAACTGATTTGTGAGATCTAGAGGATTTTCTGGCTGAGCTCTAAACATAATTTAAGATAACCATAAATTCTGCATAATTTTTTTAAGGAATAGAAATTAAGCAAATTTCTGGTGGTTTTACGAAAATTTGTCAAAAAGCACATGCTAGAAGAATTTCAGAATGTTTTAACTTTTTAGATTGTAAACCAATTTCGACGCCTATTCTAAAAGTTTCAGAACCTACAAAATCATAGAACAAGTGTAAATTAAAAATTTAAAAAAACCGACTTCAAAAACGTGCAGATGCCATCACCACATCTTAACCAAATTTATATGGGATCACCCCTGAGGTACCCCCTTACTAACAAAAAAAGAATCATATAAATCGGACAAGGTGGTAAAGCATTATCGCTAAACATACATCAAAAATGAAGAGTTTGAGGATTTTCTCATGGACCCAATTATTAGATTTTGACTAAATTTATATGGGACCACCCCTGAAGTACCCCCTTTCTAACAAAAAAGAATCATTGAAATCGGACACCGTGTTAAAGAATAATCGCTGAACATACATAAAAAAAAAATATCGCGACGAATTGATAACCTCCTCCTTTTTTGAAGTCGGTTAAAAAGTCTGAGAAAATGCATTACTTTCCATACAGGCAGGCAATAGAAGCGTTAATGTATTTAGTGCTGGGTTACAAACCCGATATAGCATATGCTGTAGGCTTTTTATCCAGAAATTTAGAAAATAAATCCTCAGAAAACGTAGTAAGGGTCAAGAGAGTATTTCGGTGCTTAGCAGGTACTCTTGATCTTGGTAAAATATATTCGTCATATGTAAATAGAAAAATTTTAAGCTACAATGATGCAGATTTTGGAGGATGCAGAAAAATAGGTAGATAAACTACTGGAGTGTTTGTAACTTACGCAGGTGGTGCTATATCATGGTTTAGTCAAAGGCAGGCAAAGGTAGCTACATCAACCACAGAAGCGAAGATTGTCGCAGCTAGCGAAGCAACAAAGGAGGTGATTTGGTTAAGCACATTATTTATGCAAATTGTAAACCTGTAAACCAAAATCCTGAGTTACATCGACGAACGAAACATATAGCTACGAAACATTTCTTTGTTCGTGAAAAAGTCAATGAAGGTATTATAGAAGTTGAGCAAATTTCAACAAAACTGCATGTGACTGATATAATAACTAAGGCTCTTCAAGGAAAACGTCTACAAATGATGTCTACAAAAATGGGTTTAACTTTAATTAACAAGGGAAAGTTTTGAAGATATGAGACTAATTTGTTAAAGAAAGTTAGCACTTAGTCAATATCAGTTAGACACTTTTATATTAGATAATTTGATTTTTAACTCTTGTCAATTTTTTGATAGGTACATTTTATTTTTAATCTGTTCCTTCCCTTTAAATAAATCTTTTTTATCACACGTACTGACGAGCTTTATTTCCATGTGTAATCATTAATATATCTTAATGGTAAGACTGGACCTTTCGCCTTGTTAATTTTTAGGTTCACTGACACTCTGCAGTAGAGTCCATATAATTGGATGATATAGTGTTAAGTACCATTGCAATTCCCTATATACATATGTAGTGGTGTTACATGTAAAATCCTAATTAATTTAAAGAAAACAGGAAACTATTCTAATAATTTATACCCTTTATATGGCGTTATCTTAAATGATTTCACTTTTTTAGACTTATTCCATGAATAATATTAGCACGTCCTTTATGCAATTATCGACTTTCTTTTATAAAGGTTACACTTGCGTACCCAACAATATTAAAAGTTTTCTTTTTCGAACGTTTATCCGATTTTCAATCACAGTCGTATTTTAGAAGTCAAAGTTATGATGTTTATCTAGACAATGTAGTGCCACTTCTTTTGAAGGGGAAGTATAATATTTTTGAGTTTTTTATTTCATGGGGTTATTTCATAAAAAGTGTCTTTCTGCACCAGTATAAATATGTGAGAGAGAAATATAATAAACAAATTAACGGTAGTATAATGGACTTCGCAATACGTCATACAGTGACTAACACGTGTCAAAAAGTGAAACATACTATAGTTCGTATCAAAGTTAATTCACAAATAATTTAAACAATATTTAGTAGTTAAATCCATTTCAATCAATCAAATTTTAGAACATCATAACAAAAACTACATTGTCGACTTAAAAATGTTGTGAGAACTCTAAATAGTATAGTAGGAGGAAAAAAAGATTGGAAGCAATGCAGGAAAGTGAGTATTTTTATATTTTTATTTGTAGTTTATTATTTATTATTTATTATAGTACATATCAAAAACAAAATCAAAACATGTCAGATTAAGAACCCACCAAGGTGGAACTGGTGGAGGTTTTGCTACATCCAAAGTTTTATCAAATTGGGAAGAGAATGTAATAGATATAATGTGCCCAACTGCTAGTACAAGGCACCAAGGAATTTCAGAGTCGTCCATTGTTTTTGCAAGTATTTTTTACAAACTGCTGGTATTTATTATTTTAAGAGAGAAAATAAATCTTTTTAAAATGTAATTTTTCGTTTTCATGCAGGATCTTCTTTTTCTACTACATAATCCTTTGATGCAAATATATTAGATGATAGTACTGGCCAGAAATTAATGACGACGTCAATAATCAAATAGAGAATACAGCATTAAATAAACGAAAGGGCAATATCCCACAAAAACTACTCAAGCATTTATTTGTTTGAACAGTATTGGACAATCAAAAATTTGTCAATTTTAGTAGTCTTAGTTTAGATTCGTTTAAAAAAAGTACATATTTTTAGAAAAAAAAAAAAAGACTACTAGGAAACAGCAACTAGTGGAAGCCATAAAAAATTTAACAGTGACTTCTAAAGAACGCAATCAAATAGTTAAGGATTATTACCAGGAAAAATTAAATATATTAAAAGAGGCCTATAATTTAAGAAGAAAAAGTGGAGGTTTTATAGCAACAAACTGGTGCAAAATATAGAAAATTTATTTAAAATATGTTAGACAAATAAAAATACATTTCATATTTTTAACAATAAGATCATACTTTACCTAGATATATTGTTTTTTATTAGTTTTGAATTAAGGTTTTGTTGCTTATTTTTTGGTTTTGAAATTATGATTTGTTTTTTGTTTATTTAATTATGTTTATTTAATTATGTTTGTTTCCTTGTTCCTGTTTCCAAATCTGGATTAATTCTTCTTTGGTTTCTAACATGTTGTTCTAGCTCAATAACATCGGCATTTTCAAGCTCCTCATCTGGATCTGTTTCTGCAATATTATGGTGTGTGAACATATGTGTAATACCACGCACGTATTTATTATAAGTGACGCTTCATCTGGGGTATATTGCAATACCCTGTGCTTCAGCAAATATCTAAATCTCATTCTAAGTACACCATTACATCTTTCAATTACGCTTTTCGTTGACCTGTTGCAAACATTATACTTGTATTATCTACAAAGTTGGCTGTCATCTTCTATAAAAATATATAAAATTTGGAGAGTACCACCATGTTGAATTGTTTTCAGTTATTTTTATTGAAATTTTTACTCTGAAATTCTAAATTCATGCTTTATATATGTTTAAAACTCAATTTATTTAATTTTCACGTTTCTCCATGTTTAGGAGGTTAAAGTGACAACAATGACAGGTGGTACCTGTCAGCGCTAATATGACAAATGTCAAAAGACAGAGATGCGTTTTCTCTCTGGTGTGTAATCTTGATCATCAGATTCACCTATAGGGACTGCGAGTTATCTTGTGCCAGCTTTGGCTCTCTGAAAAACGTTCTGTAGAACCATAAGGTTTCTTTTGGTTTACGTTTTATAATTTTTCTAGAACAATGCGCAGAACTGTTGCGCAATGGTCCTTAATTCTGAACAGTTCTGTAACCATTCCATCTTTACTCGAAACCAAAACACTGCCAGGACAATTAAATGTCAAAAAGTAAATTATAAATAAAAAAATAAAAAAGAACATACTGATCCTGTGTCTAAGTAAGAAAGAGGTCATATAATATTGTAAAACGTAAATAAAATAAATAATTTATTCATAAAAAAACTCAACATCAACTAATCAACTGCTCCATTCTCATTCGTCATTCAAATTTTTTTTGTAAAACTCCAACGCAAAACATGGCCAAGATCCCAAAAACAAAACTACTTGCAATTTAGGACAATGGGCCTAGTGAGGCCTAAGTACCTATCGTGAGGCAACCGACCCTCCAAACGTTACAGATTCATAAAAACAAAGGTATCATTAAAGTATGAAATAAAGAGTGAATGTAATAAATCTAAAACAATAAATACACTTCAGAATTAATTATAGTAATAAACGGCTGCACACAAAACAAATAATAATTATTGATTAAGAAAATTTCAACATTCTTCGGTAAAATTAAGTACATACTACTTTCTTTGTATAGCTTCCACTTGAAAACAAAGGACCGTTGTTGATTGATTCCAAAACAGTGGTAGTAGAAGAATTCACATCGGGTGGCAGGAAATATCCGATATTAATATTATTGATCCGTAGTTATAATATAGAAGGCACGTAAAAAAACGATTAATTTTAATTCATAGCAAGAGAAAACAGAATGCCTCTACCAAACTTATATTTATAAAAAGAAAACGTTCAAGTAAGTATTAGAATGTGAAAACAGCCATTTGTATACAAATTAGATAAAGTTCGCTTCACATTCTAGTACTTACTTTTACTCTTTTTTATAAATATATTTGTACATCTTACTCTAAAGTAGGGCTGAATAAATAATTCAATTTCTAATAATTTAAAAGTGAATAAGAAGAAACTCAAAATTATTTACATCGTTTACAATTTGTTCGATTATTTAAGGAGGTCCTTTCGCCACACCTCTCGCCTCAAATGTTAAAAAAAAAGTTATTAGATTAAGACTAAATTTAATTTTTTTCTAATAGTTGAAGTATTTATTTATCTAATACTGAACTTTTAACTATACCTTACCTTGCAAATTTTTGAGAATTTTTTTTTAATGTGAGTATTTGTACAGTGCCTCACGAGAAAGTAAGTCCTCAACAACAATTCTCGAATTATACTATTATTTATTGATTAGATGGAGTAGAAAAAAACTAAAAATAATGTTTTTGAAATATTTAGATTTTGTTTTATACAATAAAATATATAAAGTAAACCGTGGAACTTATTGAGAAATTAATATTAAAAAATCAAAAATTTTCAAGTAACCTAGTTGAAAATTTTTTGTGATTTTTTAATAATAATTTCTCAATAAATTCCACGGTAACCTATATATTTTATTGTAAAAAACAAAACCTATATATTTCAAAAACCTTATTTTTAGTTTTTTTCTACTCCATCTAATCAATAAATAATAGTAAAATTAATTATAATTCGAAAATTGTTGTTGAAGTCTTACTTTCTCATAAGACGCTGTACAAACACAAACATTTTTAAAAAAAATTTTTCTCAAAAATTTGCACGGTAAGGTATAGTTAAAAAATATATTTATAGTAATTAGGACATCTACTATTAGAAAAAAATTAATTTTAGTCATAATCTAATATTTTTTATTTAACATTGGTGGCGAAAGGACCTCCTTAATTAACACTTCAACCAATGATAATCTTCTGTAATGGTACGAATCGTCGTCAGGCAATATGTAATGCAGTTAGGTATATTTTGTGTTGCGGTCCTCTCGTAACTTATTTTTGTATTTGTCGAAAGCTGTGTGTTGGCAACCGCGGGTTTTTGGTAGTTGTCAATGGGGATAAAAAAACAGTCAGTTATTGGACACAGGGTTGCCAGGTCTCATGATTTTTCATGAGATCTCATGATTTGGACACATTTTTCATGATTCCATGATTTTCAACAAAAATCTCATGATTTTTGGCGCAAAACACAATTACTCATTACTCCCGTAGTTCCGAGTCTGTTGCCATGGCTAATCGCAAGAAACAGTTTAAATACGTCAACTTTAATTGGACATTTGCATACCATAGATTTAGTAAGTAAAGATGGTGCAATATGTGCTAATTTGAAATAAAAAAAGAAATGTTCAAAAAATGAAACAAAAAATTTATGAGTCTGACTCCGAATAATATAGTATTAGTAGTTTCCTGAGAGGGTAGTTCCTACCAGAGAACATTGAAAACAATGTTCCTACCGTATCGTTATTAGTTACCTAGGAAGTAGGTACCAATTGTTTTATGTTTTGAAGCTTTGTTTATTTTATACTAGTATATTTTATGTTTTATTTTCAAGAAAAAAGTTATTTTTTTGTTCAATAAAAATGCATATTAATAAAATAGGCCCATTTTTTTTTTTTAATTCCCAGATAAAATCTCATTATTTTTACTGAAAATCTAATGATTTTTGTTGCATTTTCTCATGAATAATTTTTTTAGACCTGGCAACCCTGATTGGACATCCATTTGGGTGAGAAATAATTTTAATTTAGTGTGAAGAGTAATCTTTACCTGCCGAAGAGGGATTGTTTAGTAAATTAATTAATATAAGTTGCAGAATTGTTGATTGGTCCGTTGCGCTACGAATTTTGGTAAATTTTTTAAGTTGTACCTGTAAAAAGATGTTTAACACTTGTTCGTATTCGATGTAAGAAAAGCCGCAGTGATATTTGCTGGATTTCAATAGAAATAAGTGGGTATGTACATATGTTTTTATTTGATTATTTCCAAAGGATCCTATTATTTTTTTTGCTAACATTGATAACAGCCAACTAGTAAAGATCTGAGACTACGTCTCGATATTTTATAGTATTAGAACATTGCATTAAATAAATTCTAGGGTTACTTTGCCTAACCTAGTGATTATTCTATTTAAAATTTGTAGGGTCTTTTCCTTCTCATTTCGTTTTTGTGTGTAGCCCCAAAGCTTTCGCCAGCAACTGTTTTTTTTTCTGTCTTACTAAGAAAGTTCTGGAGCAGTATTTATCCCTATGCAACCGAAACTATAGTGTGGAGTCACCTTACACTTTCCTTATCGAATGCAAAGTAGCACACACCCCATCCGCTGATAAGTAGGGCTGAGATTGGTCCATTAGTGGAGCTTAGTGAGTTTACCTAACCGTAAACAGTGAGGTATTTATGTGATACATTTTAAACAATCTTCTACTCAATAAAATCAGAAGAACGAGCCAAGTTTGTTTTTTAAATATTTATTTAGAGATTACAGGGACCAGGTCCCGTTAATGTGTTAGATTTAGTATATGCCATTGTCCTTTTCACAAGAAAAAGGATAAAAATGGAATTAAATCCTCCAGAACTCCTAAGCACAATACTAAACTTTGCAACGGAGATTAAGTACCTAGATCTCACCTTTGACAGCAAGTTAACATGGAACTAACACTTAGAAAACAGAATTAAAAGAGTATACGTCACTTATGAACAATGCCGCCGAACTGTGGGGCGCATCTGGGGTTTCTCCCGCAGAGTCGTAGCATGGACTAACACGGCCTCTGCTAACATACGGTGCAGTTGTCTGGGTACAGAAAATCCAAAAATTGACATCTTTCCGCAAACTAGAACACAAACACAAAGAACAGCATGTCTCAACATAACAGGAGGCATGAAAACTACACCGACCAGAGCCATGGAAGGCATTCTTAATTTCACTCCCTTTCAGTAAATATGAGTAAATTACTACTAATTGATTTGCCTCGAACGAAACCGTATTGTTTATCCACTATGATGTTTTATACATGATCTAGCAATTTGTTCGAAAAGTTTTGAAAGAGCAATTTATTGCAATTCCTCTACAGTTTTTGATTACTGATGTTTTCCTGCTTTATGAAGGGAATACAAAACGTTTAACAATTAAATTATAAATTTGCAACAATGGTATTTTTAACGAGTGACTACGTCCTTTTAAAATATATAGTGGAATATTGTTCCCGCTGTCTTTTTTGGCATTCACTTTTTTACGGCTACGTTAAAATAACAGAATAAATAGAAGAGCTGGAAGTGGCAGGTACAATTCATATCTACACCGACGGTTCTAAAACAAAACAAGGCTCAGGATGTGGAATATACTCAAGATCCTTAAAACTAGACATAAAATGGGGTATGTGCAAAAATGCCGGTGTAGTTCATACAGAGATCACAACAAAATAAATCACCAGAAACAATATCACTGGAAGGAACATGCTCATCTATACAGATAGCAGACAAACACTACTCACCCTTAACAGACCACGAATTTACTCAGGGTTAGTACTAGAATGTCACGAAGCTTTGGCAGAAGTTTCCATCAACAGTGTGGTCGTCTTAAGATGGATCAAAGGTCACGCCACATTGAAAGGTAACCGTCTTGCTGATTCACTGACCAAGAAAGCAACCAACCAAATACTTTTTGGACTTGGTCCTTCTATTGGCCTAACAAAATCGGCAGTGACAGACCTAATTAAAGAATATTCCCTTGTAAAATTCAAAGAAAGATGGGATGAAATAAAAAACTGCAGAGTTGTCACGGAGCTTTTAAGTTATCCTGACACAGTAAAGAAATACTTGATCATGACTTGACAGAATCTACGCTTGGTCACAGGCATTCTGATTGATCATTGCCAAATAAGGAATCATCTACATATCATGGAGTTGTCAGAATCTGCACTTTGTAGGGGTGCGAACAAGAAGATGAGACCATCGAGCATATCCTCTACGATTACTCGACGTTCTCATTTATTAGAAGACTCCGGCCGATATAAGAGAAGCACCTCTTGGCTATGTTGTTAACTACATTAAATCTGTAGGCTGGCTCACGAACTGGAGGTGCCTATATCATCTTAGGAAGATGCATAATGGGTATAGTGAGGCCTAAATGTCGTGGGGTAACCCACTCTCCAGACGTTACAGATACAAATACAGAACGGTTGTACATATTGAGGAAATGATTGTCAGGTTAATAATAATATATTCATTGGAATATTGAAATTAAAGAGAGAGAAAACTAAGCTATTTAGTTTTATTTATGCTGTCCAATAGCAGTCGGGCTTGCGCGATTATGTGCGTATCATGCTGTGGTTATATGGGGATAGTTGTGTTTACGTGTCATTTGCGCTTAAGTTATAGTATTTAGTTGACCTTTATCCTGTGGAATAGTCAATTTGGTGATTTGGTGCCTGGTTTTCAACAGGTGGATATTTCTAGCAAATTATACTGGCGCCCTTTTAAGAACTTTTTAATTATTGGACCACCCCACCTCCGACTAAAGCTATCCGCGGAAATACCCCAAATAGTGCACCCCTAAATGGTGCATTGTTTTAACAAAATCCTCCGAAACGTCAATGTGAAGTTTATAAAAAGGTAATAAAAAGGACCAAAATCATTTATGGTTATTCGATTATACACATACATCACTTTCGACTTCATCTTCCAAAAAGTTTAAATTTTTAACCAATTTATTTGAGTAAATAATCTTTTCAAATACCACGCGAGGTGAGATTTTTTTGATAATATTTTGTGGTTTCCATACAAATTATGCAAATTTTACTTTAAAATTCTCCTGAAATATTATTTTAAAAAACATTTTATTTCGTGTAATTTAGACGCATAATTTCCAAAGAAACCACAAACTGTTTTTCATCTCTTGTGGTATTACTCTTGAGTATTTCTGGTTTAAATACAGAAAAAGAATAGTTTCAACTATTACAGCTCTGAACTTAAACAGGTACGGTCAGACTACAAAAATTGCCAGACGTATAAGACTAGCTACGATTTCAAGCCCAATCATCTTTAATTTATGAGCCATAGCCATTATAAGTTTTTAAGCCCATATATGCTAGTTTTTAAAATATAAAACAGTGTAGCCGTGTATAGTTTTCTTCTAAGCAAACCGCGTTTAATTAATCTAAGAGACGTATTAATATTGGTACGCCACTGGAATCAAAATGTAAATATTCATCATCTCCCCCAATTAATGGAGATTGGAAATCCAATTATGAATGAGTTTTACATTGAGTAATTTTGATTTGTGTACATACAGGATGTTTGTCAACCTGGCGTATTTCTCTTCTGGAAGATACTTACTTTGGGGGATTCAAATATAGGTGACGTTTTGCAAGGCATGAGGCGTCGGTTAATAATTCAGGGATCAAAACTAAAAGCTTAAATTATAATTCAGGGCTATCTGGTGGGTTTTAGGTAGAATTTCGTATGCACGATTTCTGGTACCTATATTTAAAATTATTTTAATGTAATGTTCATAAGCAACGAAAAATATATAAATTTAGGATAAATAAAGGTCACTGAATTTACTAAGTTTGGCTGGTTAAAACTTCACAAGTTCATATCAAGCGCAAGGATTATCTTCAGGATTAAAAATGCCGGCAGGATGATATTTTTTCACATTTTGAGGACTTGTATCTTCCGAACCAGTCAAGACACCCCGGTACGGTCACAATTATATTCCAGACCTTGTTCTCAATGATCATAGGTAGTATCTCCCTTTTCCCGCTCAGCTACCACGTATTTTAACGAGTTAACACTCTAAAAAACGCCTTTTATAACTGTACCAACTCTGCCCTCTCTACTCCTCTTACGCCGCTCCCAACTCTAGCCTGTAATGTCATTCTTCGTTTTCGTGCGAAGCTACTTCGTTGATTTTTGCATTCTGTCCGAAAAAATTGGATAAATAATGGGAAATTTAAGAAAAAAGAAAACCTCAAGTTCTTCCGAAGACTCCTCAAGCTCATCCGATGAGTTTGAGTTGTTAAAACTCAAAAATAAATTGCTCAAACGAAAATTGAACAAACAACGCCATGGTCATGGCGGTAAAAAACGTCGACATGTGTCGTCGTCAGAAGATGGAAGGTCCTCGGAAGAGGACGCTTATAATGAATCCGAGAAGGAAAAAGGTAGGTTTATAATAACGATGTTTGTTTTAGATCCGAAATGAGGCTAATAATTTGTGTCCTATATATGACTTAAGGCATAGGAGTTTATAGAAACAATCCTTAATAAAACTATGCTCATAAGGGCACGGCCTAAGGGTCTATGTGGACCCGTCACTAAGCTCATATGGGCTTGATTCCAGTAAAGGTGTAATTTTCATAGGAAAATGTTCCTAAAAACAAATAAACTAGATGTTTTTTTTCTTACAGAATAATATGTGTTATGCGACATAAATATTAAAATGTGTGTATTATTTCAGAACAAAACTCAGAACAAACTGATCCCTTGGGAATTGAATTTGTAGAAGTTCCTTCTCTCAGTGGGGAAATACTTGAAGTATTAGGGCCCAAGCAGGCAACTGTCAGTAATGTGTCTGAAGACATTCATAAAGATTTAGTGATCAGGTGGGAACAAATAATAAAAAAGGGACTTAATATTGATGATAGAGAGGAATTACTAAAAAAGTACCCACATCCCCAAAATTTCGTAAGCCTCTGCTCCCCAAAAGTTAATCCAGAAATAAATGAGGCTATAGATGCCGCAACAAAGAAAAGAGATGAAAAATTACAGTCGAACCAAAAAATAATGGTAGCAGCAATATCAGCACTAGGTAAAGCTCTTACCTTTCTAATCGATGAAAATAAAGAAAATACGCCATTATCCTTAATTGAACCTATTAATGATGCAAGTAAGTTAGTAGCTGAACTCTTTAAGGATCAGACGTTAGTTAGACAGAGCCTAATCAGTAAAATATGTGGCGGGAATTGAAGCTACAAATGGTTTTCTATTTGGAGAAAATTTGACTGACAGGGTTAAGGCATCAAACGCTTTGAAGAATTCTGGGGACGAACTAAAAAGGTCTAAACTTAAGAAGCATTTAAACTTCAAACAGCCGTCCAAACGTCTTCCAAGTGTGGGCGGCTATACTCCATACAGATATGCAAGAAACACTCCATTGAAATACGTAAGCAAATCCAGACATCATCACACAGTATCTCAAAAGCCAAGAGGGGATCATCAAGAATGAGGAAATATTAACTTCTCAAGTAAGTTTTGAAGCCGGTCAGTTGGCCAGGTTCATGCCCCAATGGGAAAAAAATTGTAAAGATAAGGTAAACCTTTCATGGTTAAATGGGTACAAATTACCCTTTAATAATAAACCAAGGCAAAATCAGTCTCCAAAATTCAAAAACTGGTCAGTTTCTGAGAAGAACTTAATAGCTTCTCAATTAACTCATTTAATAAATATTAAAGCTATCAAAAAATGTAGCCCTTCTAATAATCAATTTTTATCTAGTATATTTTTATTGTCTAAACCAAATGGTAAAAAACGTTTAATTCTCAATCTTAAAAAATTAAATCAGTTTCTATTTTTAAAAATGTTAGGATTTTGTATGAATATAGATAAGAGCCAGTTAATCCCCTCCAAACAATGTCGGCATCTAGGATTCATTTTGAATTCTCAAACCATGTCCTTGAGCCTCCCAGATGAAAAAAAAAACTAATTTAAATGTAGAAATTACTAATATTTTGAGAAAACAAAAATGTACCATACGAAAATTTGCAAAAATAGTGGGCAAACTAGTTGCTGCCTGTCCGGCTATACCATTAGGCTGGCTGTACATAAAACAGTTTGAGCGCGAAAAAATTATAGCATTAAAAAAGGCTGGTGGTAATTGTAAGGCCACCATATCATTATCTAGTTCCACAACATCAGACTTAAAATGGTGGAGAGAACAGGTTGGTAAAGTCATTAATATAATCCCCAGTAACAAATTCATTAAGGAGATATATATACAGATGCTTCTCAAATAGGGGGGGGGCAGTCTGTGGCAGTGAGACACACCAAGGGGTTTGGGGCCCTGAAAAGAAACTTCTCCATATAAATGAATTGGAATTAATAGCGGCGTTTTTTGGGTTGAAATCCTTTGTACAGTCTTTAATAAATTGTAAAATTTTGATGCGAATCGACAACACCACTGCCATATCATACATCAATAGAATGGGAGGTACTAAATTTAAAAATGTCAACAATATAACAAGAGAGATATGGCAGTGGTGCGGCGAAAGATAAATACGAATTTTTGCATCTTGTGTAGCCTCAAAAGACAACATAGCTGACGATGCATCAAGGAAATTTAACAGTGAGACAGAATTTGAATTGTCTTTCAGGGCAATGGTAGTAATAACTAAAAAATTTGGTGTCTCAGACATTGACATGTTTGCCACCAAAATAAATTCTAAATGTCAGAAATGTGTATCCTGGAAACCAAACCACGAAGCAGTGGCGACTGATGTCTTTACAATTTCTTGGTCAGGGTGGTATTTTTATGTATTCCCTCCTTTTGTAATGATATTAAAAGTTTTGCAAAAGATCATATCTGATGGGGCAGAGGGAATTATAGTGGTGCCGCAGTGGCCTTCTCAGCCTTGGTTCCCTCTGTTTCAGGAATTGCTCGTTTTACCACCTGTAATATTTGAACCTAGTAAAACCTTATTACTTTCTGTCAATAGAATCCCTCATCCCATGTGGAAGTCTCTAACGTTGATGGCAGGTCAATTGTCTGGGAGGCTTTCAGCCGAAAAGGGTTGCCAGATGCAGCAATTGAAGTCTTGTTGGCTTCCATAACAACCGCAACTATGGAACAGTATTCTTCAGGCTTAAAACAGTGGCACGACTATTGTATAAGAAACTCGATGAATATGTTTGAATTCTCTGTCTCCAATATTATTCTTTTCTTAACAGAAATTTTTCAAAATAATCGCTCTTATGGAACGCTCAATTCCATTAGAGCATCTCTTTGCTTAATTATATGACCTGAAGTAGGGGAAGATTATCGGATTAAACGATTTTTTAAAGGAATATCAAATATAAAACCTTCTACTCCAAAATATGATTTTACTTGGGGTCCAAGTATTGTCTTGTCTTACCTTTATAAGCAATATCCTAACAACATCTTATCTCTAGAACAACTCACTTACAAACTTATTATCCTTTCAATTTTAATCACAACACAGAGAGTTCAGACATTAACCTTCATTGAATTGGACAATATTTATAAAAAAAACCAGATGGTTATAAGATAAAAAATCCCCACCGCATAAAAACTTCTGGTCGAAATAAAATGCAACCTGTGCTGCAGATTCCCTACTTTAAAGAAAAGCCACTCTTATGCGTAGCTGCGGTGCTAGAATGTTACCTTGAACAGATAAAGGGTATTAGGGGATCAGAATCCAAATTAATATTGACATGCAAAAAACCCTATCAACCTGCGACTTCTCAATCCGTAAGTCGTTGGATAAAGACAATTCTATCTAATAGTGAAATAGATACATCTATGTTCTCTTCTCATTCTACCCGACACGCAGCAACGTCGGCAGCTAACAGAATGAGAATCAGCATTGACACAATAAAACGTACAGCAGGTTGGTCCGATAAGTCAACTACATTTGACACTTTCTATAACTACAATCTTAAATTTGTAGCATAATAATACATAGTTATGTTAAAAACCATTTTTTATTGTAATAATTTGTTTATTAATACATAATTTGTTAGATGTTAAAACCCTTTTTTTTTTTCTATTGTAATAATTTTTTTTATTAATACATAGTTTGTAAGATGTTAATAACCTTTTTTTTGTAATTTGTTTCATTTTTCTGTTGTGAGAAGCAGTTCATCAGTAAAAAACTGCAGTGTAATTGTGTTTAAACGTTTTTTTAAACATCTACCTATGATCATTGAGAACAAGGCGTGGAATATAATTGAAAGATCAAACGAACTTATCTGAAGTGAAGTTTGATCTCAATTATATGAAACGCCTTGTTCGAGATGATCGAACCCATCCCAACCCTAAAATAAAATGTGTGGTAAGTTTATTTCATTAGCATTAGGTTCTTTCGTTCGTCCCACTGGTGTAGGAATGAACTACACCAACGTACAATAAACCTTTCGTTCGGCCTGGTGTAAAATCCACTAAACCTTCCTGTCGGCGATGTGGTGTCCACTTGTGGATATTTTCTCCACCAGCTATTTAGCAGGAGTGAATTACACTCGACATGTATATAAGGAATATGGAGGGAAGTAAACTAAGGTAAATAAGGTGGTGTAACTGGTGTAATTTACACTGGTGGACACTGCACCAACAGCAAACGAAAGAACCTAATATGTACAGCTTTAAAAAGAATGACATTACAGGCTACAGTTGGGAGCGGCGTAAGAGGAGTAGAGAGGGCAGAGTTGGTACAGTTATAAAAGGCGTTTTTTAGAGTGTTAGCTCTTTAAAATACGTGGTAGCTGAGCGGGAAAAGGGGGGTACTACCTATGATCATTGATAACAAGGCGTTGAATATAATTGAGATCGAACTTCACTTCAGGTAAGTTCGTTTGATCTTTCAATTTTATTTACTCAAGGCTTAGTAAAAAGCGCAACGGGTTATCTTAATTCGTTCGGAAGATACAAGTCATCAAAATCTGGAAAAATATATCGAGACACCCGTTATTACATAGAAAGTAGTAGTGGATTTATAAATAATAATTGCACGAAAAAGGCCTTATATTTTCTTTCCATTTAGTGAAACTTATTTCAGATTATTGGGCAACCACTTAGCAGTTTATAAACAACTGCTCAAATTTTCATATATGACTTTTTTGATATTAAAATAGACATATCTGTAAATATTTTTTCTTTGTTCTTTGGTCTTATAAGTAAAAAATTCAATAAACAATGAGACTTATGAAAGTCGGTAGTGATTTTGGCTTATGGGTGTCCAGGTACCTGTGTAAACCGGGCTATTCTAGGCTATAAATTTATGGAATAAATAATCACAATATATTATCATGATAAATTTAAATAAATGGAACTTTACAAATAATTTATTAATATCATACCTCATTTCTTTATCGCACTTATTGCCCGCCAGCACCATAGGCACGCGAGGCAAAGTCTTTTTCCTTGTCAGACCGACTCCGGTAGAAGATGTTCCCGCGTTCACTTTAGTTTCTATGATTTGTTCCCGTAGTCTTATTGCTTCTTCAAAAGTTTCCCGACTATCCATGCTGAATACGATCACAAATAAATCTCCTGAAAAAAAGAGAAAGTGGTATTAATAAAAACGAATTTGGAATCAAAGCAGAGCAGAGCAAAGCATGTTGATTATTTTGTTTATTGTCGACATTATATTTATGATGTTTATTAATGTTTATAAAATCTTTTATTTGACCTCTATTAAAAAATAATTTTATTAATACATAGTAAAGATTTATCCCGGTATTTTTCAAATTTTGTATTTTGTATTCTGTATCCGTATTTAAAGTATTCGACCAATGAATTCGATAATATATGAGTTTATAATGTGCAGGTTTTTATGAGGCAAGTTCTTTATTTCTAGATTCATTTTATGTCAAGGGTGGCTCCAGAGAGTGGACATGCCCCACTCTCCCCACTCCCCCAAAATGCTATTTTATACAAAATGTTCTCATTATTGGATAAAAGTAATGAGTAAGACTTGGGAAGCTAAAAAAAAAATCGTTAGCCAATTCAGTCTGGAGTCGCTCTTGTACTAGTTTATCTTTATTAAAACTCTTTATAAAACTAGGTAATGAATTGTAATGCGAGCCATTTCATTATTAATTCATGCTCTATCCTCCAAGTCCCCCTCTGTCTTATTTGGCCTTTGAGGCTCAACTTATCCGATTATCATACATAATTAAACCTCTTAAGACCAAACATGTGACGACTATGGCGAAGGCGCTTTCGAATACATTCCAGAATAAACGTAATAATGTTTCTAGTTTTGGCGGAAGCATTCTAGATCATCACCAGAATTTTCAATGTTTTTATAAATATTGGTGAAAAAAAAAAAAAAAACGGAGCAGACACTCGTATTCAAAGAGTTGTGAAGATAAATAGTGAACAATTTAAAGAAATTCGAAATATATATAAATTAGAATTAAAAATGCATTTGACATAAGATCCATTAGCTCAGGTTGTAGGGTAGTTGCAATTTTAACGTTGGCTTACACGACGGGTCCGCGGGCATAGCCGCCGAATCCCTGGGGCTCGGGGAGCAGTTTTAAACTGGGTGCAGAGCACCCATAGCATAACATAGATAAGAAATGATAATAAGTTAAATGTAGCTGTCGTGACTCAAGTTGGTAGAGCGAGAGGATGCCTCTATTCGGCATCAGTGTTTGATTGGCAGTCAGAGTTGTGAGCTGTGACATTGCACGTTGCAATAATCCTAAGGCTAATGCAAATAATAAAGCTTCAGATGACATGCTTTGGTCGCCGTAAAGTAGTAAATTTAGTTTATTTTGTTGTAGAGTCGATATAAAAGTAGCTTATCAGTGATAATGGTTTACTCAATTGCTGAGAGGGTGTAAATAATTTCACTTTTTTGTGAACAATGAATATGCCAACTGTTTAAAAATCAACATCAAAATCGACTAGTCCATCGAAAGTATATTTTGCAGTTAGTCCAAAAATTTTGGGAAACGGGGTCTATAGCTAACAAAAACGTAAATGAAGCTACAGAGATGACGATTTTAGGTTATGTTGTTCAAGAACCCACATTGTGTTCAAGACAGTTGGCGATAACATCTGGTATTAAGAGAAGTAGCATTCAGAAGATAGTGACAAAAAAAATAAGTTTCATCTCTACAAAATACATCTGGTACAAGAACTTAACGAAGACGATTATGATAGGCGATTACAATTTTGTGAAATGATGACTGAACGGGCAAAAAATGATAAGCAATTTTTTTTCAAGGTGTGTTTTTCTAACGAATACACTTTTTTCTAAATGGTGCAGTAAGTGGTCACAACTTACCTCATTTTGCACTGACTGTTCGTCCGTATTTGGATCAAACATTTCCAGAATGGATCGGAAAAAGAGGAAGTATTAAGTGGCCCACACGGTCTCCGGATATGACCCCGTTACTTTTTTTATGGGGCCACTTAAGAACTAAAATGTATGTCACCCAGCCAACATTACTGGAAATTCTGCGACAACAGATAATTGATGAATGTCATCAAATCACCCCACAGATGCTTCAAAATGTCCGAGAGCGTTTTAAACAAAACCTCTATTATTGCATGGATGCTTTGGGTTAGCATTTACTCGAGTAAATGGTAATCATTTAAAGAAAATAAAAATCATTAAAAGAACATGGCTAAAAAGACAATAGGGATTTAAAACTAGGTAAAAATACTTTCAAAATAAAATATCAATTGACCCCTTTTCATTGAAGATTTTAGGGGTAAGTTTCACCCCTGCTAGAGGGTTTCTGTTCAGTGGGTGAAACTGGCCAACAAATGTTTCCCCTTAAAATTAAAAATTGACGGGTCCCAGCGTTTTTTCATAAATGACCTGGGGTGACCAAAATTGGCTGTATATATCCACAGGGAAGTATCCTCCCCATCGGGGGTTCTCCTTGTAGGAGATTCCCAGTAGCAGCTCCAGCTCAGGATCTCTATAGTTTAAATTAAAAGTCTTTTTTTTGTATTTTTTGTATTTTGAATCGCGGTTGACTTGAGTCAAAAGTTGTGACATGTGCCCCAAAATTGGTGTTGGTAAGTTAATTTGTTTTTTAAGATATTTATTATAGTTTTAGCCCATATTTGTTTATATCCAGTTGCAACATAGGTCTGTATAATTATTCTAAATATTTATATCATTATATTCGTTTTGAGAACACTGTGTTTTCTTCAGCCCTTAAGTTAGGTTCTGATATCGAGAGTAGAACGCTTCTAGTTAAGGGCTACGAAGCCAAATTTAAGGCTAAATAGTGTTTACGTGTTTGAGGCCCGAATTCATATATTTTCTTATTTAACTCCCGGGACATAAATAGTCCCATAATTATCAAAGAGCACGTGAATCATGACATTTTTTATAAAAAAACACGCTGAACGTGACAATATGTGTATTAATAAATCATCAAAAATCTCCTTCTAAATTCATGATGGTTAATAATTGTTTAAATTGTGTTTCTTATTATTTCCTTGGTACTCTATCACCGTAACACCACTGAATACCAGTGGTGGCTGCACCGATCATATAGGGTTGCCAGATATCCCGATTTAGGAAGAAGTCTCCGATCTACTAATTGTTAATACTCCCGTCTACCGCGTCAATCTTCAAAACTCCAGCAATTTGGCAATACCTTTTTTTTTTCAAGAAAATTTTTATAAAATAAAATTAACGCTTTAAAATGGCATCTATAGTGCTTTTAAAAAACCGGTGGTGGCCCTAAGTGGGGTGTGAAGGGGGGAGGGAGCCTTCATTTCCCGCATAGAGGCAGGGCACCCAAAGCAATTTTATTTTGTTTTTTTTGTTTTTTTTTATTTTTGTTTCGAAAAATATGAAAATTGAATAAAGACAATTATTGTTGATTATTTTTTAAATACGTTTTAATTATTATAATAATAACCTGGTTTTACATTTTTTGATGAAATTATTTTGTGGTCGTAGGAAAAATATTGTAAAACACTTGTGTGAAAAGTGATTTCCCACACTCGTAATGTAATATACTATAAATGATTTACTAAATACATCATATCATTCTAGTTCGGTTTTGCACAAATCAACTTTTATCTAAATTTAAATTTAAAACTATTTGTAAATTCTTTTTCGGCTTTGTCCATGTATGTTTCTATTATAAATAAATAAATAAATGAACGTCAGGCTTTGTAAACCAATAAACCTACTCTATGTCGAATTAATTTGATTATTTTATTTAAAGTTGAATGTCAACCTGACCGCACCCATACAACACAAAACCATTTATTTCAAACTTCCAAAAATTCAAAATGTTAACGTATTCCCTGTGTTTGTTCCAACTGCAGAGTTATATTCGAATCAATGCGGAAAATATATTCAATGTGTATATCTAGACAGTCTAAAAGAGAGAATTAGGTATATAAATTTACTGTATAGGCAAATGCGGCAAAGTTTGAATGAAAATAAGACGACAGAAGTTTATAAATGCAAAAGTTATTCTAGAGGGAGAGGCTTATTTTCACTCATTCATGTACGCTAGGTGCGAATTTACCTCGTGGTGTGCTCCACAGCCCTAATTTGTATTCCTATAATACATAAGTAGCGTCAATGGAGGTTAGAAGAAACTCCAGATGTCGGCTTATAAGAGCGGTTATGCGGTATTATGGTATTGTTTGGTATTTTAGCTGAAAGAACATTCCAAGGCCCTCCAAGAGGGAATATGAAATGATTGCTAACCAACTATTTAAAAATTATTTAAAATGTCTAGGGGTGCCAGTAGAAAAGATTTAAAAATTAATAAATTAGACACCACTTCCAATTGATAATCACTAGCATAAGAACTAAACAGGTGCAGAGATTTGGGGAAGACCTATTTGAAGTAGTGAATATAAAAAAAAGGATGTTGATGATTGTTTCAGGTTTTGACACCAACAAAGCAGGTTCAAAACAAAGATTTGCTTAAAGACGCTTAGATAGGTTCTTTGCCGGGGCTATTTTCATTGACAGGATAAGAAACCAAGTCTAAGGGCTATGGAACAAGAATTTCAAATGTCATAACAAAGGGGACAGAAAGAAAATTGAGACAGACGCATAAACTATTGAATAGAGACCAAGGGCAGGCAAAAGTTGTAGGGGTAGACACCAACTGGCAAAAGAGGCAAATTAAAAAGAGTTTCTTTCAAATATAATTATCGCAATAGTAGGAGCTTTTGGAGAAGCCCTATCAGCTCTACGATTTAAATATAGCTATATATTATTCGGTTTTAATTTATTTACATTTATAAGATATTTTTGTACTTTTAAAAAACTATTATTATTTTAATAAATCAATTTAGGCTCGTATAGTAGTTTTATTTGTACAGTACAAAATAGCTAAAGAAATTAGGTTTAAAATTTTTTGTAATTAATTTTGAAAAATAGTTTTGTTATATTTTTTAAACATATAGGTTATGGTTTTTCATATTGTACTTATGATGTATAAATTTAAAGTTCTTTATATTTGACTATTTTTGACATTTTGTGCTTTCGCATTTTTGAGGTTCTCTTTGATATTTTTATTAAAATACATTTTACATCCAAAAAATAGACTTTTTGCCTCAAATCCACATTTTTTGCTAAATTATTTAAATTTTTAAGGAAGTTTTTTCAATTTTCAGTTTTGGCCTTTGGAGACTTTGGCAAATTCAATATTTTTACTTTATTGCAAAATCTTCATCTAAAAAATGTTTCGACCATATTCTCTCATTTTTAATATTAAAATAATGTTTTGATAGTATTTTTGCACTCTTTAAAGCTCTCCTTAGTAGTTGGAAAAGTAAATGGCAAAAGTGCTAAAAGTAATTTTAATAAACTGACTTCAAAATCGTGCAGATGCCATCAACACATCTTGACCCAATTTATATGAGCACTTCTGAGGTACCCCCTTACTAACAAAAAAGAATCATAGAAATCGGATACCGTGTGTTAAAGAATATCGAAATATACCGACAAATTAAGAACCTCCTTCTTTTTTGAAGTCGATTATAAAGAGGTTAAATATCTTAGAATCACTCTTGATGACAAGCTTAGCTTCTGCAGACATATAGAAAAAAACAACAAAAAAAGCTGTAGGAATACTATGGGCCTGTAGACGGATGGTAGGGAACACATTGTTGCAGTACCTGTTATAACTTACTTATTAGTGAAAAGGTGACACAAGACTAAAAAATAGCCAACAGAAAATTAAACAAGGTACAAATATTAGTCTGTCTAATAATAACAGAGACATTTAGAATTACGCCAACTGCCACAATGGAGAACTTTCAAGAATAGAACACCATACAATGATATCAGAAATATTAAAACAAAATCCGATGTTAATATTGCCATCGGATAGAACGCCTATTATTCGTGACTAGGAAACTTTTCAAAATTCAAATTCCAGATTATGCCAAAAGCCAGGAAAATAGGGAAATACAAGACGCATCAGTCTGGGATACAAACGGTTCGAAAATGCAAAACAGCACACGAGCTGGGATTTATTATGCGAACTCAGGGAGGTCCATTCGTCTGAACCTGGAGACACTAACAACAGTCCTCCAGGCTGAAGTAAGAGTAATAAATGCCTGCGTCAAAGTTATGCTAAATGACTCTTTTAGACAGATAAGCGGGCAGCTGTAAAGCACTGAAAAGCATTTAAGTACAATCTTAATTAATATTTGATTGCCAACAGTCTCTCCAGGCTCTGGTAGGACATAACAAGGACACCCTTGAATGGGTGCCGGGATATGAGGGAGTATTTGGAAACGATATAGCTGACCTCCTAGCCACGAAGAAAGCGGAAAAACCTTAATTGAACCAGAACCTACATGTGTTAGACAGTCCAAAATATTTATAGAGGGTCCATTCAAGAGCGGACAAAATCAACTGCTAAACCTTAGTAGAAGCGAACTAAATGCCGTGTTAATTAAAATGGATAATGTACCCCCATTTTAATGGTGGCTGGGTCGTATTATAGAGTAACGTCTATGAAATGACAAAATAGCAAAAGTAGCTACTGTCAAAACCTCTACGGGACTATTAAAGTAACCATTAATTAAAAAAATTACATTCGATAAAAGTGTATAATCCTTGGATCAAAACTACGATCGATGCTATCAAAACAAATGTAATCACGAAATTTCCAGAGTTGGTCGTGGTTTATTTACGAGCTCACTTTCGTTTTACTTATGTCTTGACAATTTGTTCATATTCAGACCCAGGAAGTGATTTGACAATACAGAAACTGGTTTGTGATTAGGTTTGGGTGTGTTGGAACACTAGGTTTTTGTACAGTTTTGAGTCTGAAGTTTGTCGGAACATCAAATCCAGACTGCGCAGAATCCCGACAGTACGTAAACCGGTTTGCTATGATGTTGGAACAAACCTTATATTAGTCTAGAAAATGGTGGAGATGTCTCAAATATTCGATAGCAAGTCTGGAGCACCATATTGTTATATAAATAGCCCAACTTTATGGTAATAAGTTAGTTTTTAGTTAGATATTGTGTTGTTAAGATAAATGTTGTAAAAATTACTGTATGAGTAAATGAGATGTACATTATTGTAGTATTTAGTACAAATTAATTTAAAGTGGTATAAAATATTGTCTAACAGCCAATTGCAAGAACGATCGTTAAATATTTATAGACTCATTAACGCTAATGATCCATTAAAAATACATTTCGATCCTCGATAGCTATTGAACGTCGTAAATATGGCAGCATGGCGCGTTTTCCGCAATATGACCAATGATATGTGGTTATAGATATTGCTCACCCATATTTAAATAGAACTACGAAAAGCGCCTTTCCAAGTGTTCATTGAATAAATTCGTTCGGGACCAAACGTGTTTTAAAATAAAATTTCAACATTTGAATATTTAGAAACAAAAAAAATACCTATTTTATTTCAAAACACATGACAGGTGTTCTAAATACATATTTTTTTTGTGTTGTATAGTTGAGTTTCCATAATGTCAAATAATATTAAAAGATCTAAACAATTTTATGACAGGGAAACATTAACAAAGCCTACATAGAACACATTAATAATAATCAAATCACAAACTGAGACCTATTGTGAATATTTAAGCAATAAAACATAAAAAACACCGATTATTATAATAACAATTTATTATTAATTATACAGAATAAATTTTTCTTGATTACTGAATAAAATTAATGAATAACTAGTTTATACGAAGTCCTACAGATATCCATAGAAGAAGAGATTTTAAGGCCAAGACAATCCCCATGGTCCTCTCCAATTTGAATTGTCTCCAAAAGAACCGATGCCTTAGGTAAAATCAAATGGCGTATCGTGGTTGACTACAGAAAGGTTAACAACAAAACAATCCACGACCGATACCCCATACCCAACATCTCAGATATCCTGGATAAATATAGACGGTGCCAATACACATTGGACTTAGCAAGTGGATTCCATCAAATAGATATGGCAGAGGAAGATATCCCAAAAATGGATTTCAATGTAAAAAATGGTCATTACTAGTATGTAAGAATGCCATTTGGCCTCAGAAACACCTCTGTAACATCCCAGCGGGTCATGGACAACGTTTTAAAAGGACTGCAAGGAGAAATATGCCTGGTGTATATGGATGACATAATTCTTTCATAATCTTTTAACGAATTTAAGATACCAAACAGAAAATTCAAATAGACAAATGTGACTTCCTAAAGAAAGAAGTCAATTGTCGTCAGTCCAAGCGGGATAAAACTAAATCCTGCAAAAATTCAAAGATTTTCTCAGATTTTGAACTGTTTTTTGTTGGTATCAAACTTTTTTGTTCTCAAATGACCTCCGCAGTATTCAGCGGATCGAAATGCATAATAATTATGCTTGGTTTCGATTCATAAATTTTTTTTATTACTAATTATCTTATTTTTATTATTTTTACAATTTACTCGATATTGAAGGGTGGACGGCCCAAACTGAATTGAAATTCGGATTCAGCGGGTCAAAATACATTCCGGTAGGTAGGTCGTGTCTGATGTACAAACAACTTTTTTTTTGTATGCCGGTGTTATAAATACGAATCCATTTATATAAGTTATATAACTGAATTTTAGGTATTGAAAGATTATTATCCACAGTATCGTAAATGAAAATACGTAAATGTACAATACTTGAATTATTTTTTAAAATTTCGTTTCGGTATTGTACTTACATTTTATTATCGATGAAGAACTAAAAATGACAAATATGAAACAATCGAAATTTTCCATAGGAATACTATAAGATGCTTTAATAAATATGTGTTTGATTAAAGTCCTATAATATAACTAGCAAAAAAAACGACAAAAAATATCCATCCTATATAAACTATCTTGAAACAAACCAGCCATCTGGAAAAAGGAAAATAAGCCAAGCAGGTCCTCGAAAAGCTCATTTAGACCGTGAAAATGGGGTATTTTATTATCAGATACCAGGCGCACACACTTAAGTAAGATGAAGTAATGGAAATGGCAAGACGCAGACATATAAATGAAATTTAAAAATTTCTGGAAAATAATAGCCAAGAAGAACGTTCGCGTGTAAGAAATATCACAAAAGAAAAAACTTTATTAAATAAGATCTTTTCACTTTATTATTGTTCGTACTTTTATTAGAAACTTCATGATAAGTTCTCCAACGTTTTGTTCTTTTAAGTTTTATTATAAAGAGTTTCCGCAAGTTGCTATCATACAAATTTCTTCAACAGTAAAATTGTTCATAGTGAGATAGTCAAATAGAAAAGACGAAAATTTAGTAGTTATTTAGGCATACAGGAGAAGAAGCGGATTGCAGAAAGAACGACATTGTTTCTACGAAAAAGACGAACGTCAAAATAAATGACACAAACATTTTTTCCAACGACAATTAGACATACTATATCATGTAATTATTTTTTTGTAATAATCAGATGTAATAATACTCTAGAAATTTAATTTTTAAAGTCAGTAGCGAACAATTTTAGTTACTCAGATTTTTGGGGCCTTTATTATTCCGATACTTAAGCATTATCACATTGAGAAAGGCAAACTATCCAAGATCTCAAATTTGTTAAAAAACTTTAAATGAAAATGTTAAAAATACAAAGCGTTTTTACCGCAAAAATAAATATTACAAACTTATTGCGGTGTTGTAAAAATTCCAGACACGCGCTAAATTTTAATAATATGAAAACATAAGACACATTTTTTACGCTGTCGCTATGACGACAAGACATCCAATCATAGATCGAAGCAACATCATTAGCAATAAAATCGTTTCTAAAAATTTATTTTCATCTCATTCTAAAGTCACAAATTGTTACTTACACAACATTACATCATGCTTAAATCCTAAATACTTACAAAGTATATTGGAATATATTCGTATCTTACTCTTTTATCGCTCCTTCCACAACATCACGTGCTAGATGAAGCGTTAAATTACATTAATGACCAGAAACTAATCGAAAAGCATATACGATATATCCGTCACAGCATCCAGGCGTTTTCACTTTAAAAATTTCATTCCTACATATACAGCAAATTTATCAAAAAGATTTGAGCGTATGATTTCTGCACTAATCTATTTATAATTAGAATACAATTTTTATAGATTAATATTGATAAGTAAATACGGTTTTGCGGGGTTACCTATCAAAATATGGCTGCATGTAGTTTCAATAGTACTTTTAATAGTACTTTTGATAGTACTTTTAATAGTACTTTTAATAGTACTTTTAACAGTACTTTTAATAGTACTTTTAATAGTACTTTTAATAGTACTTTTAATAGTACTTTTAATAGTACTTTTAATAGTACTTTTAATAGTACTTTTAATAGTACTTTTAATAGTACTTTTAATAGTACTTTTAATAGTACTTTTAATAGTACTTTTAATAGTACTTTTAATAGTACTTTTAATAGTACTTTTAATAGTACTTTTAATAGTACTTTTAATAGTACTTTTAATAGTACTTTTAATAGTACTTTTAATAGTACTTTTAATAGTACTTTTAATAGTACTTTTAATAGTACTTTTAATAGTACTTTTAATAGTACTTTTAATAGTACTTTTAATAGTACTTTTAATAGTACTTTTAATAGTACTTTTAATAGTACTTTTAATAGTACTTTTAATAGTACTTTTAATAGTACTTTTAATAGTACTTTTAATAGTACTTTTAATAGTACTTTTAATAGTACTTTTAATAGTACTTTTAATAGTACTTTTAATAGTACTTTTAATAGTACTTTTAATAGTACTTTTAATAGTACTTTTAATAGTACTTTTAATAATACTTTTAATAGTACTTTTAATAGTACTTTTAATAGTATTTTTAATAATACTTTTAATAGTACTTTTAATAGTACTTTCAATAGTAATTTTAATAGTACTTTTAATAGAACTTTTTTCTACTTCAAGGTATATTTCTGTTATTTACAATTATTATAGAAGAAAATTCTATTTACAAAAGTTGTTTGTGATGGTTTTTTCTATAATTTTTGTTATATAGATGATTTGTATAAAACGGACTGAAATAGAGAAATTTAAGGAAATTTAAGGGAATTTTCAAAATATTGAGTACCTATTGCCCATCTAATTAAAACAGTTTAGAACATGAATTGCAAACAAAAATTATTCAGAACATTATTTCATAACTTGTTCATTACGGTCTATTTTAGAGAAAAAGTGTATAAAACCAAAATTATAAAATAACATCATAAACAACTTTTGTTAAAATAATTTTCTTCTATAATCATAAATAACAGAAATATACCTTAGAATAGAAAAAGAGTCCTATTAAAAGTACTAACGGTCATATTTTGATAGATAACCCAGCAGACTATAATAAGTTATAGAAGTAATTTTAAAAAACCGACTTCAAAATCGTGAAGATGCCTTTAAAAATTGAGATTTTTTATTTTCCCATAGATCATCAGATCCTGACAAACTGTATATGAAACTACCCCTGATGTATCTTTTTACTAACAAAAAAAGAATCATAGAAATCGGATAACGTGGTAAAGAATTATCGCTGAAAATACTTAAAAAAATTAAGAGTTCGATGGTTTTCTTTTAGATCCCATTATTAGATCTTGACCAAATTTATATAGGACCACCCCTGAGGTACCCTCTTTTTAAACAAAAAAAGAATCATAAAAATTGGACTACGTAGTAAAGAATTATCGCTGAAGATACGTAAAAAATATTCCGACGAATTGAGAACCTCCTCCTTTTTTAAAGCCGGTTAATAATTTGAAATTATAAAATAATTTGTAATTGGTCTTACAAAATAATAAATTAATGTAAAAAAAGTAACAATAAACATTTGTTGAAAACATTATTTAATCTATATAAATAAATTTCACTACATTAGACTACATACTACAGTCAAGCAGATAATATGATAATAAGATATGTCACACATCGTAAAATTATAAAAAATGAAAATTTAGAACCGGAAATAATTGCACATATATTTATTTAAATCTGAAAACAAACTACATGCGACTAGTTTCGGCAATCGAACCATCTTCTGGTCTGTAATACAAAATTGTTCCTCTTACAATTAACAAAAAAAGAAAAATGGTTAAATACAATAACATTTTTTATACTTTTAAATCTAAAAATTTTTTTGCAAGTGTTTTACAAACACTGTTTTTCTTCTTAATTATAAGAAAAGATTCTTGTATTGCAAGAAAATCGTAGAAATGCATATGCTCTGCGTTTCCTAATAAAATTTAGCCTTCACATTCTACGGCATACCTTTGTAAGAAAACTAAATTTAAGTCCGACATTCAGGACACGAGTATGAATATTCGCAGAAAGGATCTCACAGATATCTCTAAACATAGTACATGTTCATTTAAAAAATTCCTTCTCCTATTAGATTTTAAAACATTTATAATGAAAATCTCAGTGAATTTAAAAAAAATGTTCTAGACAGCTTTCAAAAATGCTAATACTAAGTTAATCTTTGAAGACCAGTATGTTCTAGTATAAATGTATATTTTTTTAAATTAATTTGTCTATATACAGTGTATCAGGTCAAAGGCTAAAAATAAGATGATTCAGTTATACTTGCAAATAGACATATGTTAAGTCTGTAGGCTGGCTCACGAGCTAGGAGGTGCCTATCATCTCAGGAGGATGCACAATAGACCTAATGAGGCCTAAGTGCCGTGGAGGTAACCCACCCTCTACACGTTACAGATACAGATAGGCATATATACCAACTTGTTTGATTTGGCGGCTAGTGGTCAATAAATTTCGAATAATCTCCAGAATTCAGCCATTCTGAAATATCGCCCTTGGTACGAGTACTAGGTGTTTTATGGTCAATTAAAAGAAGCAGGAAGAGGGTGTACGCAGGAGGAGATGTATGTATCTACAAAATTCCTTCAACATTTTTATATTGGACTTCTAGATCTTTATATTTACATTAAAGCGGTATCGGTATCTAAATCATTTTAAATATATTTACCTTAAATCTGGCATATATCTATCGTTTAAACGACTCTTTGTTACGATAATATGGTTCTTGTCGAAAAACTTGAGTACCTATCCTCATTGGACAACCTAGTTTTAACAGGAGACTTCAATTTTCGAGACATATCTTGGCCCGTCACAACTATACAAGATCAAATCAATTCCAAAAATATATTTTTGGATTTTGTTCAAAAGTTAAACTTACATCAATTAGTAACCAGACCCACTCGTTTTCGAGGCAATAAGAAACCATCTACCTTCGATTTAGTTTTCACAAACGACGAACAACTACTAACTGATCCACAGTTTGAGTCCTCCATAAAAATTTCAGATAATATCACCATAACGGGGAACATCCGGTTCAACTTACCGATACCAAACCCACACGCTAACCTAATAATCCTAGACATCACGGATTTTGATAGAGTGAAAGATAAATTGATTCAACTGGATTGGAAGATTTAGATTTAGAAGATGATGTAATAAAAATGTGAGTCAATTTTACAATATCTTCTTGGAATATAAAAATCTTTTGTAATTCATTGAAACTATTAATAATATAAAAAAAGAAACTACAAATGTAAACTAATCGGTCAAATAAACGACTTACAAATTCATAGAACCTTCTCAAATGATCCCAAGAAAACCCCAAACGACGCTAGACAAGTAAATGAAAATTCTATAGCTGACAGTGAAAACGACAAAATCTTTCCCAAATACATAAGATCGTCATCAGTTTTTAAAGTATCAACCCCTTTATTGCAAAAGACAAATAAACTATGTGTCTAACTGAAACTTTATAAAAAATATTTTCTCTATGAACCACCTACAGTCTTCTTTGCCAGGGTGCACCTCACAACACATATTAGTCTTAAAGATATTAATTTTACACCATATCTTATATTAAAAAAACAAAACTAAAACTAAAAGCTGACACATCAGCAATAATGGATGGTCTTTCCCCATTCTTCTTGAAAACGTTTTCCGATATCTTATCCGATCTCCTCTCTGATATAATAAATTCATCTTTTCGACAATATGTTTTACCACCTATTTGGCAAGTAGCATCAGTTACCTCAGTCTTTAAAAAAGGCAACAAACTCGATCTAAACAACTATCAACCCATTCGTCTTACATCTGCTGTTTGTAGATTGATGGAGTTCATTATTGCCAAAGCAATTCTAAAGTTCTTGTCGGATTATGAAGTAATCCCAATTGAGCAGCAACATGGTTTCGTGAAAGGGAAGTCGTCCACGACAAATTTGTTACAATGTCTTAATGATTGGATCAAAGCTTTAGACGATAAACTTCCAACAGATGTAATATTATTTAGACTTTTCTAAAGCATTTGAATAGTTACCATATAGGAGGTTATTACACAAGTTGGAGAACTGTGGGGTCATAGGATATTTGAATAAGTGGATTAGTCAATTTCTGTGCGGCAGAAAATTTTGTGTTCCTCAGGATTCTGTTTTAGGACCTCTGCTGTTTGTGGCTTACAAATACCATATCAAAAGCAACATGGCTTTCCACACTGATGGGACCGTGTTATCTTCAGCACAATCTTACCTCTATTGTTAAATTACTGATTGGCTGCTACCATTAAATATAGAAAAGTATATAGTTATGCAGATTGGTAAGAACAATCCAAGACTTTCATATAACACCAATAATTCCGCTATACACTTAGTGTATTCTCATAATGACTTTGGCATTATTATAAACTCTAATTTAACTTAGAAACAACAATGTTTAACATTTGTAAAATCGTGAACAGGAAATTATACTTGTTTCAAAAGGTTTCCTGTTCCCTTTTAGTCGATCGTCAAACTCTACAGATCACACGTAAGCCTCATTATGTTTGGAATCCAGGTCTTTTCAAAGAAAAAACTCTTTTAAAAAATGTACAACTTCGGGCATCTAGAAGTACATTTTTTGATCCTATAAGGCTCGAGATGACAAACATTAATATCTTTGATCGACCCCGCCTACGCGGAGACCTTTTTCTGATATTTAGAATTTTAGAACATAATTACGGGAACCTGAGAGATATGTACATGCTTAACAATGATGACCGCAAAATCTCCCTAGAAGATGGAAAAAGGTTAAGTTAGTTTTAATTCCTAAGGATGGCACGAGTGCCGAGGAAAGAAAATATAGGCCGATATGTCTAATAGACATCATGGGCAAACTCCTAAAACATCTGGTGAAGAAGAGAATGTAAGATGAGAAAAGGGAAGTCAAAAATCCAAGCGATCGAACACGTGATCGGAGAGGCAATTTGCCCTGGATGGATATGGGATGCGGTGATTTTTATAGATATTAAGAACGCGTTTAACACTCCCAAATAGAGCAGGATTCCGTAGTCGCTTACGAAGATGGGCCTAAGTGGCTACCTACTAAACATAACCGGGGAATACTTCAGGAAAATATCACTTTTGGTTGGAAATGAATAGATCGGCATCGACTTCCACAGGAATCAGTGCCGGGCCCCTCATTATGGAACGTAGTCTACGAGATTAATATGCCTGAAGGATGTACCTTGGTGGCATATGCAGACAACCTCGCACTTATAGTACGTGCAGACAGATAAGATGACCTAATTGAAAAAGCGGAAGAGGCCATAACATACATAAGTCACTGGATTTAAACTCAGGGACTATATATTGCGGCGAAGAAGACGGAGGTGATAATCCCCAAGGAAAACGAATATCGTTTTCAATATAGGAGATACGGTGGTGACACCCAGCAAACACGTGAAATATCTTGGCGAGTGGCTCGATGACCAGCTCGCATTTAATGAACACGTGAGAAAAACGTGAGAAAAACCTAAAAGATAAACAGCGGCCCTATCTAAAGTATTATCGAACACAAGAGGCCCTAGAATAATGCGAAAAAGAATGTTATCGGGCTTGGCTGCATCAGTAATCCTGTATGCGGCACCCGTATGGGAAAGGGCAGTCAAGATAAAAAATACAAGAATATGTTACTTAATACGCAAAGCAAGATGCTGCTGAGAGTCACCTGTGCATCCAGGATAGGGACCGGAGAAGCCGTAGTGAGGCAGGCTCTACAGAGCCAGCAGGGGACCAGAAGTAGACGTAGCAAGAAAGAGAGAGAGAGAAGTGACAGTTAAAACGAAGAAGCGATGATAGGCAGAACTGGAAAGAGTAGCCCAATGGACAAAAACTCTTATACTCGATCTGACAGCATGGCTGAACTGCAGTTTAAAACATATCGATTATTATTTAACGCAATTTCTCAGCGGGGATGGATGTATTAGATCGTACACGCACAGGTTTGGTAAGGTCCCAGATACGAGGTGTGTCTATTTCAATGAAGAGGTGGACAATCCAGTGTCGCAGATGGAGCAACGAAAGGTCAGTCCTGGATTTTAACATAGAGGAAATGAGACCAAACGAATTGATTAATTACATGCTAGGCAAAGAGGAAAATGGTGAAATGGACTTAAGCAAAAAGAGATAGACGAGAGAGGCCCTAAAACTTGAGAAAGATGGCCAAACAGAAGGTGATTTTAGTGGGTAGAATCCTGAGTTCCAGACTACCCCTGAAAAACGTAGAGCAGTGCGTAAAACAGCATTTTCCACCCTTACAAATAGGAAATGGAAACGTTCAAATGCAATTAATTCTATAAAACTGATTTTCTTATTGGTGTCTGGCTTCGACAAGTTATGCCATTAGCCTCGTATTCTATGTAGGTTATGAATTACTATTAAGTAGTCTAATACCCCCATAGTGCAAAAGTGCTAGTACTTTAATAATAATGCACTCCTACAGACAGGCATTGTTACTGTTTCCCAGCGCCACTTAAAGAACAGCACTGTTAATTAGAACCCAACAGTGTAGTGTAAGTTGGTAATCCTACCTATGCATTATAATTAATTATTATTTTACTTTGTTGGCCTCTAGCGGCCAAACGAAGCCCATAAATCTGTGACTGCTCCATATACATGCAATTTCCTGATACCCTGTATATCAAACTGCAACTCGTGCTCGATGATTTCATCCCGCCGCAGCGTATTTAAAAAAAAATACAAATCTTAATTTAGATTGATTTTAGTCGCTCTTTTTTATAAATCCAAAGAAAAGAAACTTCTCAACTTTTATAGAGGAAACATACGAGAAAAGTTTTCAACAAAGAAAGTTTAGGAGTATCCCTTTTGGTTTCGCATAGACGCAGACGGTCTGGTTCGAATGGATTTTAGATGTTATACATCGTTTACCTTAAAGTTCCGATGCTTTTAACTATTTCCTCCATTTCCATATATATCTGATGTGGATCTACATTACTAATATTTACAGAACCAGAAATGTGCATATTATGTAGATTGAAAATTGATTCCTTGCTGTATATGAGATTGAAAATGATATTTCTGGTTAGTGAAGTATTTTACAAAAAAAAAAAAAATCATTTAATATACAGGTTCGGAATATAATATGGATCTATACATACAGTGAGGACCATAAGTCTTACCCCCCCCCCCCTATCTAACTCGTTACTGGAGTCTTGTTAGGAAAATCGCCGAGACACGTCGATTTTTGATTTCTACAATGTACATTTTCGTATAAATAGTTTACCCGTAATTTTATCCCTTACTGGAGGGGAGCAACCCTTTCGAAAAATTTAAATGGCATGGGGTAGTGAGTGATAGCTCATTTGAAAGAGGGTTTTATTCTCTATTCAACCATGTAAAAAATTTTGAAATTTGCTTCATTAATTCTCGACTAATTGTTGTTTCAGAATAACGGAAATTAACATAGCGCACTCATCGTTAGAATTAAAATTCGGCCCTGCATGATTTCGGTTTTGGTTCAGACGTGAAGTAAGACTTTTTGCCATTAGAAGGTCACTATTAGTTTAGTTGCTTTCCTATTTTGTGAGGTTTTGTTATTTTTAAACATTAATAAATCAACACGTAATGAAGCAAATTTAAAATTTTTTTGCACGCTTGAATAGAGAATAAAACCCCCTTTCAAATGAGCTATCACTCACCACCCCATGGCATTTAAATTTTTCGAAAGGGTTGTTCCCGTCCAGTAAGGGATGAAATTAAGGGTAAACTAATCATACAAAAATGTACATTGTAGAAAACAAAAATCGACCTATCTCGGCGATTTTCCTAACAAGACTCCAGTAACGAGTTAGTTAGGGGGGGTAAGACTTATGATATTCACTGTATATACTCACTCGTGTACAAAAAGAATGAAGTAAAACACATCGAATGTTCCATACGTATATAGGTGGTATATGATCCTCTAATTAACTACTCTTATGAAAATATGTATGAAAACTAATTAAAACGAAACTGACGCCAACATAAATTACTTTTATTTCATTTTGTAATAAATATAAATACGTTTAAAATGAGCAGCTACATACTAAAACAAATGTAGAGTTACATTTTCATAAAAATTATTTTTAATACAATGCATTTATTTTAAAAGCTTTTAATTCGTTAGCAGAATTATTACGAAAATAGTTAAATTCAAATCTACATTTTTATGTCTCTTATATTAATTAAGTTTTAGTTTTGTAGTAATAATATTTATTTAATAAAAAAATACATACAAAAGAATGATGAACAAAATGACAATTGTCTTAAAAACACAAAACTACACCTTCTCAACTGTCAATTAAAACATGAGGAATTTGATAATTCTGTTAAAACAAAGTAATCATTTTCGATTTAAATCTTTATCTGATATCACAAAGTCGTCATTCCCTAATTATTAAAAAAAAGTGTGCCATGAAATGTCAAACATTAAATATTTATCTAGAAAAGACCTGTAATTTTAATTGTATAAATTATAAAACCTAATTAAAAATGGGTAGTAGCATATTATAGCCATAGAAAAAGTAAAATGTAGGAAGGAGCAACGCTCATTTTTTTTTGTTAAATATTGACTTTTTCATAAGTTTTTACATTTTTCTTGGACATTTTATTTTTCCTTATACCCTGCTATAAGAGTTATCCTACTTTTCAGGGTGGTTTGACTTGATTACAATAAGTAACCTAGCTATTTCCTAAGTTGTCGTGTGCGCGTGTGGGACCTGTGTGGCAGGTTGTGTTCTCCAAAAATATGGCCAATTTTGCTATTTCCAACCTCGTAAATGAACAAGTCCAAATATAAGGTGGGGAATATGATTTAGGGAAACCACGAAAACCTAAATCACGATATTGTACAAAAAGTATGAATTTCTAATTATAAGATTGGGAAGGGTTTTATCTAACCTAATGAAGCAAATTTCTAAATTTTTTGCACGGTTGAATAGAGAATAAAACCCCATTTCAAATGAGCTATCACTCACCACCCCATGCCATTTAAATTTTTCAAAAGGGTTGCTACCCTCTAGTAAGGGATGAAATTAAGGGTAAACTAATCATGCAAAAATGTACACTGTAGAAATCAAAAATCGACCTGTCTTGGCGATTTTTCTAACAAGACCCCAGTAACGAGTTAGTTAGGGGGGTAAGACTTATGATGCTCACTGTATACATTGAAGTGTAAGAAAATTTAATTAGAAAGAGAATTAAATTGTAATTTCTGTGTTTGACTATACCATGGAAGTATAATTATTGATGTACCTACGGTCGTGTGGTTGTTCTTCTCGGCCTACGGAATAAGCAGGCTTAAAAGTCTAGAATGTCCTTGAAGTAGTAGAGGTCCTGGTTTTCAAAAGGCAACTTGCCAAATACAAAAAATTTGTGTCACGGATACAAATTGTAATACATATATAAATATTTTTTTGATATTAACGAAGATGATTTTAAAGATATATTTAAACATGAGATTATATCGGAAATTATGTACTTTACATGATAATGGGGTCTATTCTGTAAAAATTCCTTTATATTTAACGGCCTTTAAAAATATTGTAGGCCATTAAACATATGTTCGTATTCGTTAATTTACTTCTGTCATTATTTAAACAGATTTCTTTAAGATAGTCCACTAATGTATTTTAAAGATCCGTTTAAATAATGACAGAAGTAAAGAAGAAAATATTTTTAAAGGCCGTTAAATATAAAGGAATTGTTACAGAATAGACCCCAATGTAGAGTAAAAAGTAAAAGCACTAAATATGACAAAAAGATACTACAGCCATTAGCATGAACATTTTAAACAAACATTTTAAATACACATACAAATTTTTGATTAAAGGAAGATCTTTCTATGATGTCTTAAACTATCATACGTCATTTCTCTTTTGATTTTAGTGGCCTCTAGCAGGATAAAAAAGTGTTAAATATTGTAAAGTGTGACACTTAATTGAAAAGTTAATTCTAATACTATTATTAGATATTATTGGTAACAACGATATAGGTCTATAGGATGACACTTCATTTGGAGATTTTTCTGCCCCAGGAATTAGCGTAACTTCAACCATTTTCATGCATCTGGTACATCTTTAGGGCAAAACGTTGCATTTATAAGGTATATTAGTTTGATGATAGCCTTCCGTGTCTGTTTCTTTAATATATCTCCACTCATATCCTGGAATCTTCTCTGGGTTAATTTTTGTCTCAATTTCTTTCGCAACTTTATTGGGTGTAATTATCCCGATTTCAAGTTGTTCCTTATTATGAATCCTCATCCTTCTGATGTTCTCTGAATTGGAACGTATTTTGTGGGTAGTTTAAAATTACTTTTATAGAAAACGTTTTTAGGTAATTGAAACGATATTTACTTATTCTAAGTAAATAAATTGAATTTCATTCAATGAAAACCCATTTTCATTGTAAAGCTTTTTTTATCTAAATAATCGTATGTAGGAAAACGTTATCATGATGAGAATCACTGAATTATTGCAAAGTGATGTGCAAATTGAATTAAATTTAATCTCAGCCGAGCGGCCAATCTAAAATGAGGCGTTCAATTTTTTCCGCTATTTACTTACTTTCTTTCGAGCTGGAAAACAATTTTTCAGAAACTCGATGCATGACACGATTTTTTTTTTTTAATTTTCAGAGTGAAAAATAAAAATATTGGCAGTGTATGTGAATAAATAATGATTTCATAGAAACGCTGCGCAAAGTAACATGCTTCGGGATGATGTCGATCTATTAACTCCCGCTAGACTGCCATGATATTCTTCCTTTCAATGTTATTCTAAAACATATCCAGAGTTTATGTCGAGTACATATAAAGTTTAAATTGTCGTTTGCATTATCAGTTAATCCATCAGGGCATGTTCTCGAATAAAACTAATTGGAGGCAATATCATATTCCAATCATGGCTAAGTAATTAGTACTAAAATCCACTTTGTATTCTAATTGGAATGTATGAAATGTGATACATTTGGGAAAATTTAGACTATTTATGCATATTACGTATTTTCGGGTAAGATAATATATCTTGTTCAATCGCATCTTTGTATCTGTAACGTGTGGAGGGTGGGTTACCCCCACGGCACTTGGACCTCATTGGGCCCATTGTGCATCCTCCTAAAATGATAGGCACTTTAATGTAGTTGACAACGTCGCCAAGAGGTGCTTCTCTTATATCGGCCGGTGTTAGCCGATACTCGTCGAACACAAATCTTCTAATAAATGAGAGCGTCGGGCAAGCATAAAGGATATGCTCGATGGTCTCATCTTCTTGTTCGCACCCTCTGCAGAGTGCGGATTCTGACAGCCCCATGATATGGAGATGCTTCCGTACTTGGCAATGACCAGTCAGAATGCCTGTGACCAGACGCAGATTCTGTCTAGTCATAGTCAAGTATTTGTTTGCTGCAGTGTTGTCAGAATAACTTAAGAGCTCCCTGGCAACTCTGCAGTTTCTTGTTTCATCCCATCTTTCCTTGAATTTCACAAGGGAATGTTCTTTGATTAGGTCTGTCACTACCGATTTTGTCAGGCCAATAGGAGGGCCAGGTCCAAAAAGTATTTGGTTGGCTGCTTTCTTGGCTAATGAATCAGCAAGACGGTTACCTTTCGATGTGGCGTGACCTTTGATCCATCTTAAGGTGACCACATTGTTGATGAATACTTCGGCCAAAGCTTCGTGACATTCTAGTACTAACCCTGAATAAATTCGTGGTCTGTTCAGGGTGAGTAGTGCTTGTCTGCTATCTGTATAAATGAGCATGTTCCTTCCAGTGATATTGTTTCTGGTTATTTCTTTTGCTGCTATAAGAATACCCGTTAGCTCTGTTTGAACTACACTGGCACTATTGCTCACAGCCCATTTTATGTTTAGGTTTAAAAATCCAGAGTATATTCTACATCCTGAGCCTTTTGTTTATTTTAGAACCTTCGGTATAGATATGAATCGTACCTGCCACTTCCGGCTCTTCTATTTGTTCTATTATAACTTTATATGGCTTATGGAAGATATATCTTGGTGAGATGGAGTCCATGTTAGCTTCAAGCAGTGGGAGCGTATCGAGCGCCTCCTTCCAAAAGTGACGTCTCGCCTCACCAGATCCTACATCAATCGCATGTCAAATAAAGAATAGAAGAAAACAACAATTTAATAAAATGCAATGAAGGAAGAGATATCAGTACTATATTAAAATAGTAAGGAGTAATCTATAAAAAATGTTTCTAAAGTATGCATTAGGAAAATTTAAGTTTGTCATGTTCATTGGAATACCATGTTAAATCGCATAAAAGATTTAACAATTTTTTTCTCATTTACTTCATCATGCTATAATAAAGATGGTGCTTTAGAATAAATTAGATTTAATTAAAACTGTGGGCGATGTGGCCTTCCTCACCTCAACCTTTTCATGTCTATTGTGGATATCATTTAATCGTTTTTTAGAGTATCTTATCTAGCAATAGCGGCTTGTGACTAAAATATTGAGGATTTACAATGAAAGAATATAGGTCTCAGTACAGTTGTAGGTAGTAAAGAACTTTCAGTGTTTATTATAAGATATGATATGCCTTTCAAAAACACTAAAAGTGTTTTACCTACAACTGTACTGAGACCTATATTCTGACATTGTGAGCCCCAATATTTTGTTCACATGCGCCACTGTTGTTTAGTTCGGTCTTTTGTAGTAGACTCCACAGTCTGGGAAGTAGTTTTCCAGTTTAGCTATAGTTACGCTTGGTTTTTCTTGTCCGGTGTAAGGAAACTCAGTCTGATAGACCTTCGCAGTAGCACAATACGTGTACTGCAGTTTTCTCATCTTCCTGACAGAATCGACGTAAGGTCACTTTTGTCAGACCGATATTATACATATGTATGTTATGCCTCTGTTCTGGTAAATTTTTCTACCTTTCCTGAGATTTTTTATACATCCACTACTGTGTGCATGTTATGATAGCTATCTTTGTGACACCACAGAAGAGTTCTGGGCCAATAAGAGCCTTGAGGCTTCTTCTCGGGCTAGTAAGTCAGCTTCTTCGTTGTCCGTATGTCCTTGGTAGCCTGGCACCTAAGCTAAGGTTAGTCTGTTTTTACTATCCAGCTATATTTGGGCTTCCAAACAGACCCACATAAGCTGTACTTCCATAAAACTAAGTGATTTTAACGTCGCTTGTCTGAGTATATGACAATGGTTTTTCCATTTACCTTATGTCTTAATACCTCTTTTGCGCAGTGTTTTATGCTGCTATTTCTGCCTTGAATACTGTTTAGCTAAGATTCTTGTCTTTGGTTTGATACTATCTATAACTTCTCCTGAATCTTCATGAGTATTGGAGCCGTCTGTATACCAGATAAATTCTACATAAATAGGTGGTCCTCTCATTCATGCTTAACTGTCTTGTATACTCACTTTATATTGCTTTTGAAAGCTATATTTTGGGAGCATTTTGTCTGAACGCATTCCTGGTATTTGGTCATTCTCAAACTCTTTATATAGCTTGCTGTAGTCACGTCCATGCAAGGTGCAGTCTATGTGATAGACCTGGCTTCGCCTTGAATAAATATATGCAGTGATGTTAGGTTTAGCATGAGTTGTAGAGCTGCTATTGCAGTCGTTCTCATGGCTCCCGTGGTACTCAGGTAAGCTTGCCTGTGAATACCGTTGAGTTGTTGAATGGCTCCAGCTTGCCAAGTTTTTGGCCGGATTGCGCAATTTTGTTCGAATCTTTCTGTTCAAAGGAATTTTGTTCGAAAACATTTTGTTCGAAAGGTATTTAGTTTGAACACATTTTGTTCGAAAGTAAATTACCTCTAAAATATTTCATTCAAAAGTAATTTTCTTCGATTTTTTTATTCGTAATCATTTTGTTCGAATATCTAATTGTTTCAAAAAATGCGGACTTTCGATTGAATTTTTTTTTATGAAAAACATGTTTTAAAACATTCCTTGATCTTAAAGGGTTGAATGAAAATAAAATAATTTCTTAGTGTTCTGATTAAAGTAATAAAGAACAGCTAATTACCTAACATGCACGGCTTGGAGCCATTGCAGGTAACTTCGCAATTTTTTTTACATAAAATAAGAAATCAAAACTTAACTAATTTACCTAACCTGCACGGCCTGGAGCCATCGTGAGTAGTTTCGTAATAATTTTTCACATAAAATGACAAAAATTTAAAAAAAAACTAATTTACCTAACCTGTGCGGCCTAGAACTATTAAAACTTTTTGAAACTAACTTTGACAAAAATTAAATTTCAATAAAAAATAAAATTCATCTTTCTTCAATTAGTTTTATTTCAATAAACATTTAACAAATTAAACGGAGCAATTTTTTAAGTACATTATATTAAAAGCCCTACTTTCCTACAAAGGACCCCGCACTTTTTACATTGATTTTGGGTACTGGCAGAATGTGTTCAAATTTTAGTATGTTATTTTTCAGGTCATTGGGGGCAACTTTCTTATGGACCTCAAGTAGGCAGCTCTACAGGGTGAGTTGTTAGAACGATTCAAAAGTAAGGAGTGCGGAACTAATATTTTCAAATATATCTCCACCACTCTTTAGTATTTCTTGTCTTTTGCATGAAATTTATGTCAGATGTTAACCTTGTATATAGTTTGTTAATGCTTACTTACACTTTGCAAAATAAATTATACAACGTGTTCAAAAAATTAGGAATATCAGTTACTGAAATATGGTGCATTTTACATGTATTACCATAGTTAAAATATGACTTCTGGCCATTTCTTTATTTCATTTCATATTAGATAATTTTTATAAGTAATACAGGGTGTGATAAAACTACACAAAAAACTAAGAATTACAAAAATGCATTTAAAAATGCTTCCGTACTTGGCAATGACCAGTCAGAATGCCTGTGACCAGACGCAGATTCTGTCTAGTCATAGTCAAGTATTTGTTTGCTACAGTGTTGTCAGGATAACTTAAGAGCTCCCTGGCAACTCTGCAGTTTCTTGTTTCATCCCATCTTTCCTTGAATTTCACAAGGAAATGTTCTTTGATTAGGTCTGTCACTACCGATTTTGTCAGGCCAATAGAAGGGCCAGGTCCAAAAAGTATTTGGTTGGCTGCTTTCTTGGCTAGTGAATCGCCTTTCGATGTGGCGTGACCTTTGATCCATCTTAAGGTGACCACATTGTTGATGGATACTTCGGCCAAAGCTTCATGATATTCTAGTACTAACCCTGAATAAATTCGTGGTCTGTTTAGGGTGAGTAGCGCTTGTCTGCTATCTGTATAGATGAGCATGTTGCTTTCAGTGATATTATTTCTGGTTATTTCTTTTGCTGCTATGAGAATCCCCGTTAGCTCTGTTTGAACTACACTGGCACTATTGCTCACAGCCCATTTTATGTTTAGGTTTAAGAATCTGAAGTATATTCCGCATCCTGAGCCTTGTTTTGTTTTAGAACCGTCGGTGTAGATATGAATCGTACCTGCCACTTCTGGCTCTTCTATTTGTTCTATTATAACTTTATATAGCTTATGGAAGATATATCTCGGTGAAATGGAGTCCATGTTCGCTTGAAGCAGTGGGAGCGTATCGAGCGCCTCCTGCCAAAAGTGACGTTTCGCCTCACCAGATCCTACATCAGGTTCTATTGCGACCGTGCCGAGGCGTGTCATTGTCATCAGAGCAACCTCCTTGATGTAAATATCAAGAGGAGTGAGACTAAGAATGACTTTCATCGCTCTAGTCGGTGTTGTTTTCATGGCTCCTGTTATGTTGAGACATGCGACGACTCTGGGGGAGAAACCCCAGGTGCGTCCCACAGTACGGCGGTATTGTTCATAAGCAATGTATGCACTTTTAACTCTGTTTTCTAAATGCGAGTTCCATGTTAACTTGCTGTCAAAGGTGAGACCTAGGTACTTCACCTCTGTCGCAAAGTTTATGTTTGTGTTTAGGAGTTCTGGAGATTTTAATTCCATTTTCATCCTTTTCCTTGTGAAAAGGACCATTTCTGTCTTCTTAGGATTGATAGACAGTAAATGGTCCTTGCACGATTGTTCTATAATTTTTAGAGCTACTTGCATTCTTTCGCAGAGTATGTTATCAAAATTCCCTGTTTGCAGAATTGACCAGGTCATCTGCATATGCAATTGTGTAGTGACTGTCATTATTGAGGCGGCTAATGAGGATGATGAAGTTATCATGGTAAATATTTGTAATTCGGCGTGTTCAAAATGGATATATATTTTTTAAATTATATTTGGAATTAAATATAATATCCGAGTCTACGCCATTGCATTTATTAGAAACTATGCTCGAACCAAGTGCTTCAACATGAACAGAATGAGTAAGAGGAAACCAAAATATTAATAGCATTCGGTGAAGGCCTTCGTAATATATAAAGAAAACTGTAGTCCTTTTTTGCTTATCAAAAATTCATTTACACAATTTTTCTTGACTCGAATTTTCTTTTCAAACATCTTGATTTGTCACAACTGTAACGTTTTATTCTAAATGTATTTATCGTGGACAACAACCTCAGAAAGTCTGAGGAAAAAAAAAACGATAAAAGAGAGACGCGTTACTGGGAACCATATAATGGCATGCCAAGGGAATACAAATGTTTACCATTTCCTTTAAATTTGAAAGTTGAGTAATGGTACTACGGGAGGTTTACGGAATAACGTTATACATACTGCTGTGCATTTATTTGTAATTTCTTTTTGTTAGGAGTAATGAAATTGGGGCAAATTAGGAAGAGGCGCGTTTGTGAATAGCAATGAGAGTTTACTTTCTTTTTCGGGAATGAATTGTTGCCTAAAATATATTTTTTAAATTAACCCCTTCAGTTACAATGTATATTAAGATGGCCATCAATTTTTTATTCTAATTTTTTCTCGACAGAGCAAAAACACAAGGAGCTTTTTTATCGGATAAATTTCTCTTTGCTACGCAACATTTTGTCAATCAAAAACGTGATAAAATCGACCGAAGGTAAAGTATATTTACTGATGGAAAAATGTTGAGATAAAAAGAAATTTATCCTTAAACGAAAAGTTTGAACAATAGAATAAAATACAATAACAATTATTATCTTTACTCAACAAAATTATTTAAAAGAGTAATGGATTTTTCCCATTATTCGACAATTTCGCATTACACATGCGCGAAAAAAGCGCGTGAATATTGAATCTAGTAGTTTTCCAAACAACTTAATTGTTCCCTTTTTTATTATCGCCTTACAATTGTTGGCTTGGCTACGACCATCGAGATAGAATGAACTTATATATCATTTAAATTAAGCTATTTTAAAAAATTCTCACCAAAACTGACTGACTAGCTCGAGTTTGATACATGACAAAGAAACGTAATGCAAAGGTTCGGACCTTAGAACATATATAATCAGGAAGGAGCATGCCATGTTCGCGTTAATCTAATCAATCTGACGGAAGTGGTAGCCATTTTGTACTATGGACGACTCATCATCATATAATAAATGGTTTCTAAAATTGGTTTATAATTTTAGTGATTAAAATTTGTTAATAATTTGGATGTTTTATGTGTTAATTTAAGCTTTTATCAAGCGTATGTTTTGTAGACATTTTTAAAAAGTGTTTAGTGTTTTAGTATTTATTTAGTATTACTGTTAATTTTAAATTTTCCGCGTTAAAAGTCAAACAAGATAATATGGTCAGTTGTTCGTCTTGTGGATATAGCAGCACAGCTAAAAGTAGAAAGAAATCATTTACATTTCATAAGCAAGTATTTTGTTTTCTCAATTTTCAACCACATTAAAGATTTTTAAAATTTTTAATGTTTTAAATTTTTAAACAAACATGGTAAGTGCGTCTGTGATCAAATGTGCTCATAGTCGTAGTCTCATGGTGTATAGGGTATACATACTTTTATTTAAACAATTATTTTATGCAATTTTAAGATATTTATGTGGTTGTTGGAATGAATAAATTATTGTTCAATTTAGATTTATAAATTGATTGCAAGTAAATAATTTTCAGATTTCTTAAAGATTCTAGATTTACAAATTATATAAATTAATCCCAGGTAGACAGTTTTCAGATTTCCTATAGATTCTCAAAAAAACAAAGTTATGGCTTGAGTTCATGCAACAAATTGTGAGCCAAAATATCCTAAATTTTTGTGTTCACGCCATTTTAAAGCCGATTGTTTTGATCGAACCTCAAAACCAAGAATAAGACTTCTAGCAACAGCTGTTCCAACAATAAAAGTGGTCCGGTTGAAGTATATAAGTAAATAAATTCTTTACTAACTCAAGTGTCGTTTTTTTCGTATAATAGAAGTTTATTGTATGAATGTGATGCACCCTATATAATTTATTACAAAGTTATTTACAAAAACGTACACAAATAGAATTAATAAAGGGAAGTGTGGATTCAGTGCCGTAAATGCAAGGAGTGGGAACATGAATAACGCACACAGTGTATATCTTCAGATTATACGTGTCACCACTGCGATTCTGACAATGACTAAATGGCAGTCAAAATATTGAAAATCGCAAATAAGCGCTGTAGGTTTTTTTGCAAATGAGTATATCTGTTATTTGTTTATTTTTCTAAAGTCAGTTTTGTTTTAATTACAAGATGAATTTCGTTTACTTTTTACTTAATATTTTTTTATTTGTTTATTTGATTTTATTAATAAAGCCAGTAATAATGCAGTTCTGTATGTTTTATTTTATCAGAAATATCACAAGACATTTATTTGTAACATTCTGTCTGCTTCATAATTTCTTGAACCAGCCAGAGAGTTTCAAATATATTTAAAGACAAGATATCAGGTAACTTTAACAATTGTTTACACAATAAAATATGAACAGTGGAAATTTTGAAAAATAAAAAATAACTGGAAAAAAGATCAAAAATCTTAAAAATTTTACAACCTACCCCGGTCTCCCCTATGTCATAATTAATATTTTATATTTTTGTTTGTCATATCTGGTTTACCCCTACCAAAATAAAGATTAGTATACAATATGTGTAAACCGTTCCTTCGTATATTTCCTTACTATCGACAACATGAAAACTGGCTGGTTTAAAATATTTTTTAAATAAAAAACAATTTCCTTGTGGAACAACTCAAGCGCGACAGGTTCAGAATGAAAGACAGTGATTATAAAAGAAAAATATTCCAAGTTCCAGGGGTCTCAGGTGTATTTAAGTTCTCCATTACTTGTTTCCATCATCCTGTTACGTTCATCTTTTCAAACTCACCCAGCTGTCTATGTTAAATGCGATTACGAATAAATTTTCAGTATCGAATAGATTCCTAAATAGAATAGAGAATAGAGGTAGCAATAAAGGTTGGTGGTGGGTTGGAAGCGTAGATTTGGAAGAGGACACTCTGTTAATTTAGTGTTTCAGATAAAATATGACATATCAAAAGCTGTTGTAATTTACTCAACTCCTACCTGATTATTAGTGTCGCTATAATGAGGGCTAACGGTAAAGTTTCATCACCAGGTGGCACTATTGAAATGTAAGGTCGGTATTAAATGTATTGGATTTTTAAATTTTGTTTTATTTGACGTATATTATAAATATTAATTAAAATAGCATTATAATAAAAGAGGAAAAATCCGCCGACGGTCGAACGGGCTATTTTTTTTTTAAACGATTTTAGACCTTCTGAAACAAATTTCAAAATACCTTTTTTGCCCTGCAAACGCTATAAAATATTTTTTTCTTACCTTAAAACTATTAAAATGTGTCCTCCAATTTCGATGTTGAAAAAATTTGAACTACATCATTTTGATTAATTTCTTGTTATAGAAACTGCTAAATAATAACACTAGACCATTCATAATGCAATAAACCATCCACATTTTTTTCGTAAACAGTTTATTTTTTTAATTTAAGCCCATGTTTAGGTTCGTCGGAATTTTTTAATTTTCGTAAAGACTATGACAAGATTTGCAGTGTGACATATGTCTAAAAGAAATACAATATTGACATATCAATTATATATTACATAGGAATGGTAATTTTTACCTATGCCCTGCGTTGTACCAGGCCAACCAAATGACTTCAGTATTAGAAAAATTATATAAAACTAACGATTTAAAAAATACCCATATCAAGATCTTCTTCCTCACCCTCAACGGCAGAGTACTCTACGACGACCTAACCTAACCTAAACTAACAATATACAATAAGAAGATGAAGCAACGATTTCTTGTAGGGTGGCGGCTTCGCCGCCATCAGAAAATTTTAGCACATACCTGGCTACGCTGACCGGCATAGACTTCAACGGCCTGGACACAGCTCAAAAAAAAACCTAACCTAACCAACCCTTATAAGCGTCTGGTCAGTGAACCTCGATCCCAACTTTTAACGAACGTGTCTTGTATCGTGGGTATCTAATAATATGAAAATATACAATAAGAAAATGAAGCAACGACTTCTTGTAGGGTGGCGGCTTCGCCGCCACCAGAAAATTTTAACCCATACCTGGCTACGCCGACCGGCATAGACTCCAACGACCTGGACACAGCTCAAATTGAAAAAAAAAACCTAACCTTACCAACCCTCATTAGCATCTGGCCAGTGAACCTCGATCCCAACTTTTAACGAACGTGTCTTGTATCGTGGGCATCTAATAATAATAAAATATACAATAAGAAAATGAAGTAACGACTTCTTGTAAGGTGGCGGCTTTGCCGCCACCAGAAAATTTTTCAACCATACCTGGCTACGCCGACCGGCATAAACTCCAACGGCCTTTTTTTTTAAATATTAGTACCGACATGCCGTAATTAACGTACAATCATCATGAAATGAAATAAAAAGACGCTTGTCTGTGATTACTACAAATGTTTTCACTTCGAGATCCAAATTTACCTACTGGCCAGACACTATGTAATTTTTCAGCCAACTTTCACTAACCGAATTATTTCCTGACTTATATGTTTTCTTACTCGATTTGGCAACACCGCATTTATAGAAACTAGACACATCAATTGTCATTGAAAATAATTTAATGTTTATTTGTTTTTCTAACAAACTAAAAATGAAAAATAAGAAAATTTTATCGTTTATGAAAAAATTTGGTACGGTTTATTGCTCTATGAATGGTCTTATATTGATATTTAGCCGTTTCTACAACAAGAAATCAGTGAAAATGGTTTATTTCACATTTGTTTTATGATGGAGACCCGACAACAAATTTTAAGGAATTTAAGGTTAAAATTTTTTTGTAAATAAGTGTTAGCGGACCCAAAATTGTTATTTATAGTGTGTTTCAAAGTGTCTAGAAACTTTTTATAACATTTCAATAGTTATATCCACCGTTCGAGTGTCTGCGTATAATACCAATAATACCATAATTTTGTAACAGAAGAGATAAAAAACAAATTAAGCAAAAAATAATTTCCCCAAAAAAATGGATACAAGATGTCGTATTTTCGAAAAACCGAATGTGGCAAAGAAAAATGGACAGATGGTCGGACTCTGTTTAGATCCATGTTTTAAATAATATCATAAATTGTTTTTATTTCAAAAAATAAATATATATAATATGACGTAATTTGGTTAACTAAAAATTAATGGTTTTGAAAATAAAAAAAAATAAAATCAATATTTCGGGGAAAAGTCAATGTTGAATGGATTTCAAAAAATTAATTATTGATTAAAGTTGAAGGTGGTAGCCATGTGTGAGTTATAAGTTCAGAAAAGGTAAATCAAACGAGGGTGGTCCTTAGGATCTCACAAGAGTACTCTTGTGAGATCCTAAGGACCACCCTCGTTTGATTTACCTTTTCTAATTATTGATTGTCAGAAGGGGATTTTGGAATGTCAGAATAAAGATATTAAAAATAGAAGTTAGTTATATTTATATGGTTATTTAAAGGTTAATATTGGAAAAAACATAAAAGTTTAAAGAGCAGGACATATAATTAAGGAGTTGAAAGGAACTAAAGATAAAAAAAGGTAAAAGGAATTTTGTTTTAAATAAAAAGAGCAGAGGAGCAGAAGGCAGAATAATAGTATTGTAAATAGTAGAAGAGTATGGAGAAGAACGTACAAACAATGTGCAGACAGGGCTGAGAAGAAGAAGACAACAAAACAGACAAAAAGAAAATAATGTATATATTTATAATATTGACAGTGGCCGATTTGTTTTTTTTTTTAATATTTTGAGAATTTTTGTTTCCACTTTTGTTTCTTTGTGTTTTTTTTGCTATAAATAATAAATGAATTGTTGACGTTTTCTGTATCTGATCTGTCCTATATATAAGTCACATGTTATAGACTGCTGTTTGGAATGTGAGCTGGACCTAAATATTCTACAGGACACGACATCTATAGCAACATTTTTTATTTATGGATATGAACAGCAGGGGCGGCTCGTAACCAAAATTTTGGGGGTTCACAGTAGCAGAATATAGATCCCGATACAGATATAGGTAAAAAACTGTCAATGTTTTAAAAAGGTATAATATAAACTTTCTAAAACACTGAAAGTTTTTTCATACATCTGTACTGATACCTATATTGTCACTGTGAACCACTCCACGAGCCGCCACTGAACAGCCATTACGATTTGAATTACATTTCCGCAAAAATGTAGTATCTCCCAGGTCGAAACTCCAAGAGCTCCTTGGCAGCCAACGTGTTAACCTCTTATATTTTATCATATCAAGCTGGTTAAGCTACTGTTTAGTAACCAGAATTAGCTTTTTTGGAATGTTTTCTTAACAATTTTAACTTCCAAAAGTTTTATTTTTATCTAAGATTTTTTGTGGTAGGAAAATTTTTTTTATATTATATAACAAAACTGATTTTTTGATATAGTTACGCTAAATAGTTTTGACATTTAAAAAATAAAAAATCGCCATTTTTTAGTTACAAAATAATTTTTTTAGAATAAAATGATTTCGTCAGATGGTGAAAATAAATTTCAAAGAACTCCTGCTGACATTTTTAAAGAAGCTGCTAATACTACTAACAAGTTACTGCCCTCAAAATCAAGGACAATGTATGAAATAGTATACTAAAAGTTTATGGACTGACGTGTAAAAAACAATGTGAATACATTTTCTGAGAATGTGCTTTGGGCATATTTTGGGGAACTTATGTAACAATTGAAGGGGTAAGTGGATGAAGGGGTTATATTTTAAAAAATAGTTTTTGAGCCAGTAACTATTTAATTAGATTCATTGGCATTTTTAATGAAAAATGTCTTTAAACTGCGTTTTTGTGAGTTAGTAAGAGTGATTATGAACTAATTAGACGCATAAGACCAGACCAAGACACATATAAACTTAATTAATTCTTCATCAACAAAAAAATAGAATTAAAAACGTTACATAACCCCTTCATCCACTTACCCCTTCAATTCAAACCTTCATCCTTATGGGCAATTCTATGTTAAGAATCGTCATTAAAAGCATATTTCAAAAGACATTCAGGCTGTTTTAAAAGCAGATTTTTTTTGAAATAAGTAAATTTTTAAATGAAGCTCTTGAATCACAATACTTATTAAAAAAAAGGTTTGTATCTAAAACAATTTTTACAATATTTTAAATAAATCTATTTAATAAATGTTAAAGATTATGAATGTGTGGTTGTAGATAGAGTATAGTACATTACTCGAGTTGTAAGAGCAATTACATGCTCATAGAATTAGTCTTGTTATGTAATATACTATTACATAATAATTTATTATTGTTAATACACAACACCTTTTAGGAAAGCTATTATGATGGCTTTGCTAAGCCGAAAGCGCTCAGCCCAGAGTTCATTTATACACATTGATGTACTCATTCCACTTTTTGTTATAAGAACACACTATAATTTTAAAATAAAATAAAAATAACTAAAAGCCAATGTCACATAAATACGAACGACTGTTTTCCTCAGAAAAACAACTTCCCCTTTGGCTAATACTATAACAGGCATTGAATTATTATTATGAATTATTAAGGAAACAACCTCCGTTATTGTAGGTGATTGAATTTGATGCCTATACAGATTTTATTAGAGATGTCTATTTCTCACTGACGAGTCCATATAAGGACGAAATCGGTCTACGAAGCAAAATTAAAGGTAGAGTGTTAAAAATTATTTTCTATCACTGCTGCTTATTGATTATTAACACCCCATAATATAAGAAGGTACGTGCACATATCTGTAACAACCTCTAGGATATTGATTGTGTTGACCTGATTTTAAGATTATTATAATTTACCCGTTTTTGTATACGCCACTGGAAGAGCAAATTAATTATTATTAATATTACGGAACCGTTAAATATAGTTAGTGAAATAACATCGTTTTTCAAAAATTAAGTTAATTATTTTTATGGGCTAGCATAAATCAATTAATTCGCCAATTTCGCTTTGTATTTTTTATAGCGCAAGTTTATGAGAAGTTAATTTATGTTCGTGACAAAAAGGCATTAGGGTCACTATTTTATGAAAGAGCTTATTTATATGGCTGTATTATTACACTTCAAAGGAAAATATCCATGGTATTAATCTATGACGAATTTGACAATAAAGGTAAAAAATAAATTTCTTAAATAAAATTATTAAACGCTGCTTTGTAACTTTTATTAAAGGACAACAAAGATTTAGTTATTTTTTTTTTTTTTTTCAAAAATTGACAGATATTTACGTATAAACATAGGTTTCATTCATAATTTTTTATTTCATTCTTGATTTTGAGAAACAAATTAATAAAGTCGGTTTTTTAAAGTTTAGCAACTTTGCCTAGTGATTGACGACAGATAGATCCAATATCATTATTTAAAACTGTGTAATGTCTAGACATTTCGATTGGTTTAGAGACTTGTGTTGGAGTGATTAGGGTGAAAGCACCAATGAAGAAACAGTTAAGGGATTTATTATTTTTACTGTAATTATTTATAGCATTTAAATAAAAATATTTTTTTTCTTTTTATTAGATGATCTAGCCTGATGTACTAGTAAAACAAATAGGACAACAAATTGATTTTTAAATTATAGTTTTATATTCAAAAAATACCAAAAAGCCCAGTAAAGAAACAGGAAATCTAGTAAAGAAATTTTTTAATTCCAATAAATACACTTTTGTGAACTGTTTAAGGCATTTTATTCTACAAATAATGAGAAAATCAACATAAATAATTGTTCGCCTGAAAAGTTAAAATATAAAACTAAAAATGTAAAATAAAACTTATTCTAAATAGTTATAAAAAATTGGTAGGTATGTTTAAAAACTTTTTTTATTAAAAACATGTCCTTATTGAAGTTCTGACACTTTAAGAAAAAGCTTTCGAGAATTGACTGGTATAGGTTGTTCTATTTTCTTCACATCTTTTTCAAGGTACCAAATCTGATCAGGTATTATCGGCCATTTCCATAGTCTGTCAAGTCGCCTCTAGATAACACTCACATCGAACTCACTTCGGTTGTCATACTTTTTAATTACGCCAGGATACTGCTTTTTTTCATAACATACAATGACAATCAATAACGTTATATTTATCTTGCGGGTTTACTAGAGGTAATTCATCACCATCAAAATATTTTTTATCTTTTTTATCAATCACTGCCTTATTCTTCTTGGTTTTACTAATAGTTTTGGTCTGCTTCCTTCTACTAAAAATATTATTGTTTTCTTTCGTTTATACTTTTTTCCTTTTTATTTGTTTTATTAGTCTTTTTTAATTTCTCTTTTTTAAGTTTGTTTAAAGTTTTTTGTAGTTTTCGATTTTTCACTTCCTGGGCCTTCTGTTTCTTAGTCTCTTCTTTTTGCTTACAATATTTCTTAAATTTTTTGCTTGTTACTGCATATGGCATATATGAGTAGATGGGATTAGCCAGTTCTGGACCAAGGTCAGAGGCAAGGTCAGAGGCAATTGGTGTAATTAGTAATTACCCTAAGTACCCACCCCCCACCCTTCGAGCAAGTACCCCCCCACCCTTCGAGCAAGTACCCCCCACCCTTCGAGCAATTAGCAAGTACCCCCCCACCCTTCGCGCAATTAGCAAGTACCCCCCCACCCTTCGCGCAATTAGCAAGTACCTCTGAATTACTCTGTACACCATGTTATTGCATAGTGTAATGAGTGTAATTGCATAGTGTAATGAGTATAGTAAGTACCTCTCAGTACACATAGTGATGTAAGGACCAACCAATTATTCTGTACTGAGTGTAATTGCATAGTGTAATGAGCATAGTAAGTACCTCTCATTACACCATATGCATACCTCTCAGACAGTATTTACTGTGTATATCACGTAGTGTAATAAGTCTAAGTACTTCTCTTGTTTACTGTTGTAGCATAGGGGAAATAAGTCGGCGCCATGCACACCCTTGACTCTCAACCGCCATAGCTAAAGTGAATCACCGGTCTTCGGCAGACACGCGCGATGTAAATATTGTTGGAAGGGGTAGTATCCCAACCTTCGCGCAATTAGCAAGTGCCTCCCAATTATTCATTAAATTATATACTTTAATGAACGTAATTGAGTAGTGTAATGAGCATAGTAAGTACATCTCATTACTCTATACACCTTGTAAGTACCGCTAAAATAGTCATTACTATTTACCTCCTAGTGATTACTATTGTATTCTATATTACATACTATGAATATTGAGAAGGAAAATATAGTGGAGGTGGGGATTTTTAGGGAGGATATATAGCGACCTCATATCCAAATGGAATCAGTTTAAAATCGTAAGCTTTAAGAGTCTTTAGAAGTTTCAAATAATAACTGAGTGTAGTATTGTGTAGTATTGTGTATTATACAGGTAAAAAAAATATTTATTTGTATTCTACTATGGCTCAAACGCAAATTGATGCGGTTAATAAATTACTTGGAGACTGGCCCACAATATTGGACCAAAGAGAACTAAAGTCATTGGTTATAGGTCAACTTTATATTATTAAAACGATATTGGTCAAAGATACCAGATATGGTAAATGTTTACTTATTCATTTAATTGATCGGCACTCACAGGAGCTTTTCCAGTGTTG